>VXBI01014245.1:384465-683666 GCA_013397375.1 Toxostoma redivivum
TTCCCTTCCCTTCCCTTCCCTTCCCGTTTTAATCACCTTAGTGTATCCCTGGATTTGTGAGCTGGTTACAGAGGTCCTCAGTGATGAGAGCTGACATGGGCCAGTTAGCCTTTTAAAATATATTCTGTGACTAGGGCAGAATAATTGCATTCAAAAATCCATGTTTAACATTCATTTACAGGCTTGCAATGAGGCACAGTGTGTGTGCCATGCCCTAATTTGTACCTCTCTGGGAGCATTTCCCTTGTCTCAACACTTCAGGTTGGGTTTTGTAGACAGAAGTTGAAGATCTGAGCACAGACCTGTTTCTGCCTTCGACTTTCTGTGTAACCTTGGGCCAATTACTAAATCTCTTTGTATCAGTTTTTCCTTCTGTAGAGTGGTGAGTACAAAACCTGTCACAAAGGTACCTCGGGCTGAGCAGATTTAGACGTGGATGGAATATATCTTGGTGTTAATATGATATTCATTTTTCACTAGACTCACCAGAAGTCTTCCTTTTTTCTGTCCTTCTTCCCTCTGGCTGTGGAGTTTTCCTACCAGATGGCCTAGAAATGTGTAGAGTCCAAGAGATAGAGTTCAAGGGCCACATTGGTTTTGGTTGTATTCTTTCCTTATGACTTATATGTTCTGAATTACCTACTTGTAGCGAACACTGACCTGTATTTGTACCAATCATCTGTAAGTGCACCCCCAGCAAGTGTGCTGATGACACCAAGCTGAGTGGTGTGGTTGACACATGTGAAAGATGGGATGTCATCCAGAGGGACCTGGACAAGTCTGAGAAGTGAGTCAGTGGGAATCTCATGAGGCTCAACAAGGCAAAGTGTGAGGTGCTACACCTGGGTCAGGGCAAACCCTGGTACCAACACAGGCTGGGGGATGGGTGGGTTGAGAGCAGCCCTGCCAAGAAGGACTGGGGGTACTGATGGATGAAAAGCTGGACATGAACTGAGCACGTGTGCCATGCTCACAGCCCAGACAAGACACTGCATCCTGTGCTGCATCAACAGCAGCGTGACCAGCAGGGCACGGGAGGGGATTTGGCCCCTCTGCACCGTTCTGTGAGAGCTCAGCTACAATGCTGCATCCAGCTCCGGGGTCCCCAACAGACACAGGACATGGACCTGTCAGGGGGAATCCAGGGGAGGGTCATGAAGAGGATCAGAGGGATGGAGCACCTCTCATGTAAGGAAAGGCTGAGAGAATTGGAACTGTTTAGCCTGGAGGAGAGAAGGCTCTAGGGAGACTTTATTGCAGCTTGTTATTACTTAAAAGGGAATTTTAAGAAAGATAGGGCAAACATTTTAGTAGAGCCTACTGTGATAGGACAAGGAGATGGTTTTAAACTAAAAGAGAGTATACTCAGACTAGATAGAAGGAAGAAAGTTCTGATGATGAAGTTGCTGAACCACTGGACCAGGGGTGGCAGATGCCCCACACCTGGGACTGCTCAGGGTTGGACCAGGCTCTGAGCAACCTGGTCTAGTTGAAGATGTCTCTGCTCATTGTAGGAGGTTGGACTTTAAAGGTTCCTTCCAACCCAAACCTTTCTACGATCTACCATGAACCCAAGATTTTACTCCTCATGGTAGTGGGCAGTAAGCTCAGCTCAGAAGCCATCATTTTATAAGTGAGGTTAGGATTCTGGGGTTCTTTTAGCCATATATTTTGTTCCACATGTGTCTGCACTGCATTTCATCTGTTACTGCTTGGTCACTCAGTCTGGCAAGGTCTTCAGGAGATGCTCTTCCTAGACAATTCACCTTCTACACTGAATATTTTCTTTCATAATTTATCACTGAGTTTAATCAGAAAACTGTGCCAATACATTGCCTTCCTTTGTCCACTACCTCCACCCCACTTCTCCTTCCTTCACCCATTTCCCAGAGCACAGACCCAGCTTCCTGGAGAGCTCTCCTGGTGACTTCTCCTCCATGCCTGAGCTGACCTTTTACTGCTACCTGTGTTTCCTGTCCCTCAATCAAGTAATAATTCAAACAGAGGGGTTTGTTTTTATGCAACTGCAACTTAGTTTCCATAAAAGCTTGTGTAGTGGGATTTTGTTAAAAGCCATTAGGAAGGTAGATAGTATCAGCCTTGTCCATGTACTCCTTCTCCCCTTCAAATACTTCCAGTGGGAGCTTGAGAACTGGTAGTAATGAAGCTTGATGACGAGGTCATCCCTGTGTTGTGCTCCAAAATAGTGCTTGAGATGCTGACCAGCCACTGATGTTTCAGAAGGTGGTACATGAAACCTGTCTGTGTGCATAAATTCTGCATGCTAATGATGTCGTCCTGGTACACAAACCCAGGATGTTGCAATTATTTTACCTCAAGGCAGGATCTATCTGAAGGAGGAAGTGGAAAGGGGGACAGGATGTTCTGAAACTGAAAAATACCCCACTGAAGCTCGATCCCAAGAGATAGGTAAATCTGGAAAAACAGCGCTTGCAACCTCGACAAACCCTCTAGGTCATGACGTCTGGTGGAAACTACTGGAATATTTGAAATTTTATATATAAGCACATGAAAATGTTTTTATTGAAGAAAATGTGCTTATATATACTTTTTTTGCTCATACATGAGGTTTTTATCTATTCTCTCATATAAGAAATTATGGGGAAGTGCCTCTAATTTACCAAAGCACCAATTTCTTAGAGAGCTGCTTTGTTCTGAGTTTCCCAACTAGCCTGCTGTGCTATGGCCAACACTGAGAAACCTACCTGTGGGGAATTTCTGAGTCAAAGAACTCATAAAATGCTCAACTGAAAAGCCTAAACAGGGTTTCATTTCTGTTTGATTCCTTTATTAAAAACCATATCCTGGATGCCCAGCTTCCCTACCTTTCCCCTGATGTGCAGAAAAAAGTCCTCTTATTTTCCTGGGGAGAAGTGAAATCATCACTGGAGCCAGATCAGACCTTTCATATGTCTTTAGCAACATATATCCAATATGTTTTCTTTCAATTAATTTCCCTAAAGATAACATTAGAGATTTAGATTTCTGCTGACAATTTATACCATGCCCCAGTCTAGTGGGAGATTTAGGATGGGGTATGACTCACTGACATTATAGTCCAGGTTTACAGTCCCTGGTTTCTGTGTGGTACCTACAGCCAGCATTTTCCAGGAGCAGAGACCCAACCTCCCCAGACTCCAATGTGAGCAGCCAGCAGCAGAAACATGCAATCACACAGCAGCACACTGCCTCTCACAAAAACCTGCATATTCATAATGAGGGGTTTGTTGCAGAAAACATTTGTTTGTGGTCTTTACTCTTTCTAAAACGATTCAATTACTGCTAGCTTTTTTTTCCCCCCTGGGGAGCAACTGTTTTTACTGAGAAGTTATTATTTCCCTCACCCTTGCTATGGGAATGCTTTGCTACAAATACACACCTTGGTCTCCCTGCCTTGCTCAGATAGGCTCTTTAAAACCATGAGCTGCATCAGTAAGTAAATCAAATTGAAGTCATAAAATGGAGTCCATGTCTGGCTGGTGAGTGCCAGTCGCTGTATCAGCACCTGCTGTCTGCTCCAATGCAGGTTTTTATTGTGTTTCCCACACACTGCAAGCGTCTGGCTTCTGTGGAATCATCTTCCCAGTGCTGAGCCGCAATGAACCTCCCGTGCTCCTCTGCACAGCTCGCTCCCAGCAGCCCCAAAAACCAGCTCTGCTTCTGTTGTATGGCTGACAGCAGCTCCATAATTTCTGCACTGCCTTGTGTAGTCAAACCAGCACTGACTTGCAAGCCCATGGACTTTTTTGGTCAAGGTATGTATTAATAAAGCGGAGTTTGGTGCTGCTGAATATAACAGCGACATTTGTCTCATGTTTGTCACTTTGATTGGATAAAGCTCTGGCAAAGGCTTTTCTGAAATGCATCTCAGGCTGTGCTGAGCAAGATGTGAGCTGGGCTTTGTTGGCTCGGTGTGCTGGGGCACCGTGACAGGCTAGAGAAACAATTATCTCACACAGCCAAAGTAATAGCTTTTGCTTATTCCTCAGTGAAAGCATAAGGGCCAAGTCCCCAAACCATTGAAGTCAAGGGAAAGATTCCTGTTGTTTCACACAGCTTTGGATCAAAGCCACTGTGCAGAGGCACAATTTTTCAGAAGGTTAAAAAGAAATACTTTTTTTTTTTTTTTTTTTTAATCCTAAGAAATAGAGCATGGACATACTATTTCCAACCCAGCTATGCTGAAATAATGAGAGTGAAGAAGTTTAGGGAAAATTCAGATGAAGACATTTGGAAAAATAATTTACTCATCAAAATCCACAGTTTTAGAGTGACTGAAACTATTTATGTGTGGTGAATTTGAGAAAAGAGCTGGGCAAAGGAGCAGTGTGGAGGCATTTATCTACAAAAATTTGTTAGAAAAATAGCATTTCATTTAGAAATGTTGCATGATGCAACTTAAAAATAATAAAGCAACACTGGCTTGACCCAAACACAGTGTAGTAAATGATCCCCTTCCCCCAAATGATCCTTTAGCCTCCTTCCCTGGTTTCCCAGCCTAGCCATCAAAGGAAGGCAGGAGTCTGATTGCCCAGCTGTGACTGTAAGGAAACGACTCAAACTCTGCAGTGGCTGTCGCCTCGTTTGTGTGAGCCAGAGGAGAGAGCCATGAGAACTCCCATTAACTGGCAGGCTAATCATTTTTTGCTGCTTGTTATGGAGAGAAACGGATGTCTCTGCTTAATCGGATGAAATTCTGAAAGTGCTTTTTGGTTCCTGCAGCTTTCATCTTTGGTGCCAGGGTTTTCAGCCCTCAGCGGGAAGAATTAAGGTGCTTCCTTTCCTGGCTCTCCCGAAAGGCAGGTTGGTTATTACACCTGGATGCAAATTGAGCTGTCTGCCTTTGTTGAGACAAAGAAAATGAGAATGAGCTTTGCTGTAGGAACAAAAGCAGGGGTCCACCCTGTCTCCATCACCTGCTTTCACTCCACATCTGCCCTTTTGGACATGTTCTGACCAGTTCAGCCCAGTGCCCTTCCTCTGCCAGTGACTACAGCAGATACTTAAGGAAACATTTTGAGGAAAAATATATAAATCAATTACCTACCCAAATTTCAGCCATCAGCAAGGCAGACATATGCCTCTCAATCCTCCAGTTTAACACTCTCAGATAAACTTTTTACCATGGATATTTATACTTTCAGCTCTTTCAACATCCTGTAGCGATGAGGTCTGTGCTTTAATTCTATACTATGTGAAGACAATACTTCCTTCTCTGTGTTTTAAACCTTCTGCCTAACAATTATATTAGGTGCTCTCTAGTTCCTGGGTTATGAGCAGTAGTTGCTAATCTTTCCAGACTGGCTTTACTGTGTTTAATATGATTGCCAAGCTCAACCTGCCACACATGTCCCCTCTGCCATCCTTTGTCCAAGCAGAAGTCTGACCTGTTTCACAGCTCCTTTGCAGGGGCCTTTCCCTACTTGGGCACAGCCATGAGCTTTGATCTTCCCAGTGCTTCCTCTTCTGGGGAGAAAAAAAGAGAAGCAGGACTGCATGATATCCAAGATATGATGAAGGCATATGGTTTGGAAAAATGCTGGCATTTTAGTCCTCTCATTTCCTTTCCAAATATTACAGCCTTTTTGATTCCTGGTGGTAACTGAGTTGATATTTTCAGAGAACAATGCAGAACAGCCTTACATAGAATTAGCCAATATCCTGTTGTCTTACATTCATCCCTGGAGATGTTTTCTCAATATCCATAGCTTCATACATCTTATGACAATATTATCAGCCCAGTACAGCATTGGACCCAGAAATGGCTGCTGAGGTTTTTGTGATCAGTTTTCTCTCAGTGGTTTTGTTGGGAAGTCTAAAGCATACAGACTGGACAGAGGAGGAAGTGAACATGCAAAGGTGTCTGATACCATCACTCCTAGACCTGAGGGTGACAGGCACTGTAAACCTATCTGAAAGCTCACCACAATTAGCAGCATGGTTCAAGGTATTTTAATATGGATTTCAAAATTTTTTGAGAAATAGGTTTACCTTTTTTTTTTTTTAATGAGCCTGAGAAAACAGTGGAAATGTATCCATTTCCCTACATAAAATAGCTATCTTTTCAGAAAAAAATCCTTAATTTTGTGTTAAAGTGTTTATGCTAGCTTAAAATCACAATGAGAAGTTTAATTTGACTGAGTATGTAAGTATGTTTCCTTCAGGAACAGACATTAAAATGAAAATCAGTTTGTGTTTTAACCAGCTTTGAATGTGATGCTGTGAGAGCAGAATACTGCAGAAACCATGTCTCCAGCACTATAGTCATCAGCCTTACTCCTGACCTCACAAAGCTTGATCTGTGGGACAGAGCTAGGGAGGCCTTTAAACCAACATTGTACGAAGTGTCAGGTGAACAAAAGGCAAAGATCACGTTTTTCCTTCTGTGCAAATCCACTGCCAGTGATATCTGAAAGTCTGCTCTGGTGTGTTGTGTGTGGAACAGGCAGAGTGCATCCAGGCTATGTGGGGAAAATCAGCTTTAGAAGTGTTTCCTTCTTTTCCTCTGGTAACTTGTGGATAAATCCAGCTTGGACTGGTTTGAGCAACCTAAAATAACTAACCCAGGCTGAACTTAACAAGGAAACACCTTGGGGGGCAGACAGGCACCTGAATTTGATTGCTACTTTGGATAATTTCATCTCCATGACTCCCTGCCCATCTTTGGCAAGCGAAATAATGTTCTTTCACCTTATTCAATCTGTGAGAAAATTCAGCTGGAGAGGTGTCAGATCTAGATCCAGGGAAGGGCTTGCAGGTTTCAGTGCCTGGCACTGCCACTCTTGTTGGGGATGTCACAGCAAGACAGCCTGAAACTTGATGTTCCTTAATTTCTGCCTGGAAATGTGTTGGATTAGACTCCATTACAGTGAAATTGCTTCAGTGAAACAAACCAGGCAAACACAGCAGCAGCAGGTTCCCTTTGTTGTCTGCTTTGAGCATAGATGTGAAGGGAGAGAGAAGGTCAAATGTTTTTGGGCAGAGACAAGAGCTGCATGTGGATCTTGCATACCTTGTGTGACACCTCTGAGTCCCCAGCTCTTGTGGAAATGCGAAAATGCACTTTTCCTCTGCTTCTCTTTTGTGAGGAGATTGACCCCAAAAAATGTGCTTTAGCTATCTTCAGGGAAAGCAGGCAGGGGAATGACGAGTTTGCTCCCAGATCCCAATGGGATTCTAGTGCTGTTTGGGAAGGGAGATGCAAAGATTCTCAAAGTTATCAGGACATACATCCCTCAGAGGATGCCTTGAGGCCTTAAGGATATTTACTGACAGATGTGGAATAACTAAATTCTGAGAACCTGGGATATCTCCCAGGCAAGGTGGAACCGATGACTTTGACCAGTGATTTTGTAGACATCCTGGTTTTGTGCTCTGTGAGCTTAAGTCCCCTTGCAGATCAAGGCAAGCAGGGATGCCCTGTGGAAGACCTCCAAGGAGTTTAAATCCACTAGAAAATATAATGTGCAACTGGGTGCTTGAAGACTAAGTCACACACAGCAAGGACTGGGATTACATGGATTAATTTAAGTTCAGGTGTGCCTATCTTTGAATAGAAACATCATAAATTTTAGCTCTATTGAAAATACTTTGTGTGATTGATGGTAGTTTAGAGGCAGTAGATAATGAAATGTTGCTGGTTTTGAACATAAGCACTATTTATTGTAGTGGCTTTCTATGAGTTGAGTCTTTTCAGGATAGGATCTTCTGGTTAAACAGCAAACATCATGTTCCCTCATGTTTTCATTAAATGTGAGAGCACGATTATATCAGTGAGAATAATGATAACACTGTACAGCTCGAGTTACAAGTCTTACAAAAGGCTTTAAAGATAGCAGTACACAGGGGTGTGGGAATGTGAGATTTTCCTTGCTTTGGACTAGGAGGCTGTTTCCCAACACTTCCCAGTCCCCTGCTTGCCAGCAGAGACATTCCCAGGGTCACAACACATCTACTGCAAAATGCTGTCTTGCTTCTGAAGGAGGGGACATCTCAATGAGGGCACTTAGGGTAGCTATTCACCTCTCGCTGCATGCAGAGAAAAGGCTCTTTCCTTTTTAAAATCTATTAGGCAAATAAGAAAAACTGCCAGAAAGATAATTTTCCTGGGAAACAGAGTGCTGGAGAAGGGATGCAACATTTTAAAGCACATATACTACATCTGAGCTGAGTTGTGTCACCTCTAAACGCCTTGGAATAGCATCCTCTCACCCATCCCATCATCTAATTATGAGTATTAATGGGACTTTCCAGAGTGCATCCATGGAGAAATGCACTGCACCTCTCTGTTTCCTTCCCCATGACACTGCCTGGGCACACTGTGGGCTTTATTGGCAACAGCTCTTCTTCATTTGAGATATGTAAAGGTATATTTACACTACAATGGTTTTAATTACTGATACAGAAGGGATAAAAGGGAAGGAAAGAAAGGGATGATCCATACTTGCCTATTTTGTCTCTGATCACCAGGAATTTCATTAGTTTCCTCAGAATTGCTCCCCAAAGGAAAGAAATGTATATACATACGCAAGAAGAGTTTTAATTACTGAAAATGCATCAAAAGCCGTATATGTTTCCATGACTAAAACCTTTCCTGGAGTCATGATAAGCATCCCACAGAAAAATGGGCCACTAATTAGTAAAGAAAGTAAATTATAATCATGCATGGCAAGATCCACGCTAATGGAGTTGGAATGTGCCAGTGTTAATTTTGTAAGAAAGGGCATTTTAGGACTTGGGCTGCCACATGAACCTCAAATGAACAAGGATGTTCTCCAGGAGGTGCTAAATCCTCTCTGCTGACCATTGCCCTTTGCACAATAAAGGTAAATCCTGCCCTGTTGCTGTAGTGGGAGATTTAGGACTAGGTTTTAAGGGATGTGAAGCATTTGCTGCTCTTGGTGAAGCTGGCATCCAAATGTATCTGCTTTTCTGGTGGAAAGTGGCAGTTCAGTGAAGCCAAATCCCTTCCATCTGGAGCAGATGAGAAGTCTTTTGCAATTTTATACAGAAAGGGAAAAAAGCCCTCAATAGGCCAACCTTCCCAAGTCTTTGTAAGATATGGAGGTGTGTCTGCCCTAATTTGGAACAGGAATGATTTCTTTGAGCGCATAAAAACATCTTTAGGTCAGAGAAATTGTTTCCCACACATGTCTACTTATGAATTTATTTCCAGATATAAGGCAATGTTGTGTCTCAGGGTATTCTGGGAATGTGGGCTCACTCTCAAAATGTTCCTTTTTTTAGCTTTGTTTGCATGAGTTTTCCTTGTATTTTGTAGTTGATTAGTTTAGATTGATGCAATTAGTGTAATTAAGTGCAATTATGAATTTTGGTGCAAATTCATGTAATAATATATTTACAATGTGCAATTAGGTAATTACAATATATAATTTTCAATATAAAATGTAATGTCATTGCACAATGCTGATTAAATTTTATAAAAAAAAAGATATCCTGGCACATGGAATGGATGATCTCAAAAGTTCATTCTTTTGGAATATCTTTAGGAAGTCCTTTCCAAATTATCCAACCTCTTCAATTTCCCATATGGAACCAGAACCCTGCAAAAATCTGATTTTATAAAGCAAACATATTTCCTCATCTCACTGTAGCCAGCTGAAAAAAATGCCCTCACCCTCCACCTACATTTTCCACCCTCTTTTCTATGTACAGACTTTAAAAGTAAAACAGACAAGAAAAGCTCCAATAAAACATGCCAACATTTTGCAGCAGCAGCAAAAGAGCAGTAACAAAGAGATTTATGTTTTTGGAATGGTAATGATTTGTGCTCTGTTTTATCAAATCCATTTTTCTATGTAATATTTAATCTCCAAGCAGGGCATTTAAAATGCAGCAATTAAATGCCTTTATATGCTGATGAATCTCTGAGGACCAAAGATGAAGTAAATGGATTCTGCATGTGGATACTTTGAGGATGTCTTCTGGGAAATGCAATCTCCATTTCCATATCAGCAGTAAATATTAACTGAACACCTTCATAGTCCTCTGTGGTGTGTTCAGAGAGACTGTTCATCCCTGTGGATGAGGACTAAAGGAATTCCTGATGCGTTTGACACACGTCTTCTCAAGATATTGAGGTCATTGGTCAATGGATGTGATGAGAGAAAGGAAAGTCACTCTCACACTAACCTAGCAAACTATCTGCAGGTCTCAACCTCAGCATGGAAAAAATCTAACTCCTGGGATTTGGCAATATCCCAGCAGGCATTGCCTTCCATCTGAAAGACCAAGTGGCTCTTTAAAAACATCTCAATCTCTCATTAAGGTGTCTTTAAGCCATTATACTCCAGAGTTCTAGCAGACATCTCTATCATCTTTACAAATTATTATAGCTTGGGTAGTGCCACAGCCCCATTTCTACTGAGCCATGAAACTACAAAGCTCAACATGCTGAAGCTGCTTGTTGTCTTGGAGAAAATGTGATTTAATGTTTATTTTGGTCAAATTTCCCCCCTGTTCACAGTAAATAATTAAAAAGACAACAAGGCGCTATAAAATTTAATTTTAAGTCTGATGTTGTTGATTAGAATAGGCACAGGGGGAGATGGCTTCATCCATGAAATGAAACATCTTCCCCAAAACTGCAGAGCTTCTGTAGCAAAGGAGCAAAGGGTTTCATGAGTCCAAAAGGGGCTATGAGGTGCTGTTGAGAGTCTTGAGAGACTCTGGGCACCAGCCAGCTTCTGGTGCCAAGCCCTCAGTGTAAGCCAGGATATATTGGGGAAACATCACTGCATCCTTGCTAAAAAGTGATGTGATTCCAAGCAGGCACGAAGCCAGCAGCAGAGCCTGAAGAGCAGCCATGTCGTTTGCTGCTCCATGTTGACAGATTTCCACTGCAATCAACACCTTGGCACAGCCAGCACTTTCCTGAGCTCCAGATGAGAGCACTGCATCTAACCTGACTACAAATCCTTCTCGACTTGCCAAGGAAAATAGGTCTCAAGTTTCCAACAATTGCATTGTGAACCACTCTGAGGAAATACCTTTCTCCACTGGTTTCCAAACAGTGTGGTCTTCTCTACCCTTGAAAAAGAGGTTTGAGCAGAATCTAGTCTTGACTTCTGTTAGGGCTGAAAGTGAAGTATGAACAGGACCATAAGTAGAGAATAAGAACTGCTGAGAAGAGAAGGAAACTCATCAGCTGGGGCACTCTGCTCCATGAAGCTCTTTGAAAAACAAGATAATTCACAAAACTCTCACCGATGCACAAGGAATTAATGCCAGTGGTTTCCATTAATGCCTGTGAAGATTACCCATGGAAATATCCACTGCACAGATGGAAGAGTAAATTGTGTAGCTCTGCTATGAAATAAATGTGGATTTTACCAAATAAAGGACAGGATTGTGCATAGATCCTGTAAAGACCATTCTGTGATGTCTGGCTGTAAAGCAAGTCAAAGGGTTAGGTGATGAGAGGATTTGGAATACAAATAAGTACACATAATTGAAATAAAGGAGAAAAGCACATCTTTTGACAGCAGAAGTACATGCTAAGATAGGAACTAGCAGAACCAGGAATTGCTTTTTCAAGATACAATAGAGTCCTTCAAAATGTGTGTCAAGAAAATAAGATTATCAGGATGGCTTTATCATTAGAAGAAAGGAATATTAAAAGACCTCAGGTCTGAATAAAAAAGATAAATTAAAAATAAACTGGCATGGAGTTTATCCATGGTTGGGTTTGCAGTAATAAAGTCAGTGAGGGTATAAGCTGTGTGATTTACAGGCAGTAAGCTTCTGTAAAATTTACAAACTGCTGTTATAAAATGTCACCTTTTATGATGCATTCCTCTCAGCCTGCATATATAAAGGGCACTGCAACAGAAAGAGTAGCAAAGGCAGAGCAGTTTTCTCTCTTACTTAGCTAGCTACCTTTTTATGCTTTTACAGCAGCAGCAGAGATCTATCATCTGATGACCCCGCAGTAGGTTTTTTCTCATTAGTTTTTCTGTTTGTGTAGATACACTGCTGGCCTTGCCATTGTTAGTAGAAAATTTAGGGTGGTTTAAATGAGAGTTTTTTGAAATATGCTCATGGTTGAACGAAGGAAGACTCCTCCCACAGCCATCAGTGTTTATACAAAAGAAGGCATTGTGACAGAGTTGGGTAATTATCTGGTTTTTCTGCACTGATTTAATTGCTCGGTCTACAGCTCTGCAAATCTTAGGTGTGATAGGCCAAAATTAACCTTTTTATTGATGCTCCGAGTTTCTCCAGAAGCTGACCTTGGAAACTCAGCATCCATGTCTAGCTTAGCTAGAAAAACCTCCAGGAATGCCCCTCAAGGTGCCAAGCCTGTTACAAGGCTTTGCTGGCTGGGTAACCAGGCATTTTCACCACAGCTTTTGGCCAAGTTCAGGTGTCACAGATAGGGATAATTTTGGCTGGTATTGCCAGGTTTCTGGTCAGCCTGGCCAGCAGGTGTCCAGGCTGAGCTCCTCACTGGGGATCTGTGGTGACTGAGATCCTTTGGAGTCACAGCCTAGTCCCTGCTTCATGGCAGAAACACACAACTCATTCCTCTCATTTTCTGTGTTGACTGAGGGAGAATTCCTGCCAAGAGTTTCAGTTTCAGGTGAAAGCTTAGGTATTATTTTGTTGGGCTCTTTGCAGCCCAGTGCGAGTGACACAGTTACCTCTGACCTAAGGGGAAAGTCCTGATACTCTTCTTTCAGTGCCAACAAAGAAGAAATACACTCAGAATTAAGATTTTAACAGGGCTGTATTCTGGAAGTTCAGGAAAATAAATCAATAATTGTGGTGATAAAACTGCAGTTTAATGGTAGCTGTTATAGTAAAACAATAGTCAGTACACAGCCATTTTACCACCCTGTGGCAATGGTTTCTACAGTTTACTCTGACAGATTTATGGTTACCTTCATTTAATAATTTACTTCTCTTTAGCACAACCACCATCGTTATAAGTTTAAAATAAGCTCTTTCTAATTTAACTGCACCAAATCCAATAGAATATATATCTACTGTCTCCCTAGGAAAATATTTGAATTTCAAACTGTTCATAAGCAGAAAAACAAATAAATGCCATTTAGGAACTGCCTCTTTTGAAGGGAATTGGATGAGCCTCATCAAATTCAGAGAATGTGTCCGAGAGCATGCAGGATGGAGAGTCCTGTGTCTGTGAACCTGCCAGTAAATTCCAAGAGCGTGCTGTGCAATGAATAACAACTAGCAAACTAGTTTAAATTCCTCATAAAGTTGTATTGCAGTAATTCAGATCTGGAAGTTAGGAGAGTACTGGCATATGGGAGAATCTGGAGTGTCCTGGAAGGAGCAGTTTCATATTAATTCTATAAAGAAAATACAGATCAAGGGTCACGCCAGTACAACTCCACAGTTTCTGATGCCAGGGAGGACTAAGAGTGGGATCATTTTTCAGCACTGACTTTTTTGGAAATACTATGATTTGAGGTGGATTGAGTCACGTGTGAGTCAGAGAGTTACATGATCAGGACCTTGTATGCAGGAGAGACAGTGAATAAATGCAGTATAATCAAGTGGTATTAAAAAAAATTAAGAAAAATTAGAAAATCAAAATGAGTAGCTGCTGTGGCTTTTAATGAAGACTTTTGAGAGGCTTTTTGAATGAAAAATTCAGCTTTATGTGTTCCTCCTGTGGATATCAATACTAACTTTCCAGGCAGTGAAGCTGGTCTAATGCTGGACCTTTCATGCACACAAAGTGCTTCTTCTCAGATGATGCTTCAGGGGCTGTGCTGCTGCCTTGCTCTGCAGAGCTGCAGTGGGGAAGAGATCAGACCTGCAAAGTGCTGTGCCTGGCTGGGGCCAACAGGAACTTCATGGGAAAGGATGTGTCCTGTGGCGAAAGTGACAAAGTTTGGAGGCTGAAAGGTCCCAAAGAAGGAAAGCTGTGTGCATCTCTTGGCATTAGCAGTTGGTGTTTCTTCCTGCACTATCCATATTTCCTTGGATTTTGAGCTTTTGTGATATGTTTTGTTCCTGGCCTGCAGATTTGAGTGTGATCACTGAAAGCCAGGAACATGTTAAGTCTTCTAAAAGGGCTTACAGTAATTTGTGGAGGAGCCAGGTGAGCTTATAAAGCACAAGATTAATATTGCTGCACCATAGATTAGGTGACTTAAATCAGGATTGCAATGAGGCTCTGTGTCAGGGCTAAAAATAGAGAACAGGCCCATGGGTCCCTTTTGCATAAACCATCCTTCTTCTATGAATGTGCTGGCCTGGTTCTGTTGAAATAAATCCCAGCAATTCCTCTGATTTTAATGACTCAGAACAGACCATGAGCACCTGCTCTTTCAGTTCTGTCTCCTGCACTAATATCTAGTTTGGATTTCCTTCTGTAGCATATGTTAAATACTCGATAATAAAATATTTGAGCAAATCCAGCATTTTTTCTATGGAATAACATAAATTAATGATGCAGAGATCAACAGAATTATATTATTTCATCAGCAAATACAAAAAGTTGGCACTTCAAAGCACAAAATATTTTGTACAAATAGATGTACTCAGTTAGAAAGGCAAAGAAAAAATCTTGATGTATGTTGGAGCATTTCTTCTCTGTATAGAATTGCTCTAACGAAAGTCCTTGAACACTGGCTAACCTCCTTCATCAACAAAGGACCTAGCACATGTCTTTTTAGAATCAAGTCTCTTCCCTTCCTTGTTTCTGCTGTCTTGAGGACTAAATAATATTAAGTTTTACCAAATTAGAAGCAAACTTATTTCTATACTATTGGGGACTGAAGTGCTGCAAAGCCATGTTTGTGGGATGAATGGCCCATCAGTTTTAGGCATGATGGAAACATATTTCTGATATAATTTCTTTTATTTCACCTGCTTACCCAACTATTTTAAGTTCCATTCCTGTAGAAGAAAAAGTTAGAGAATTAGACTACCTGCTCAAATGCAAATATTGAGTTTCTGTGCAATACATACATGCCTGCACACTACTTTTCCACAGGTTCTCCATATTTTCAGTGCACAGAAGAGGGGTGCTCAAAGTGGATGAGTGGATGTTTGCTAGTTCTGTTTTTCTCATTGTTGCCTGAGCAGCTCCATTAATTACTTGCACACACCATTCAAACCTTACTCAGCAAACAATTGTTATTTTCCTCCTGGGCTCTCCTTTAATGTTCATTGCTACAGTACCTAAATGCTTCAAAAATATAAAGATACTTATTTTTATGTCATTCACCTGGACACATAATAACTCCACTTTTCTGATCATAAAATGCTATTCAGGGAAAGAGATTAAAAATATCCCCATCTGCATACCCAGATGGAGGCATGGGAGTTTGGTTTTCAGCACACCCAGCCTATTGCTCTCAGCTGGAGCTGCACAAGCTCCAGCCTTCTGTCAGCACAGCTCCTGTGCCTTTCCAGGCACCTGGGGGAGTCCTCATTGCCAGAGCTACTGGAAATCTGCTTGGAAAAGGTGGGGAGGAGGTACAGCTTTTTAAGGGGGCACGGAGGCTCTAGCCCTTCTGGGTTGGAAAATGGGGTGTTGAGATGCCTTGATCTGGTATCATCCAGCCATGATCCTCATCATGTGGATGGAGATCATCTCACAGCTTCATGAATCCCTGATCCTTCTACAGGGTGAAATAAACAGTCTGAGAGGACCCTCGTTGCTTTTCCTCAACACTTCAGCAGTGTGCAGCTGCTCAGTTTCCATCTCAGTTTTGTGGTTCAGCTCCAGATAAAACTGGGATAATCTAGGAATATTTGAGAGGAATTACAATTAATATACAAAACTAATGGAGTGCCTGCTCTTGGCCTGCATCAAGGTGCCTGCGTATGACTTGGAGATGGTGCAAATAGTTTCTATAGGTGCATCCTGCAGATAGATCAGCTCTTGTCAAGCAGAATGTTGGAAGTTCAGGAATGCCTCTTGTTGTATGTCTTCTTTTTATACAGTGTTCAGTGCTCAGTGAAGATGTCCAGATGGCTGAATCCCTCAAAACCACTGCAAGATCCTTTTCCAAATAAACAACCCACAGATGCTGCTGAAACCATAAAGAAATCTGCAGGCTGACATGGTTTTTTACATGACTGTGGGCTGCAGAAAAGCCAGAAACAGGACTATTCAGAGTTGATACCACTCTGGAAGAAACCTTCCCATCAGACCTGTGGGTTAAAACTTAGCAAATAAAAATTGTAATGCATAAGATTCGTTCTGCTTACAGGAGTTTTCTCAACAGCTGTTGGGCATCCACACATATTCCCTCCCATCAGTTACCAATCCAATGTGGATTTTGGACTGCAAAATCAGGCAGAATCACAGCACCAGGTAGAATGGCCTCAGGCCAGTTTCTGCAGCCCAGTGAGCCTCACACAGGCTCTGAAGTAATTTCTGGGAGCCTTTGAATGACTTACACAGAGGATATATTAAATACGCCTTAGGGGAAGAAAGGCAAAAGACTGAATTATTCTAAGACCTGCAGAAGTAATATTCAAATGTCTAAGGAGTGCTCTGCTGTCCTGAATTGAACCAGAGGAGAGGATCAGTTTTATCATGGCCGATGGGTCTCAACATCACCTAAACCTTCTCTCTTGCTCCTACACACAAAAATAATTTTATTGGTTTAGATGGGGGAGAGGGGGGCAGGGAAACCACCTGAATAGTAGCAATATTTGCACTGGGCAGCTAGAACACTTGCTAAAGGGATTAAAACCCCCTCACTAAATTCTGTGACCATCCATCCTCCAAAGAAATAGGATGGAAGCGGGATTAAGGTACTTTAGGAAATTGACTGGTGGTTCTGAAGATATTATGAAAACCTCTGTCTCTGATATAATCTATTCAAGAGGTATGCGCTTTTTTCTCCCCCAAGAATGGGCTTTTGCTAACTTTTCATACTAACCAGTGAAAGGAGCAGCTGTTTCTAGTGATGACGGAAGAATTAGTTGGTTAAATGGTTGGTTAGTTGCCTTCTGGAGGAGCTCCTGTAAAGTATTAATAATCACCCAAGAAACATTTAATTTTCATAGTTATCAATGAGAATTTGGACCAAACTTGTGAAAAGATACATATTTAAAAACCCATATAATTATCTGATAAGTTAAAAGGATAGGGGGAATAGACATTGGGGTGACAACCAACAGGATTTCTGACAAAAGGCAGTTACTGCTAAGACAGAAATAATAAACACCACAACTCAGTTTTAATATCCTGACACTGTCAGCCTTTTTCCTGACTATAAAACCATTCTACATATAATTATTTTATTTAATTTTTTCAAGGTTAGAGGTAATTTCTACCACAAAGGTGGCTACTATCACAAAGGTTACTATCACAGAGTTACACATGTTTTCACTGTGGAGGATTTTCATCTGAAATTATTTATTTGGTGAGGTACAAACCACAAAAATTGATCAGATTGGGGAATGTGGAGAAGCACTAATGCAGATAGCTCTGCCAGGTGGTTCAGTCTGGGATGAATTTGAGGGTCATCATCAAGAAAAATCCCTTGAGTTTCATCCTTGGGGCAGCAAGATCCATCTTCTGCAGGACGTGGTAAGCGGATCCATCCTGTAGAACAGATGTTAGTACAAATGTAGTACAGGCTGAGAAAACAAAACAACTCACAGTGTGAGGAGTGCAGGCAGTGCCTGGATATGCACCCATCTGGCAGCTCATGGAGATGGGAGCAGATATGTGGTCGTTCTTGTGTAGTTTCAGCCCACTTGTGTGGTGAGTAAAGGAGTGGCTTCCCTCCAGCTGGGCTTGGCAAGTGGCTCCATGTACACTTCAAGTCACAGTCAGTGTCAAGGAATATGCATCCCGAAACACAGGACATGGTACCTTTGGCAATGATAGGTGGAGAAATGTGTGGGTAACAATCCTGTTTTTTCGTCAGGACTGCAGAAAAATGTATTGTGCCATATTGCAGTAATGACTTACATGGAATCATCATTCGTGGATTTTTGCAGCCATGCCATTGCTGAAATGAGAGGGTTTTTCTGTCAATGTATCCTCAAATGTTTTTTTTTCCCAGTCTGAGCTAAGTGTCTGTAGATTTTGTGTTGATTTCAGACAGTTCAATCTCACTGTCTCCCGTTACCTTTGTGTAACAGAGCAGCTACCTTAAATGGAGTCGTTTCTGGCTTCTGGCTGGGTAATTTAAAATTCTCGAATGGGAAGAATGGGAGATAGCATTTACTAAATAATTAATCACATGTGATATTGTTTACAGGCTGAATTTTTTTCTTGTGGGGATAAGCGTATGCTTACATAAAGAACAATCCTTTTGCACTAATCTGTCCAGACAAAACTTTGTTGTAGCCAATATCAAACATCATGGGAAATCAACATTGCTGCAATGAATAGCTGTTAAGAATATAAATGAGGGTGCTTAAAGTTTTTTGGGTTATCTGAAATCCAAGCTGAATGCAGCAGCAACCCTCAAAGAATGATTTTTAAAAAAATATAAATAATTCACTGTGTGCAGAAAGCCTGCATTTTATTTCTATTTAGCTTTGGATTGCTCAAGTTTATTTTTTTGATGTTTGGGAGGTGTGGAAGCATAGTATTGGCCCTATCTTTGCAAGCAGAGATGTAATTCTGGGAGTGGTAGGAGAGCTTGACTCATGCCATGATTTCTTCCAGAGAGCTTGAACCATGACAGCTTTTGATCTCATCTTTTCTCCACTCATCCCTGAAAAAAGGCAGAAAGCAGGAAGAGTATTTTATGAACAGGGAGGAGAGGCCAAGGACTTTTTTGTACCCTGTGATCCTGCTGATGGGAGGCAGCCATGGCTCTGAACAGCTCTGGGCAAGAGCTCAGGTTACATTCCTCCACTCCTCCAAAATGTGTGGCACGCCTTGCAGTACAGCAAACAGGCAAACCTCAAAAAGGGAAGCAATATGCTGCCCTTCCTCAAAGATCTTATCAGCTCATACAAGGGATTTCAAATAACTTTGGGAGTTTTTACTGGTACTCCAACTTGCTATTCTCTTCACATCCCCCTCCAGTCCCCAAATAGCATCTCAGAGATCTAAAAATCAGAGCCCCCTGAACCTCCTGCTAGCATAATAAGATTTGTTTCCTGTTTATTTGAGTGTGTCTGTGCGTTTAGAACATTGATGCAGGAGCAGGGGAGAAGGGAGCTGATGTCAGGCTGAAGTACCCGTTTTCTGCTAAACTGCTGGGAAAATGTAATTATAATTGGCACCTTAAAATTTCAAAGCATCTTTCAGAATTGCTTCCACTCCATAGCAATAATTACTGCTGTACAGTCATGAGGAAATATCACATTCAAGAATGCTTGGTGTAGTTTACTTGATGAGGGCATGAGTATTCAAAGACTAAAAGAACAATAAATGGAGTTATTCCTCTGAAGGCATTGAAATTCATTTGAGCTGATGGCCTCAAATGTGTGTTTGTCAAATACAGGTAATGTTCAGTTGTACTGTAAATCACAGACTCCCAGAGCTGGTGCATACTGATGTTTCATGAAAAGGATGTGCTAATTCTGCTTCTGCTTGATTTTGTCAGCTCTATTTAGCCTTATATTGGTTGTCTGTCTAATAGTGGACTGAACCTGTATAATTTAATGTATTTTTCCTTATTAAATGTAGGTTTAGTTTGGCTTGTGGCAGAGGTGTGAGAACAGGTCAGGCAGGAAGCTGTCTCAGAACCTGAAGGCTTAAGCTAATTTCACTTTTTCTTTTATCAAAAATTAAGCAGTCTATACTTTTAGTCTGTTCTTATAGTCCTGAGAAGGTGATGAGCTGAGCTAACATGACAAGTCAGGGCCTTAACCATCCCCTGAAATAATTGTGGTTTTGCTAACAGATAAAATATTTAATTAAAAGGTTGAGGGTTTATACAATCCTCAAATTGCGAGACTGCTTCCAGTTTTTAATCATGTTTTTGAAGTAGAAATGGAAGAGCCTGTGGGAGTTTATTTTCAGTGTAATAAATATTTCTCCTGGCTGGTTGTTCTAGAGGCTCAGAAATTGAGTGGCCTTCTCTAGGGTCTTGACACAGAGTTTGTGATCTTTTAAGATCAATGTGATTAAAAACTGGGCTTGAGCTTTGTTCCCCACCAGTAACCTCCAGCATTGGCTGAAGCCTCCTGCAGCCTCCAAAGGGACTATTGGCCATGAAAGGGCAGTGTCTGACTGCCTGAATCACTGGTGTAGCATTTGTTCCACTTCTTTTTGGCCTGTATTTAAATACCATGCCAGCTGAAATGTCTTCTCCCAGTGTAAGCCCCTTGGAACTGGGGCTGGAACAAGCTGCCCCTTCCCAAATGAGCCCAGGGAGGTGTTTGGGTGAGCCCCAGCCAGAGCTGAAACACAGAGCTGAGATCTGGTAGGTGCTGCAAGGTGCTCAAACAGCTAAAATTTTCCAGGACACCAGCTGAATATGTGTGTCCATCCTTTTGGAAACAGCCTGGGAAGCAGGTGAAAGGAACTGGTAGTGCTAGAAAAGAATTCAATAACCTAGAAGTGCAGCTTTGGCTACCAAGGGAAATTTTGATTTTTGAAAAAATTTTTTACTCAGTATAATTTTCCTGAAGTTTTCTCACACTCTTTCTGCTCTTGGAAGAGGGTATGTGGGAAAATTACGTTCTATCCAATGGTATGAGTTTGTCTGAAAGCCATTTATGCAAGTGCACATACTAAGACAGCACTGGGTTCCCTCTTTATGGCCTTCTGCCTTTTACTACCACAAAGGAAAAACATGAGATACGTTTAGCATTTGGAGTTTTTGTACATCAAAACTATGAAAAAAAAGGGATGCAGAGAGGGACCAGACCACATTACCCTCTGCAACTCTTGCAGAGTATTTACCTCCACAGGTAATGCTACTTAGTTCAGTTTCTTGGGTTCATCAGTGTGTAACAAAACTTTGCAGGAAGTGTCCCTAAAGGAGTTTGGCTTGACAGTAACCTGCAATAAGTTGAGGAATGTCAGTGAAATGGTTTCCAAACTGTCAGAGATACTAAATTATGGATAAAAATGTCTTTTTGTTTTTTTAAAATATATAATTGGCTTCTCACTTTAACATTTTAAAGCATTTTAAACATCCACCCTAATGTTAGTTGACTCACAGTTTGCGTAGCATGATGAGCAGATGCCACTTACCTGTTCCTTGGCACACTGAGCAGATCCCACCTGCATTCTATAAGGAATCATAAACAATTCAACCTGTTCATTGGTAATGTGAGAGAAAAACACCTTCTGTATTCCCTGGAAAAATGGGGAGCTGCCACTTGCCCTTTGCTTATTATCTTGAGCAAAGAGCTGGCACATACTTTCTGCCTTGTGTCAGCAGGAGAGATCAGAGATTGCCATTTATCTCAGATGCATTGTCACCTTTAGGTGCACTAGATGTCTCATTTTTAAAGAACAATTAGTTGTAGAAGAAATCATCTCAGCAATAATGATAGTGTTTTATTTGTGCCTGAAAGCCCAGTCTCAGCTCTGTTCATGAGGCTGCTGGATTTTTCCCTAAGCAAAAGTTCAGGAAAGGTGCAAGCTGAGGTTAAGTAGTTTGTCATCATTTTACTTGGCTTGTGAATTGAATTTATGGTAGTGTTGTACAAAGCTTGAAGGATCTCTGAGTGTTTTGGTCAGGGGTCTTGATGCTTTTGAGATTTTCTTTCTCCCTCAACTAGCTAATCAACTGGTGGCCAAAAAAGGAGCTCGGGCTGCAGTGAATACAAATGTTGGCTGGAATGAGCCACTGGTAGCTCCTTTGCAGCAAATGAAACCTGGAGAATTTGCCCATGCTAGAATTAAAAGTTTGAACAGATATAACCCTGACCTGGAGGTGTTCTAGCTGTCCTGTGAAATGATGTGGGAAGGACAGAATTCATCAGGGATTTTTCCGAATGAAAGATCCTCGGTTTCATTCTCACCCATGTAAAGTATGCAAAATGCGAAAGCACTGCCCGTTATTTATGTCTTGCAGGTATCAGTCCCTAGTGCTGTGGCAGAGAGAATTTTCCTAACCAATCCCTTAGGCTATGTATTTCATTTTGTCTTTCTCCACAGCTCTCCCTTTGCTGTCAAGCAGTAAATACATTGTTATGTGTCCTCACTTCAGTGAATGACAGATCTTACCCTTAAGTATTATCTCTCATTAAGATGTCACTCCTGCCTCTCCTGCCCAAGGCAGCAGCCTCCAAAACCTTTGCCTTATTGGCGCTGCAATGCTTCCCTGTCTTCTCCCTTTCATTCCTGAATATGCTTCCTGTAAAAATTCATAAACCCCCTCATTATTTTCCTTTGAATCCCTTTTAAAAGCTCTCCTAGGCCATGTTACCCACAAGAAACTCCTTGATAACAGACCCCTGGGTGTAGAGACCACGGCTCCTTGCAACGACCTCAGTGATTTCTCCCAGCAGGTGACATAGTTCTGTACCACCTTCATTTTTCCTTCTGTGTGAATAGCGGAATTTCAATATGACCCAGGCTGGATGAAGCTCCTGCAGACCTGGAGCAGGAGCTACAAGTTGACCCACAGAAGGATTTGCCTCCTGGAGAGGCCAGAAGAAGCTCTCCTGGGCAGCACCAGAGTCTAAACCACAGTGGCAACCCAGAGGGATGGCACGCACACGCCTTGCTTGAGCCAGGACAAAGCCATCTCAATTTATTTTTTCCTGTTGCCAAGTTAAAGCTCAGTTCCAGCTTTGCTCTTCTACACAGCTGTTACAATTAGGAGCTGGGCCCTCCAAATGACTGATGAGGTTTTCATTTTAAACATTCATGATGCTGTGAGAGCAACGTTAAGCTGTGCAATGAGTGTCCAGCGAGCCATGTGGGCAACAAGATGCAGTTAATACAGAATTTCTGAGGATGCAGGCATCTATTTGAGCAAGCTCTTGGGCACATCAAGCTGTCACATAAGATTTCCATGACAAGTTGGCATGAAATTCAAATTATGGGCAACTATTACTTTCCAGTCTGCTGACAATTTATTGGGAATTGCTCTGAGTCTCTGCTGCAGGCCACTCCTTTAGCTTAACATGACCTGACAGACAGTACCCAGTGCTGTGCTTCACGACACAAAACATCACACAGTGCTCTGAAGAGAGAAGGGGGCAGTCCCGGGGGTAGAAATGCTTTTTAAAGGTTTTATAGGGAAAGAGGAGTCTTTATTCACAAAGGCTCAGGATGGGGACACTAGGCTTTAATTCCCCGCTATAACCTCAGGAAACTGGTGGTGTGCTTCTAATGGAAAAATTACCAGCAGTACCATCCTGCACCATGGGTGATGCTTGGAACAGTAGGATATTCAATGACCAAATAAACTGCTTGCCTTGTGGCAGCACAGTGACACCTGAGGCCCAGGTGACAACTCCTGGGGCATTACACACCAGGCATGCCCCAAGAGCAGCAATTCCCAACCCGGGCTCTTATGGCTCTCAAGCTGAAACATGCCTCCAGCCCCTTCTGCAATACAAATGTAAATTGCATTTAAACTCTTCTTCCTAATTTAATTAGGAAATAATATAAATCTCTACTTTCTTTCCAGGTCAGAACTGTATGTGCTGCATCAGGAAAAGTCCTTGCCCAGAAGGGCAGTTTGGCACAGCCATCTCCTTTGTGTATGAAATATCTAACTGCATTTCAGACTTCATTATAATTTATCTTGCTCTTCCCTTCTCTGCTTCTTTCTCCCCATATATTAGGTCCTAAAAAGCCTGCAAACTCACACAGCTTAATATGTGATAAAACTTTTTGCCACACTCTTTTACAAGCAAGTTTCAAATTAGATCAAATAAGAAACTTAGCTGACTCTGCCCAATACCTCAGCGAGCTTGGGTCCTCCCAGAAGGTCTGTACCTATAAATACCACATTTCTGCAAGCTCAGTAGCAAAGCATAGAGATGCAAATGTGAGCTGGCCTCCCTCAACCTGGCAGTGGCAAGCACACCAGCTGCATTTGCAGGCAGTGGCATTGCATAGCCAGTAGCCACTTTGGAGCAGCTCCACTTGAAATTATCTGGGAAAGCCACAACCCTCTGCCTGACACTGTGCCAGTAGAGATGTTGGTGGGTCCCTTGAAAGAATGAGTGTGCCTTTTCCAATTTCACCACAGCTGTGGAAATAGAAAGGCACAGCACTTTTTTGGGCAAGGGCAAATGCCAGCAGTTGGGTGGGGAGGGATTGGGAGCTGCTGGTGTGATTAGATCAAGGAAAGCTCAGCCTCAGTGGCCTTTCATGCAAAAGGCTGTGGGGCTGTAGGAGGGACAGAGTGCTCTGCATTCAGCTGCTGTGCAGAAAGTGGCAGCCTACAGGTCTGGGGATGTTGGCTCATGATGATCAGTTCAGTTCAAAAGCAGAGTCACAGTAAAGTGATAAGGGAATCCAGAGGCACCATTCTGACTGAGTGGAATTAAGGTCTTATGTGGATTTACATTCATTTGCCAATTTCTGATTTTCAAGACGTGTCTTTTCCTGAATTTAAAAGTTCCATCAACCAACCTCAGCTCTTTGCAAATCAATTCTTCCTTCTCTCTGGTAGGAATGAAATCATTATTTATAAGAGTTAGGATTATATAGGGAACTGTAATTAGCATCCATATTTTCAGTTCATGCTACAGCAGGGGTGAAAGGTCCATGTAATTTTTGAGTGTTCTTCACCCTCTTCTGTTTATACTCTCCTGGTAGTGAAATGTACCAAAATCCTCTACAGACCACTTTCTCCATTTGAAAAGTCCCACCTGTTTTACTCTATGGGAGGTGGTGATAACCCTTTGAGCACTTGATGCAGGTCTCTCTCTTCCTGCCTCTTGCAGCCCCTCCTTCCTCTCCTGCCCTGACCCCAAGAGCTGAACACTGGCTAGTGGAGTTCAGCTGCTGCTGAGAGCAGCTCTTGTTTTTCCTTCCTGACAGGGATGTGGCAGAGCTAAGGTGAATGCTGGGGGACTGAATCTCTAATTGGAAACAGGTTTCAGTGTGCAGCTCAGTCTGGGACACATGGAAAAGGATTTTCCAGATCTAAATCTGTGGAGCTGCAAGGATGGGTCTCAGGGGCCTTCCAAGGACGGGGACACAGCACATATAGCACATGCAGGACATAAGCATAATATCACATGCATGTGCTCTCCCAAATCCAGCTCACAAAAGGGAACAGAAACCTCCTTGGATTCAAAGACACTGAGGTGCAAGATCTTACAAGAAATCCCCATCCTTTTGTTTGTCAGTTAGAAGGAAATAGAGCACAAAACTTGCTCTGCTGTTATTCTTCCCATCTTGCTTGGCTTCCTACTGTCACATTGTTTTTAAGCTATTCTTACCCTTATGTGCCCCTCTATTCTTCATGCAACTCCTCTGAGTTTTTCAACCTGTCACACATCCTGTTTTCTCCTTGTGCCCATCCCACATTTGCTTCCCTTTCCCTAATCCCTCCCTGCAAGAATTTGTCACTTTCTCTTTGAAAAGACTTTCTAAGCATCTTCTCTTCTTCTCAGATCACATCTCCCACAGATCAAATTCTGTAATAAAACCCCTTTTGACAGAGTCAGATAGTAGCATCATTCATTTTTCTTTCCCAGGCTCCTGCCAGCTCTCCAATGTGAGCTGATGCTGACTGGGTGTAGGTTACATTTGGTGGCTACTGCATGTGCCCCCAGGCTACCCAGTGGATGTGAAATCTGGCAGCTAGACAGCCTTTCCGCTATTTGGCCTAAATTATGCAATTAATTTGGTTTATGAGCATCAGGCTCTATCTCTCCACAGAACTTTTCTCTGGGTGCTGTTGGAAATGGTGCTGTCATCAGGTGTGTTGTAGATGCCATTAACTGAAGTAATTGTTATTTGACCCCATGTGTGGGAAGTGTGAGAGTTCAAGGAAGCCTCTGAGGATGACTGTGCTATCATGGTGACAGATGGAAAGGATGAGATCTGACTGCCTGATTCTTGGGTCAGTATTAGGACAGTGTGGTGCTCTGTCAATCTGTCACTCCTTTCAGCTGTGCTCCAGTGTCTCCATGTGGAGCTCAAACCCTTTCTTGTACAGGTAAAATAAATTACCACCTGAGTACTTTTAATACTGACTTTTAAACAGAAGAGGTTGCTCCCCTTAACTTGGTGAGTGCATCTTTGCCTCTCTCTTAAAACTGGTGTTTTCTTGTAGTGGTACCAGTCAGACTTAGCTGGGGAGCTGTGCTAGGAACTGGGAACTTCTGGAGATCTTCTCACAATTCTGGCCGTGGTTCAAATAAAGATGATGACTTTGGGATAGATTTATCATCCTCATGGAAAGAGAGTATCTGGTGATAAAGATAAAATTAGTGGAGTGGAAGGAAATGAGTAGGTGGCATCCACCCACCAAAGGGTCTCTGGAGGCATCTATGATGATGATAGAGCTCCTTTTTTAAATGCAGTGTTTGGGTGGGCACATCTGGTGCACAAGGCAGAGCCTTAGGATAAACCACCAGCTTTACTGGTCTGGAAACAATATTTGGAGTCTACATCCAACCCTTTACCAATATGGTAACTTAGTTCAAATTAAGTTAATTAACTTAAAAATCTGATAAAATCTGAGGTAGATGCACTTGTGTATATTCCTGACTGTTCATGAAAATAGAATTAAATAAAAACATTAATTATTCTATCTCTTAGAAGTTAAATGAAATAGATCTTATTTTATAAGTTTTTCAAACTAGATGATAGCAGAAAATAAGAATGATTGGACAGTGGACTGGATGATTAATGTCATCAGTAACACCCAAAAAACAGGCCAAAGCCTCCTTCCTTGCATTTCAAAAGCAGCAAGTTTCTTTCTCAAACCTATTCATGTGCAAGGGCTTTGCATAACTGAGGTGCAGGATAGTGAAGACAAGAATCATATTCCTGAAATACTCCTGATTCCTTAAAATGGTCTAAAATTAATTCTCAATGTATGTGTGTCAGTTTATATCTTCAGTTTCATAGTCTTGAGCTGAGTGTTTATCAGTAAAAGAGTGGGTGATTGACTCACAGATCAAAATCTGTGAGTGAGGTATTGCTGTCAGTGAGGTGACCCCTCTACAGCTGGCTGGAGATTTGGCTTTGGATTAAGCAATGTCACCTTATGTTCTTGTTCTTCACTATTTTCTTTCACTATTTTTTTTCTTCCTCTCTCTCCTAATTTCACAGTTCTCTGGTTATAACCTCTGTTCCCTGTGGCTTAGTTCTGGGTCACCTACTCCTTTTCCACATCACATCTGCTCCCTTGTGATTCTCTGCTTTCTCCTCCACAGACCAGCAGTGGACATAAGCAATCAGCTTCCTCTCTTCCTGCCTATGAAGCAATCAGCTTCCTTTCTTTAAAGCATGTATTTTAAAAGAAAAAGGGGCATACAAAAGAGCCTGGGATCCTCCTTTGCTTGCTGGTCAGTCCATGAGCTACTCTGGTGGGAAGGGGCTGGGTAGGCAGGGTGACCAGGAGGGAGGCAGCTCAGAGATCCCTCCTTGGGGCATCCCTGGGGACTGGGAAGCAGTGCTGTCTGCTTCTCTCTGTTTCTGTGCTCTCCTGTGAGCCTTTGCTCTTGGTCACTGTCAGAGGCAATGAGCTGAGAGCCCCTGGCTGGCCCAGCAAGGCCAGCCTGAGGCTGCCTGCCAGCAGGCAATGAAACTGTGCTGCCCAGATCACTCAGGCACTGGAGGGGACCCAGACTCTTGGTGAACCATGATATTTCTTCCTCAGAGGCAGAAAGGGGCTCTCAAGTCAAGCTCTGACCTCCTGAGGGTTTGCACAAGCATTTTCAGCCACAGTCAGGCAAAGTTTCACATGGATGGCTGGGCCTTGCAGCTCTTTTCAGATTAGAGGGATGTTTCTGCCTGGTCAAAAAGAAATGATAGAACAGGGAGAGCACTGGGAAATACTTGGTTTCTTTGTTCAAGTTGTCTTCTCCTGGCCCCGGGAATCAGAGATGTCCACTTGGTACAGTGCAGTGTGTGGATCTGTGTCTTGTTTCAGGAATAGCCCATGGAGAGTGAACCTCCAGGGCAGAGGTGCAAACATGTGAGGCATCAGCTGGTGGACCAGGACATATAAAAAGAAAGCAGCAGCAGAAAAATTAGGAAATAAAATATTATGGGGATTGTTTTAAAAGAAGCTCATGTTGTGTTAGAAGGAAAACATTAAATTTATCAAATTTGGATTCTAAACTACTAAAGTCAGTCCTGCCTGAATCTGCCCAAAGCAAACTTCAGTGAATGCTGAACTTTCTGCAAAAGAGAAAACCACACACTGATAGTTCAGACCCATGGTCATCCTCACATATTACCAGCTATTTAATATGGTACTATGATACTATCTTAGCAAATATATTACTGTATATGTTAATATACGGTATAGCAAATATATGTTCTTTATAGATGTAGAAACTGGACTTCATTGCGAAGGGACGTTTTTTTTCTTTTCCCCCAGCAATTTTCTGTAATCAGTAAATTCTGACCAAATATTTAGTCTACAGACTAAATATGATTTTCTTCTAGAATTAAGGTAAAAACTGGGTACTGCAAAATAAGCTTATAGGGATGGCTGTGATAATCTGATTTTAGAACTAGAACTCATAATTTTCTTTACACTGAGAATGATCGACAGGTAAGAAAATAGCTTGGCTGTAGCCCTCTATTCCAGCTGGCAGAAAGAATTCACTTACCTTCCACCAGAATTTTCAATAAATCTATATTTAGTATCGTTCATAGTCTATCACTTGATGAAATTACTTTCCTTTGTGAATGTGCAATAAAGTCTGACAGTGAAATATGTAAGAACATTACATTCTCAATGGCCATGTTGTGAGCAAAGGTGATCTAACAAAAAAATAATATACTTTAAGGAGCAGACAGAAGGGCCATGTCTCTGATCTTATTGACAAGGCTTAACAGTGGTAGACCTTTCTTTACATTAGTAAAATCATTCATTTATATGGATGTATGCGAGAGAAGCTTTTTCCACAGATGTGCTTCTCCTCTCCCACACAACATTTCAAATGTTTGATTCTACTAGTGTAAAGTGTATTATTTTTTGTTAGATCAACTTTGTTCATGAGGTCTAGTTCAGTGTAAAGCCAGAGATAGAAATTAATGGAAGAAGAGAACCAATTAATTGAGTGATACAGGCTGAAAAAACTATTACCACCCCACCCAGAAAAAATATTCCCCTCAGGCAGACTATGATTTCCCCTATGCCATTCTCTATTTATGTTTGGAAAGCTAAAATTCTATTGTTTCCTATAGAGAGGAGAATTGTAATGTTGGTAGTCAAGTTTCTCTGAGTCCCTGGTGGTTGTTATCTACTCCTCTGATGTGGTTAATAATCTCCTTCTATTTTTAGAAGGGAGAAAAAGACTAGCATTTACTTGAGGATTATGGTTTAAAGTGATGTGCTCACATGTATTTTCTTGTAACTGGGTATTTTACATATTCTTTTATTATCTCCACTCTCCCTAAGAAAACTATCTGTCCTTGCAAAGCCTTCTGCTTTTCTCTCTGTCTTTTAATTGTGTGTGTTTATTGGATTTCATTTCTGGAGGACCCCTTGCAGAAAGGTTTTTCGCATCCTAGTTAAAAGGTGCTACCCTGATATCACTCAGCTAAGGCTGAAATCAAATTTGAGCCCTCCTGTGTGGTGGTACTCTTTATTTATGGTATCATTGCAGCTTGTTTCAGAAGAGCAAACCCTCTGCAAAACTTTCAGGAAACTTATCTAGCAAGCACTCTCACTTAGCTGTGGCTGTGCTCCAATCTGATGCCTTAAATACTAGCCTAACATAAAGATAATGCTTTTAATCAGAAAGGGGAGACAAGTTGTAAGAGCTTGTTCACAGCATCTGTCAGCAGGGAGCTGCAGTGGAATCAGGACAAAACCCAAGCCTGTTTCCAGGGAGGTTTATTCCTGGGGCTCTTATTGACCAGCAGGACCAGGTGACTGCAGGGAGGGGAAGGGCGAGCCTTTGCTGCCCAGGCTTGTCCTCAGTCACTGCTGCTCCCACCCTAAAATGTCAGGCTGGGGGTCCCCAGCTGTAGAGAGACAAGGAGCAGGGGCTGGGGTGAAGCTGCAGAAGAGCTGGTGTGGTACAGATCAGCTCTCCAGCACTGCTTGGAAGTTTGCTGTGGCAGAGGTGGAAGCTGATGAGCCAGCAGAGCTCTGCTGCAAAGCGTCTGAGGTTCATCAGCTGCTGTGGGAATTATGGGCCAGTTTGGTTTTCCTCTTCTTGTAGGCCAACACTGGACTTTCAGATGAAAGGTGTTCGTTGAGGGAAATTGTAAATAGCTGATTAACCTGGTTTGCTGATTGCCTTCTAGTTGCAGCTGACATTGTGGTATTCCAGATTTAGATTCAGCATTTCCTCTTCTATAAGGGATCAGATAAGAACAGACAGAATTACTCATTGCATCAGTGCAGGATTTACATATATGATTGTAAATTCCTGACTGGAACATATCAGTCACTTTTGCATTGTGGTAATCTCTACAAGCTCAGAGTGATTTACTGCTGATGTATGAAAAAAAATTCTTGAAAAGTACCAGCCTAATACCTAACCCAAATTTCTGAAGTAAACATAAAAGCATAGTAACTTTCCTAAGATTGATTAAATTCTACCGTTTAAATGTTTAACTGGAGTTAAACATTTCTTCACTGTCTCTTTATTTTCCCTATAAAGGAGTGTACAGGGAAGCAGAACCCTTACAGTTTAAAAGAAGCAACTTTCTGTGACAAGATAAGGATAATTTTTCAAGTTATAGTTTTAAATATGAAGAATTCATTCATCTTAAAGCCTATCTTCAGCCTTCTATAAAAACATAAATATTAATTGACTTTGAATAAAGGACAAATCAAGGATGTTATCCTTAAACCACAGCTAGGTTTAGGTATGTATTTAGTAACATGCATCAAAAATAACAATTCTTACATAAAATACCCATAATGATTAAAATAAAACTCCAAACCTTGCTGCCTTAGTCTTCACAGGAGTTTTTAGTGATATGGAGAAACAGAAGAAGTGCTGATGATCCATACCATACTAAAGATACTCAAGAATGCATATCTTTAAGAAGATATGCATTCAAAATTTACAATTTTATATCAATTGCAACTATGCTGTATACCTACATCGCATAAAAAAATCACTGCAGAAGACAATATCAAGTCCAAATGAGAAAGCTAAGCACTTCCCACCTAACACAGAAACAGGGGAAAATGCACCTCTCACAGCAGGACTGGTAAAAGATGTAATCAGCTAAGGAAGGCAGGAGTCACATGCACAGGTTTTAAAAAAACCAATTTCTGGTCAAAGTGTTGAGACATTGTGTGGCCAGACCTCTCCTTGGGAGTTTGCATGAATCTGAGCCTGTAAAGGAATTATAATGGCTCTAGGTTCACGTCTGTGTGAGAGGTAGAAATTGGACTGGAGGTGTGAAGACATGGGAAAATTCATGGCATGCCTGGATGCTCTCACTCAGGAGTTTTAAGTGGCTGTAGATCTCTGTGGTTTATGCCTCGGAGAATTAAATTATAGTGAATTAAGAACTCTGCTGCACAAACTCCAGTGATTCATGTGGGGAAGATTTAACTGATTATCAGGCTGTTCCCTCCTCTAGCAGGAGGAACCCTCTTCCAGCAGGGTCATAACTTGGCCTGCTTTCATTCTCTCTGCAGTGAGCACAGCAGTTATCACTCTGTCTTATTAATTGCTTACACAATCAATAGCAGTTTGGATTAACTCTTGGGGCAATGAACTGTGGCACCAGGAATTAGAACTTCTCCATCCCCTGCACTTTTGCCTCGTTGCTGGCAATAAACAGTGAGGACAGGCAGGAGGAAAAGGCAGTGTTCTCTGTTATGCCAGCTAAATCTTGCTGAGCGAATGTGCTGGGACCCTGAGGCCACCTCAGCATCTTCCTGCAGACTGAATGTGCTTTGAATTATGTGCATCCTCTCCTGCCTGCAGTAGGCTTGCTTTGACCTTCCTGAGTGTGTGTGTGTAAACAGGACCCTAAAAAGGGAGGCTCTGCCCTACCCAGCCAAACAGGACAGGAGGACAGCTGAGTGTTCCTGCCACCTCTCACCCCAGGAATAGTCATGTGGGGATGAACAAGCAATTTTGCTATTTGCCTTTTTTGTTGTCTGGTTTTCTTAAGGAAGCTGTAAGCCTGAGCCTGTTGCTATAGGCAGGGATGCAGAGTGACAGAAGATCTGTATTATCCACTTCAAGGAAAAACATGCCAGTGTGTGGTGGGTGTACAAGGAGCTGAGCCCCATGGGGGTGTAAGTTTGGAAGTGTCAGAGCACGGTGTATCGAAGGAAAGGAAATAAAGGGGAATGAGGGCATGAATACCTGCCCTGGAGGGGCTCCCCTGCCTGCAGCAGCAGGAGAAGGGGATGCTGTGGCTGTGTCTCTTTCTGTGCCTGCTGAGGTTTCCCACGGAGGGATCTGCACTGGCTGTGTGGCAGAAGGCAGGACAGCTCTCCGCCTCTTCTGCAGGTCAGGAACAGAAATTCCACACACTGCACAGATCAAAGCAACCATCAAGGCCATAAGACTGCCCTGAGTTAATTCTTACTTGAATTATAAGTGAATCCAAACCAACCCTTCCCTCTTTAATGAAACATTTTGCTGTGATGGAGAATCAAATTTATCCTTGGGAAATTGATCCAGTGATTAAATACAAATACTATTTAGAAATTGTACTGGATTTTGAGCACCATTTTTCTAGCCTCAGCTTCTAGCTGTTTGGTATTTGATGCATTTGACTGCTAGGAATTTTTAGAACCTATCCAAGTAACCCCTCAGGCCTGATGGGATAAATAGCTGGATCCCCTGGCGTTGGGTCTTTGTAAGCACACTTTCAAATCCCTCAAAAATTGTCAGGAAATTTCTTAGACTATTTTCCAACTTTTCAGAGTTTTTTTTGAGTGACAAATGCTGCATTTCAATCACAGATGGGTAAGTCACATATGCAGAGAAAATCTAAGCTCCCTGCTTCTATCAATAACCTTTAATTATGCACCTAATGACTAATGTGTTTGTCCAGGGCCACCGTGCTGTACTAAGAATTCACACTGAACTGATTATCTGCAAATCTGTCCTGCTGAAGATAACGTTTGTTTGCTGTAGAGAGCCAGGGGAGTGTTTATCCCGCTGCTGCCTTAAAACACAAACACTTTTTCTAGGTGGCTTTGCTGAAACATGCCTCAGTCAGTGAGCCAGGCTCCCTAGCCCAGCCAGTACTCTGCACTGACTTGTTCATGTTTCACCATGTGAACACGAGGAGGCTTTTGCAAGGGTGCCATGTGCCACACTTGGTCTGTGGACACGAGAAAGGATTTAAATAAGTTCATAAGCACTGGGGGAACAGAGGGAGATGCAACACAGCAACTGGCACCACTCTCACTTGATTTCCTATAATGGCTTTGTTATCAGGACTAGATGGACTTGTCAAATTTCCTCTCCCCTGCAGGAAAAGAGAGAGAAAAGCTGACAACAGTACATCCCTGAGGGCTGCACACCCCGAGCTAATCTCTGCAGCTCATCCCAAGGCTGTGAAGAGCTGCCTGAGGAGCACCAGTTTGTGAAGGCAGCATAGCCAGCATGCAGTTTATTTATAACAACAGTGAGACCAGGAGGAGCAGGGCTTGGGGGAGGGTAGAGCTTTCCTTGTGGGTTTCATATAATACAGAATGACTATTTAGTCTTTCAGGCCCCTCTTGATGCTGCGAGTTTGCATTGTGATAAGGTGGCTTGCCCGTAACTTGCAGCTATAAGGGGAGAAGCAGGTCGTATCCTGGTGGTCATAATGCCTAACATCCTGGGGAAATGTTGTGATTAATGGGGCTGGAGGCACTTCTTGTGTGCTACAGCAGTGAATTGCACAAATTGCCAGCAAAACCAGCACTGTTAATAATTTCGGTGTAATAGGTGCATGTCACTGGGCTATATGGGCATCCAGAAGATTTCTGCAGTGAACGCACTTGGGACGAGGAGGGGACAGCTGGGCTTAGCATCATGAAATGTATATTAGAGACATGAAGGTGCAGGAGGAAATATATTTAAGAAGGGGTTTGGTCATGATCATCTACACCATTACTTTTAAGTGCCTTCTAAGTGAGAAGGGGAGAGTTCCATCCCTGTGTGTTCTGGCACTGCAGAGCTGTGACGGGTGGCAGGGGAGTGGCTGGAAGATGTGTGCCTGGGGTCTGAGCCAGCTGTCTGTCCTCTGGGGAAGCTGCCTGACCAAAGTGACCCCAAAGATTTTAAAGCAGCGTACAAATGAGAGAGAATTAAGAAACGCTAACACGACACATTCGCTCTGGTCGTGTTACTTGAGATTCCAGCAGTGTAAAGAACCAGAGCACTGAGGCACTTAAAGAAAAGTAGATCTGTAGCACCCTCCCTACCAACACAAGAAGCTTGGGCAATAAATAAGAGGGATTATACATGAAAAGAAATTGGATGCCCTTAGGAGTACTGAGAGCAGGTTGGAAGCCCAAAATACCTGGAGTGACCAAATATTGAGGAAAACCTCTGTAGAAACATTAAATTGTGCAGAGAAGTGTGTGTTTTGGGTACCTGTGACAGGCTGGAAGCAGCTCTCTCTATCAAAACAGCCATTTGTACCCCAGAGTGACCTATTTCTAAAACGCTGAGAGTTCTTACATGCTGATGGTCACAGCATAGATATAGAAGGGCTGGGAGGTCACCAAGGGGCCACCATCCCCTTAAGACCTAAGTGAGTTAAGCAGAGGGAATCAGCAAAGGAGGTAAAATTTTAAAGCACATTTGCATTCTTCCATTCACACCATAACCTTAGAGTTTCTAAATATGACAGGTAGTTTCCTAAGGACAAAGAACCCCAAAAGTATTTCAAATATCATTTAAGAAAACCCCAGTTGCATTTGCTGATCCTAACTGGAAGGCAGACATATCCAGCAATTTCCTCTCTTTCTTCCTTTCTGCTTTAAAATGGAATTCTCAAAAGACAAAATCATAATGAGAAAAATTGAAACACCAGAAGACACACAGTAATAGAAAACTCTTCAAGAAATAGTTATTAAAATTCAAGCCTCTACAATTCAGCAGTGAGGGAGAAACAGGCCACAACCTCCTACCAGTTAGAAAGAAGAGCAGTGACTGTAAATGAAACCAAATAGGTGTATACACATTCATAGACATTCCCAGATAGGAAGTTGGCATGTGGGGATCTTAAATTTAACATAAAATTCAGAATATTGATAAAAGAGGTTAAAGACAGTGCTGAACAGCCTGAGGAACAGATGAAACCTTAACATTGGTACATGGAGGGTCATAGAGAAGGATGATAAAATTATCTTGATACTAAAAATTGGAAATATTTATCATGAGGGTGCTGTTGGAACAATGGTGGCTTAAAGAATTAGGTAAAGCATATTTTTCAGGCAGTGATAAAATCTTTTATTACATCTGTTATCAGCATGATCAAAACTATTTGATAGTTCAACAAAGATATTCTTCTCCCCAAAAGCTTTGCCTCAGGACTGTTCAATAATTGTTTGTTCTTTGCTCAGAAAGAAGGAGGATGATGGTTTCATGTTAAGAACACGTATGGTAACACTTTCTCTTCTGTTTTAATTAGGGAGAATGTTAAACAGCAACTACTGAAGTTAAATATTTTAAAATCTCAGGATTACTGTGCTTGCATCCAGAAGCATTGAAAGTGTTGCCTGATTTCTAGCAAGTCTTGGAGCAAGAGGGCTGAGGGATGCCAGAACTAATTTTATGTCACAATTTAAAAGGGTAAATCAAATGACCCAGCAAATTACAGACGAATTAATATAGCAACTCTCTGGAGGAGACATAATGTAAAAGTAGAAGAGGATCCATAAGTAATGAAAGAAAAATAATAGCAGAAGTGTCACTTTAGGTTTATGAAATATCAGTTTGCTCACCTTAATGATGTCAACACAGTACATTTTGATTTTTGAAAAACAACTGAAACTTGCCATATTGATGGAAAGAGTAGTCTGGAGATATGGTGGGCCCTTTTTTAAAGAGAGAGATTAAAGTTATTTTTATTTCTAGGATGTGTGTCACTTATCTGAGGCAAAGAAGAAAGCTTTTCACTGTATAAATCCTACCCTAGCTAGAGGAGAAGCTGCTGGTAAAAGCCAGCTCTGTAATGCAGCAGAAAAAAAGAGTAAAGACAGAGATGGGAGAGGCATTACTCAGGATGAACATAAATATATTAAAGTATGCTTTTCTTTCTTTTCTCTTCCAAGTGATATAATCACCCATTTTATGTTGGGGTCACTTAGACTTCCCCCCATATTTAGGTACCTTCCCAGGGGACTCAGCCCAAGCTGTAAACTTGCTGCAGGTCGTGCTGGGTGAGGTTGTCTGTGCCAAGCAGGTACCACTGTCAGTACTGCCTTCCTGGTCTTAACATTTTAGAAATGAGGAAAGTTTTGCTGGTTTAAATGAGCAGGGGCATCAGTCTGAAGAGGTAAGCTCAGCTGGCAAAAAGCTGGGGATCTGCTGCAGGCTTGGGTTTAAGGGCAGTTCAATATTGGGAAGGGTTGGACTCTTTGGACAAAGCATTCATTGGTAGTGCTGTTTACACTGACAGAATCACACCATATTTTTTCTTCTCTAGAATTTTAATCATCCTGTGCAGATGTAACTTTGAATTATGGGAAGCTGGTTCTTTGTTATGAACACAAGTGCTCAGCTTGGAGATCTCAAGCCACCTTTGCTATCTTCATCCCTGCAATAAAAATCTCTGGATGGCAAAACTGCAGAATACCCATCTAACTTTTATAAAATCAAACCCCTAGGCAAAACTCATTAAAAACAACAACAAAAAAGCAATTGGAAAAGAATTATTTTATTTTTGAGTCTTTTCCATTTTGCTATGTATTGAAGTGTATTTTGCTCTAATCTATTCCTATATTTGTGAGCAGGATCTAAAAAGAGATAATCTCATGCACAGAGCACAGTGACCTAATACATTTACCAGAAGCCAAATGAAACAAGAGTGTTTTCAGTTCCATGTCAATAAATATGTATTTTAATAACAGCTAATGTCAGTTCATAAAGGGAAGCACACTAGGAGACTTCTTTAAGAGAAGATTATACTCTCGGTACAAAATCCACTTTCCTAGAAAGTGATTGAAAAGAAATATGAACTTACAAAATATCATCTCCAGCACAGAACAGTCTCGGCTCCATTTTTTTTCTGGCTCCCTTAGGAAAGTGTAAACGCATTATTAAGGCATATCAATCAATTTTGGTAGCACCTTTACTGCCTAATATTATCATTGTATACATACTGATAATTTCTCCACATACTGTTTACATAACACATTTTACCCATCCCTGCTTCTTCCTTGTAACAATTACCACAAAAAAGTGCATGATTTGAATAATGCATGTGCACCAAGTGCTCAGTGGTACTTTGACATTATCCACCACTGGCAAAATCCATGAGAAATGTAAAGAAGAGATGGTCCCTTTCTCTCTAGTACCGTAACCCTTTAACATCAGACCTGGTCTGTACTCCTCACTGACTTCCCCTTCAGATTGTACCTTTCAGGAGAAATGTGTCTCACAGTGGCACTCCCAGAATAAATTAGAGGTGTAACTAGAAATTTAAAAACCTGCACTGTGTCACAAATCTGCCCTCAGACCCTGGGTTTGGCCAGAGTCCAGTCCCATTTGGATCTTGGGTTTAATCTCCACTCACTTCAGACTCAGAGTTGGGTCAAAACTCTAAGTAGTTGTCCCAGCATCTCTTTGCTCTTACATTTATTGCTTGCTTAGCCTGCTACAAAATAAACTGAAGAAATGTGGTGGAAGACCACAACCTCCAAAGACAGTGTGTCACAGGACACCTAAGTGCATTTCCAGAGACCCAAGAATTACAAAGGTGAGGTTTTAGCTGGAGAAAAATCCCAGACTGCCCTGAGAAGGGGCCCATACCAAGCAACAGAAAAAGATGGAAAGCAAAGAAACTAAAAACAGTCAGCCAGGAAACAATGGTTGTTGCAAAGCGATCTCTAGAAGAAAAGGTGATGAGTTTGACCCTGAACTAATCTGAAGCCACCTGGAGGGGTTTAATATCACTGACCACACACTGCACTGCCTCCTGTGGACAAGCTCTTGTGCTTCAGAAGAAGGTAGAAAAAGATCAGCCTTTCAGAACCCATGTTGAGTGTGTATAAACAGGAAGAAAAAAGCAAAAGAAGCTCCCATACCCCTGTGCCTCTGTGAGATTTGAGGCATGTGCAAGTGCAGAATAAATAGTGTGAATAAGCACTATTAACAAGTGACATCCAATCCACTCCCTGCTCTGCAGATATTGAGAATTTAGAACTTTCAGCACTGATAGAGCAATCTCGTGTCTTAATCCCTTCATTATACAATACCTTTAGTATATCATTCTCATTTTAAAATAGTGGGAGGTCCCAGTTCCCACTATCTTCTATGTAGGCTATTTAAATTTCCTTTTTATTTTAATTAATCAGAATCAGTTTTCCGATTTCCAGTCTGAACTCGTTCTTGATTCACTCATGGCTATTTGATTTTGTATCAGTACAGTTTTTAAACTATTATTATTTTCTTGGTATGAGCTTTCAAGCCCATTTAAAAATAATTATGATGATGGTGATGTCACCAAAAAAAGAGTGTTTGAAAAACAGAATTGGGACAGGCTGCCTCTTCTGGCAATGAGCAGTAACTGTTGACTGACTGAGACTGTGACTACTCCTGAAACGTACATTTTTTGGCTAGTACTACTGAAACACTCAAACCATTTCACAATAGACCTCTTGCAAGTTAAAAGTGAGAAAATTATATAAGTGAATCCAGAATTAGCATTTCAGAGACCTGGGCTCTCTTAGGACACACAATGCAGTATCTGCATTAGCATCTTCAAGCAGAACTGGAGTGTGTTTTGAAATTAATTTCCTGTCCACTTCTCCTCACTCTGCCTTTCATTCCCACTGTGGAGTAGTTTTGGACCACATGGCCTCTTCAGAGCATGCACCTGATGCACTGTGCTTGTGGATGTGGGTCCAGCTTTATGGGCCCAGCCTAGAAATAAATACACAGCAAGGACTATCCATATGGGTGCTTTGAACCCAACACAAATACTGTGGACCTCTTCAGATTTTTCTCCCCACTGCTCCACTCTTCCTGGGCTGTGCTACTTGATCAATTTTAGATGGCCTGCATGACCACAGAAAGGTGATTTCAGGATCTGTGCTCCATGTTTTCCATCTGTAAGGCAGGACTAACTTGTGGTTTTCCTTGAGATGATTACAATTATTGGTGACTTGTGCTGAGTGCTTACAACAGTGATCACAGCAATTTTTATGACCTCTTCCTCTTTGTGGTACCAGAAATTTCTCATTGCTGATAATTAGCAACCAACTGAGCAAAGGAAAAAAATACCCAAACCAACCCACTGAAAATTAATTTACTGAAAAAAACCAATGGTTTTTGAAGAATTGGTTTTAATTTATTATTTATTTTTAAAATGAAAGAATTTTTTCAATGCTTCACATTACTTTTTGAAATTTCCACAGAACATTTTCCATTTAAAGTTAACACACAAATTTTGCTTAAAATATAAGGCCCAATTATATAACAGAAATCTATAGCCAACAGAAAACTATAACCAAAACATTTGAGTTTTAGATCAAATATGACTTTTTACCTCTTCCAGAATATATATGTTTCCTAGAGTTTTCCTGTGACATTTTGCAGGTAAATGTAAATATTTTGATCTGACCTGAAACGAATTTCTTATAAATTTTCAGATCAAACACAAAAGTGAGAAAAAAAATACAAACTCACAGTTTCCTAAGTTACCCAACAAAACACTGAAACCACGCAAAATAAACTGAGAGTGAGATTACTTCTGTAAGAAAAATCCTTGTGTAACCTCAATACTCAGCACAAGCCTCCTGTGGTTAAACTACATCACTGGAGTGCAGCTTTGAATCCTAGAACAGTCTTCGGTGCACTAATACATCATTAATGTGTCTGCCTTTGCCTCTGAGCTGGCAGAGCATCTCTGCAGAACATCTCTGCTGGAGACAAGGAGATGTGTTCCCTCTGGGAAGAAGAGTTTGCAGCTCCATGCAGCTCGGGCTCCAGTGAGTGTCTGTCCTCAGGGGGCAGCCACCATAAACAACTGGGGCTCATATGCAGATGTGCTGAATATATTCACACATTTAAAGCATTCTCTTTACACCGAGTCAGACTCTGCTAACAACTGTAACAAACCCTTTTAGCACAATTTGACAACAGTTCAGGCAGCTTTCTTCCTTTTTTTTCTTTACTTCTTTCTCTCTCTTTCTCTCTCTCCCTGTGTCATGAAGCAAAGACAAAATGTCTGAATTTCTTCCTTTTTATGGCTGCAGCTTGAAATATTTAAACTCAGTAACTCTCTTCTACCCAGCAGTGAGAAAGATTTTCCATCATACCCAAAAGTCATGTGATACTCAACTGGTTTCTGGTTCTAGCTCCAGCAGGGCTTTCTTTGAGATCTCTTAGTGACTGCAAATCCTAGGCATAAATTGCAAATGGAATAATTTAGATGCCTCCAGAGCAGCACAAATTTCTTGTGTCAGAATGTCCATTGATTTGTTTCATGATCATTAATAAAATCCACATGGCAAGTATTCTGGGCTTTCATTCTTCAGAGCTCACATGCAGGAGCTGATAGAATAGATTCCATGCCAGTTCCTTTTAGATATTTGTTATGTACCAGATTATTTATTTCCTTGTGTTTTTCATACCCCCAGTGAGCTGAATGTGGAAGGCTGCCCAGGTCTGTAAGCCACAATTCTCCAACCTGCCTATAGGAATGGACACACGGATTAATTGCAGGGAGACAATTAAAACAGGATTTTGATGCTGTAGAGCATCTGTTCCAATAAAGACAGACCAGTCACTTCAGGTTCTAGAAGAAAAACGATAACGTAATGTGTAGCAATATTTCTAAAAAAAACTCTATTTTTGCCTATGACCCTCCAATCAAGCAGAAAATAAAGAATAAAGGGTTTTTTCAAAATCAATCTGGCTTAGTTTAGCCAGGGGTAACAGTTCTGGGTGGATCTGGAGGGCTCTCACCATTTGGCTTTGTGCCTGCATTTGCTATTTCTGTCCTCATCCTTGAGGCAGCCCTAAGAGGAATACAGTCTTCCAGCAATCTGAAAAGCACTCTGTGCATACCTGATGGAGAACTGGATAGTTCAGTCCAGGTTTACACCATGATTTAGGTAATGAGTTGCCCAGTTTTGTCCCTTCCTGGGTTTAATGTTAACCCTGTGCCCTGACTGTGATGTTAGGGTGACACTGTACATTCATAGGGTAAATCATATTTATGTGCTGTGAGGTTCTTTGCCCTCAAGCCTTCAATACTCTTACAAGATCAGTGACAGGAAGGAAATACTAAGGAACCCCAGAATCACAGAATATGCTGAGTTGGAAGGGCCCATCAGGATCATTGAGTCCAACTCCTGGCCTTGCACAGAACACCCCAAGGGTCACACCCTGTGCCTGACAGCATTGTCCAAATGCTTCTTGAACTCTGTAAGGCTTGGTGTTGTGACCACTGCCCTGGGGAGCCTGTTCCAGTGCCCAACCACCCTCTGGGATATAAAACCACATATGTTATGAGTGTATGAATAAAGCACACTTTTTGTTGCAGATATTCCTTTGCTAATTCCTTTACTAATTTATAATTAATAAATTCAGGCAATCCCATTGGAATAAGTCTCTAGTCTGCATGCAGTAGGAATGGCAGCAAACTAGGAATTCTTTTCATGTTCTGATTTTCCTGTTACACAAACCCTCAAGTATGTTCCTCAGCAGACATGGATGCTTGCTAACACTGCTTCTAAGAAGAAAGAAATATTTTCCAGGGCAGAGCCTTTGTCTATGGTCCTGGAGACCACAGCCTTCAGATTTAATGGGAGCAACCATCTCACAGTGAGCCCCTTGTTCCTCAGACACTGACTTCTCCCTTCTGTGGTCAGGTTTTGCTTTGTTGGCAACCTGGCTGTACATTTTTCTCAGAGCCTTGTGGTTGATTGTTGTGGGTCTGGTGCGTTGTGTGGAAAAACACCCCCTGGGCACCTTTCCCTTCTGGGTGTCAAAAAGCATTGAAGGGTTTTTCAGTTTGCTTTGCAGTGTTTCTTCTTTCAGAACATATTATTACATTGAATCTAGCAGTGTTGTGGGTGTTTGGGGTTCATGATGAGCAGAATGCTTGCATACATTCCCTCCCCAGGATTTCACACAAACATGACAACCTTTCCAGGAATAGCTCCAGGAACATGGTGGTGTTTCAAGTTTCATTTTGTGGGGGCTCCATTGCTGCTGTTATAATTTCAGACTTTTCTCAATTCTTGCAAATAATCTCTGACATTGTTATAATTAGTGTGAACATGTTAGGCCAATATAGGATACTTATATTCTTGGTATTTTATCAATAGATTATAGTGGTATAGGTAGCAATACAGAAAAATCAAAATAAGATTTCTTATTAAGGAAGATTTGACACCAGTTTCTAAGTGTAATCACCAAAGAGTATCTGATATCATTAAGCAAACTAAGGGAGAGCACCAGCACTGCAGCCCATTTAAGCTGCCTATATTCAAAATTGATAACCTGGGCATCAACTCTTGTCCAAGAACATATGGAAAATACTTATTTCCACAGTCTTTGCCAGGAAACTCAGAGATTCTTCTTCCTCCTGAGCATGTGGAGTGTTTTGTAGGAGTTACTGGGACCTCAGAGAGCTGACCTCTATCTATACAGGAGTTGTAACCTCAGTATAGCAGAACTGACTCACAGAGCACATTGTCTTTTTATTGATACAATTAATCTTTTGTCCCATAAGTGGAAAAACTCAGAAATGCATTAAAAAAAGTCCTTGAAAGCATAGTGTAAGTCTTTGCTAGTGCAGAGAGAGAAATCCTGAAGTGAATCTGCATCTTTTACAGGGCTGGAAATAATCTGTTTCTCTGAATTTCCTTCTAGGTGCAATATTTATTTGAGACGGAGGAGAGATGGCAACAAAATGACATATTTGCAGCAGTACGTGGCCAAAGATGCAGCAAGAAGAAGTCTGGCTGTTTGCTGTGAGTGAATCTCTTCTGTCAGGCTCCTGTAAGGGTTCATTCACGTGTGCAGGACTGTCTCCAGCTCCTCACCTGGTATTAAATGCATCCTGTCAGCTTCAACAGTAGGGGCAGTGGAATTAAAATTTGGGGGTCTTCTACACAGCACAGGAGAAGCTACAGCCATGGTGCCAATGATCTGACTCAGCCCTGTTACAGTTTGGTTTTTTTTTTCCCTGTGCACATTCCAGTTGGCATGCAGAAGGCAGCAAAGTGCTGAGCACTTGCAGAATGGCTGCAGAGGGGTTAAATTCTCATCACCTGCCTGTGCTGAAGTACCTCCAGGGATGGGTTTACAGGGCTGGCCATGGGTCAAGCCCAACCGTGTGAGCATCCTGAAATTCCCTCTCACCCTCCAATGCCAAAACTGAGTGCGCACTTCAGGGACCCTCATAGTCCTTTGCTCTCCTCAGACCCCCAGGAGATGCTGGGGTGCCTCACTGTTCTTCTATAGGTGGGACCACAAAAATTTCCTTGCACAGCCCATCCTAACTCCAAACAGTTGTCCCCCACAGGTGAGAAGCAGAGGAATAATGAGGGCAAGGTCACAAGCCAGGGTGGAAGAATCCAGCCTCTTCCTTCCCCATCTGTGAGCAACCTGGCATTTTAATCATGCATTTTGAGATAAACTTTGTGCTGTTGTCCTTAAGGAAGGAGTGTTTCTCAGTATAGGCATGATGTAATGCTCCTTTTTTCACTTCAGAAAGAAAACAGGCATTGCAGTCTGTGCCTCAATAATGTCTGTGCAGTTAAATAGCTCACTGTGCAGCTGTGTGTGGGAGCACACCACGATGTCAGTCTCAGAAAAACTAATTTTCCAGGCACAGCAGTGCCGAGCAGGAACCTCCCTGGCACAGGGCTGACCTGGATGGGGGGAGCAGCCAGGAGACAGTGTCATGCCAGAGGCTGCTTTGCCTGCTGTTTGCCATCTGGGAGTGATGGTAGATCCACGCAAATCTTCCCTACAAGGCATTCTATGAATAAGGCAGAGTGAGCACTGTGGAACTGGCTGTCCTACATGGCTCATTCACCTCACCTCTGGTTCCATGGCTCCCTCCTGAGCCAGAAGCTGCAGCAGGAGGCAGCTGCTGTACCCTCCAGTTTGTGCCCTCTGCGGGAAATTTCAGACGCTTCCCAGGAACAAAAACCCAAAACCTGTCCTTTCCACCACCTTGCAAGCCTGAGGTACATGAGACATGGAATGGAAATGTCAGTGTCTCTGTGGGCAATGGGAAAAATTTCCCTCGATGATCAGCAGCTTGAAACACTCTCCAGAGACCAGGATAAGGGTGAACTGCCCAAGCACCCTTTGATTCCAAGCAGGTTGGATATGCCCTTTGGAGGGCTGCTCACCCACCTCTTTGGGATGATGTGCTTGCTCTGTTTATGCCTGTATTGCCCCAGGAGCCTGATGTTGCCACGGGCCATGCCCATCATTTGTATGCCAGCTTTCCTGGCTGCAAGCTCTTCTGTATTCCCATAGGCAAAACGTCTGATTTTTATGCTGTTCAAAAGTTTTCAGTTACTCAGAAACTTCTGTCAGCTCCTGCTGCTCAGCCTTGGTTTTCATGTCCTTCTCTGAGCCTGAGCCTTGGGCATAAAAGCCTATTGTATTGCCACAAAGCAAGCCCAGAATTTATTAGTATTTTTACTGTTTCACTAGCACAAAGTGACTGCTGTGAAAGTCCATCATGATAAATTCTCCTGGGATGCGATGGCCTGAAACTGATCAAAAATATTCAGGAAGAAGAGCAATGAGTGAGCATTTCCAGCTGCTGCACATGTGCCAGGAATTCTGGAGTCCCTGAGGACTGAAGCAGAGGAGAATAAGAGGTGCCCAGCAGTGTCCTGACAGCAGCCAGTACATGGGCATTACTATGAAAAAGAGGTGGTGGTTTGTTTTGTTTAAATGCTTCACCTAAAAGCCTTGCAAGGTCTGAAGTTCTCTGGTATAATGAGCACATTTTCCTGAGGTGTGAAAGCATAGAATTTGCTAATCCACAATATTTTTACCATTTGAACTGGTTAGTAAACAAAAAAACCTCTCTGCAACTCTACGGAATCTTACTTTCTAAGACGGAAAAATAAATCAGAAGTCAAAATGGATCTTTGACCTGAGAAGCTGTACAAGTCCCTACATTTTACTTTGCAACAATCTTGAATGTGTCAGAACCTTAAGTCTCTGCGGAAAAATTTATGCCATTTGTCCAAAATGGCTCAGAGGTCAATGGAAGCTTGACTGAATATAGAGTGTGTGCTGCTATGTGAAGACTGTCGGTCTCTAACCTCAAAGCAACAAGCCAGGCTTGGTTTTTCCTCTAGTACCATGTGCACATTTTCAGTAGGCTATACTGAAATGTCACAGCACTCTTCCAAATAAAATAGAAAAAGCTCTGGGAGGAATAATTTCGGTCTAAGAGAAGTTTGGAGGAAGAGTGTATCAGCTGCTTCTCCTTCAGTCATGGGAAGAGAAAGGGTTAAATGAGCTGTCCAGAAAAAATTGGTGAGGCTGAGGCATGAGAAAGGAGAAGGAAGTACTCCTGGAAAGCCTGAAGTCCATTCCTAGCAGATGCATAGGTGGGATCTAGATGGACAAACAGCTATTGAGCAGCAGGGTAGCTAATTCCATCCCATTCATATGCTAAACACCCGATACTGTAGAAATCCAGGGCAGCTGCTTTCTACTTTAAGAGGAAAGGGAAGCTTCTGAATTATTAATATGGATGGTTGAGACTGGGTATTCTATGCAAATGTGAGTTAATCCCATTAAGGGAATGGATAAGAAACCATGACAAAACTTTCCAAATACAGCAATAGCAGGTGGTCACAAAGCCCCGGGGTGCCCTCAGAGAGCTGAGGTGCATTGCACAAGCTTGCCCTGTCCTCTGGCCCCACCACACCCAGCTGGTGAGGACAGCCCATCCCCAGCTCCCCATCTGGGATGCTGTGCCCTTGCTCTCTGCCCACAGGACTTAGCAGGCAGAAAGAAAACGTGCAAAGAGATAGGAATGTAAAGAAGGGAAAATTTCATGTTCACAGCAATTTCCCAGCAACTGGCATTTCTGCTTTCTGGAGCAGCTTCTCAGTCCTAGGAGCTTGGCTGGGCCACCTGTGGAGTGTAGGGTTTATACATCCAGTCAGCCTGATTTTGTGGCTGGAGGCTGCTTAGCAGTGCTTTTTTTATCTGGCAGTGCTTTTAAAGCACAGCAGCTTTCTTTACTATCCCTCTTATTAGCTGGAAAATGCCAGCCAATGTCCTGTAAATAATGTGACAGTGTTTTCATAACTGCTAGCATCTCTGCCTCTCCATCATAATGTACATAAACCTAGTCCTTCTGAAGGGTTTGGTCTTTGGTTTCAAAAGTCTATCCCAAATCAGGACAGATCCTTTGGTCTGGGCCAAGGTTTATCCTTCCTCTTCTTCTTCTAAGTCCCTCAGAAAAAAATTGTCCCACCCATCAGTCTCTTGAACAAGCTCAGGCTTTCTGCCTTGAGCCTCCCTAATCTCCCTTCTCAGCTGCTTGAGGAGCATAGAATAGTCCTATCAGAAGTGAAACATCCAGGCTGGTTTAAAGAAATGTGACAGAGAGGCAAAGGGGAGAAACAGAAAGCATTTGAGCAAAAAAGAGGGAAAGAGGACATGGGAAGTAGTGGAGGAAAACAGAAGATTACAGAAGAAGAGAAATGTGATGCAACTTAGTGAACAATGAAGGAGACAAGAAGGAACTGCAATGGTAGCAGAGCTGCAAGTGCCTCCTGCTCCTTGTAACCAGACTGACTGTGTGCTTTCTTCTGCTCTGCACAAGTAGATGCTTTATATTTCAAAATGCTGTGCACAAAGAATATGTAGACCTGGGGGGCAAACTCTCCCCCCACCCAAAGCCAGGGCCCTTGAGTAGTTAAAAGTGTTCAAACATCACCTTATTTCAGTGTCCTGGCTCTTAGCAAGAAGCAAGGAGCAAGAAGAGTGCACTAGCAAAGCACAACATGCTCATTTCCTCATTTACTGAGCTCCAGTCTTGCTCTCTTGCTCATCACATGCACCTGTATAAAAAAAAAAAATCTGCACTAGAACAAGGGACCTGTATGAAACAGAGGGGAGGGCAGGGACTCTCCAGCCCACTGCCTGCTGTCCTCCACACAGCCCCCACTGTCTGTTTGGCTTTAATGCCCACACAGCAGGTGGGACAATATGTGCTCACTCATTTCACACGCTTTTCTCTGCAAGTTGCTCTGATGCACAGCGTGAACAAAAGCAATTCTGCAAAAGCACCGAGGTGTTGCTCTCATTTTGCAGCACCTACCACTCTGTCTGGGGAAAGCATGCCTTGCATATACATTTTTAGGTTTGGCAGGCTGCATGGCTCTGGTGACCTCTGAGGGGTGAAGTAGAGGCTTGAGTCAGTCTGCAGACCCTGCTGTGATTGCTGATATTTGATACTACTGCCCAGGAAGCAGAGAGGGATGAGGTCTCCTGGACTGCCTGTCCTGTGCAGGCATGGGGCAGGAAGAATTTACTCTGCCACTAGTGGAGATATCAGCACCCTGAGTGGACATGGGAGGACTGCAGGAGTGGCTTATTGCAGACAGGCTTTCTGGCACTAGCAAGGGCTTGATTAGGAAAAGATTTTTTTTCAAGAAAACTGTAAGGAAATATAGAGGTAAAACCTAGACTTATGAAGCAGTGAGAGAATTGCATTCAGTAATGGTGAAAGTGGTGCTTGGTGATGAAACATGAGGGTATTTTTTGTGTATGTGTGTAAATTTGTCTGTAATTCAACAGAGGAGTTCATTTGGTTTGTCTCTAAGTAAGAGCATATACAGATCTATGTCAGAAGCAATGACAAGCCCACAAGATTGATTTGGTAGGGGTCTCATGATCTCCCAGCTCTTTAACCACCCTCTTGTAGAGGGAAGGCTGTTGGCTTGAAGAGGCTGAGAACCGAGACCCCCAAATCAAATGTTCTTTCACTTTGCCCAGGCTTTCTTCTCTCTGTTTGGTTTGGTTTTTTTTTTTTTTTTAATACAGCTTGAACAGATAGTAGCTCAGGTGCTCCTGTAGCCTGTCTGCCTCCTTTCTGAGATTTTCAGCTCAAAAAAGACTGCCTTGATCCCAGGCAATAGGCAGGAGTCTCCTGTCTTTTAGGGGACGATTTTACCACGCATTTTACTTTCAAACAGCGTGTTGCTCTGGTGCTATTCTGTGATGCAAAGCCTTGGAGCCCAAAGTGCACATAAAAAAATGTGTGTTAGGAGTGGCTGGGGGTGGTGGGGCAGGCGTGGGCCATTTTTCATAAGCGAAAGACAAGCCTTCCCTCCTCAACATGCAATTTGCTGCAGTGCAAAGGGCCAGCACAAAACTTACACATCATGTCAGCCCCACTTTAAAAGGTCATTTTTTGTAGAAATAGCCCTTGTGCTGGTTCTCTGAACAGGGATGGATATTGGTCTCTGTGCAGAGCATTGCTCGCTCTAGTAAGCCCAGCTTAAAAAATTAGACATTGCTTTTTTTTTAATGAGCCACTTCAGTGTAAATCTTTTCACTCCCCTTGTAAGAATTATTTGTGTAGTTTTGCTTTAAATAAGAGAAATTTCATTCTCCTTGTCATCCTCTTCCCTCCTTCCCCAATACATTTTCCTCAGAGTTTGCCAACATTAAAAAAGAAGTATAAAGCCTTTGAAAGCCTCACTAAGACTCTCCTCAGACAGCCATGTTCTCTTTGCTGGCTGAAGAGCACAGGATATGAAAGATTTTGCTTCAATACCATCTGGTTTCTGGTTACAGCCTTAAGAAAATCATTCTCTTTCTGGAATATGGCAAAAGCTTCCATTAAGTGCACCTTGTTTTCCTGGATACCATCCATCCATCCATCCATCCATCCATCCATCCGTCCATCCGTTTCCCTCCCTCTCTCTCTCCCTCCTTACCATCTCCCCTTATTTGGAATTTTTCTCACTCTAGTAGCAGTAAGTGCTTTTCCAGGCTTACCCTTCAAAAGCCTTTTTATTTTTTTGGTCTTTTGGGAGGGAAAGAAAACCATGAGGTTGCGAAGGGCACTGCTGGAGACCTGCCTTTGTGTCAGCAAGTATTAATTAAAATAGGGCAGATCATCATCTTGTCTCCTGTAAAACCCTTCCCTCACACAGTTTCCCAGAACTAAAGGGATGCTTAACCCCCAGCCCTCAAAGGAGTTTTCCCCATGAATGTCCATGAGCCCTGGACAACTGAGGTCCCTCTGGAGCTCTCTGCCTACCTTGTTCTCTGCTGTCTACATGCAAGTGTTAACTGGAGCTTTGCAGACCTGAGGGAAGTGTGGAGATTGCATTATGCTAACAGGCTCAGCTCCTCACTCCAAGCCTCAGGCATTGCCATCTGTGCCTGGTTGGCAAGGGGACTCCAGACACGGCACTCGTGGTGTTTCTCACCTTTTGAAAAAAGTGACAAAGGGTCTTTAATTATGAAAGAAGTAACCAGAAGCCACTTGGGCTACAACTCACAATGGGACTCTTGACAGAAAGTAAATGTATTTCCTGATGAATTATTCTGAGGGAGGAAGGAAGCCAAAGGATTCCTGGATGGTTATTTTCCAGAAATTAGTCAGACCTAATTAGTTGCATAATTAATTGTTTGATTGCCTAACTAGTTAACTCTTTGAGACCTTTATTGACTCATGGTGATAAATGCATGCATGCATGTTTTACAGGAGAGGTCCCACTGTGATTTACAAACTCCAGCACTGTGAGTTCTGGGACGCAGAACTGGTGGTGCTGTGTGATACACTGAGGTTTATCTACAGCAACAAGGAGAGAGGCAAAATTGTAATTACATACGTTTGAACATGAGATTTGGCTGCCCTTCAAATGTCCTTCGAGCTGTTTGAACGATGGTGAGGCTGTTCTGAACACAGGTCACCTATTTCCTCCTGAATTTCTCATGACTTCACAGATCGCCCTCCTCAGGGACGAAAGCAGGTCTCTTCTGGTGAGCATTAAAGCAGGACTAGCACCGAAAATTAGAGCAGCCAAACTGGGAGGTCTCTTCTGAGGATCTGAGAATGATGACACTTGTCTGATTTACACAAGTGCAGAAAGGAGAGTGAAACCGAGACCAAAAGCAACACCAAGTTCATGTTTGCATAATAATGTGCTGTAGGACAGACACTGAAGCTGAGCACAAGTTATGATGGTATTAAGTGTGTGAAAAAGTATCCTGAGTGTTTCCATGAAGACAAACAACACCTTTCTGGGATAAAATAGGGTACTGATGCCTTAGAGGCTTTTTCAGTGACTAATGAGTGTTTTGGTTGACTCCAGTGTAATCACACGAAAAGATGTCACCATCCACAGAAGGAAGGAAAATTGTTACTAAAAGTGGTGGTTGTGGGCAGCAGTGGTTTTTGAAGGAAGGAAGAACAAGCATTCTGGGAGAAAGGTAATGTTGAGTAGCAGGAGAAATTGCTGGAAAAAAACCCCACACCTTGGTTAAATCAATGTGGTTGAAAACAGTACCATGGATATGCCACCTCTAGAAAAAAGTCTAGTTCAGCACAATTTTTTGCCCAGTCCAGACTCTTAACTCTGCAGAGAAACAGTGCTTCAGCACAGGTACAGCACTGGGCAAAATCACTGTTTCTGGTGCCATTGTTAAACTTGGTATTTGGCACAGCCTCCTGACAGACAGACCCCATGGTTATACTCAGAGACCCCATGGATCAGAGTGAATCTTCTCTGACTGCAGGCCATGGTGGCAGGAATGAAAAATAGAATGGCTTCAGGCTTTTCTTTGATGTGGGTTTTGATAGTTCTCGGAGCATTTGGGGGACATTTAAAAACTGCCCTAATTTGGCTGTGCTTTTCTAACTTTTGATGTCTCCACTTTATCCAGACTGTGTTTGCCCCCTCCTCCTTCTGCCGCCTCCCCAGGGCACTCAGGGTTGCCTCATGCTACCATGACTTCTGTGGGACAAGGCAAAAATGCAGCTGGCAACGTGGGAGAGGAAAACTGTGAATCACCTATGTAAAAATTAGTGTTTTTTTCCTCCCAACAAAGTCCAGGGAATATGTAGAGTCAGAGAGAGGGATCTATTCATATCACCCTGACTTTTGAAAACTGTCTGGCTCAAACAATGACTATTTCAAAGCAGACTGTCTCAAGCTTGGCAAAGGGCCAGTTATCCTCACAACAGTCATTCAAACAAATAACCAAAAATGAGAGAGAGAGAAGCTGGAAGGCACATAAGAAGCCTTGTACACCCCAGAGCAGAGAGCTACGAGCAGCATTCTGGTCTTCCAACTGCTGATTTCTGAAGAAGTGTTTCTAAGGGATGTGGATTCTGCTCCTTACATGACTGCAGGTAAAAGCAGAGCACTTCCAAGCACAGGCAGCACAAACCATCATTGTGGAAAGGGACAAGACCAGGTAAAGCTGAGGCAAGGAAGAGGCAAGAGTATAGATGTCCAAGGGGTATGTGCCTGTCCATACAGCACAGCCAAGAAAAGAAACTGCAAATATTTAAAGCTAATCAGGCATTTTGAGCTCACAACGAAGACACAGAATTGCAGTGCAAAGGTGTCTGGTGATGGTGCAGTGTGGTGGATGGCCCTGGATGGCCCCTAAAGGAGCTGCTAATCTCTTTTTTCAGAGACAGAACATACTCTCCTTATATCAATCTTTTGCTTTTAAAATCCACTGACTTTAATTTTACCTTTAAATTTTATCTCTCCATAGGATTTTTCCATGCAAATTTCTATTACTTTCTTCCTGGGAACTATACTTCAGCTAAACTATCCCTTTAATGCAGAATTTTAGCACTGGATATTCAAATGACTCAACAGAAGTGTCCATATTGCTCAATTCTGCCCTGCAATCTTCCACCCACTCACAAATACAGCACGTTCCCATCTGTGCACTGCTCTCATTGTGAACTTATTGATTTTTCCTGTTCTTTTTTGGTGGTGGTGTGAGTTGGTGCAGGTGTCCAGGCTGGGGTAACAAAGACCCAGGTAACACATGGCAAACTCTGCATGAGACAAAAAACAGAAAATAGAATATTTTAGTTACAGCAAGGTTAAACAAAACATATATCTGATGACTTGGGCCTGGAAACATATTTTTGTCTCACCCAGTGTCATTTCTGTTGGAAAACCAATGCTTTACAAAAGATTTTCAATGGACTTGGAGAACTGGAGGGAAAAGGGCTTCTCTGCAGTTTCTTAATGTTTGAAATCCATTCCTGAGTACTTTCATCCCTAATTAAAGGTCACCTACTGGTTTGTGAACAACTGTTAATGAAGAGTTTAATTATCCAGATGACAGCTATAAAATCCTACTCCTGTGCTTGAATATTTTAAAGCAACAATGCCCAGATTTTCAAATATGTTCTTGTAGCTAAGTACTTAGTCAAAAGCTCTCACAGAAGAAGAGTGTGTATGTGCAATTCCCATTTGCATACACAATGGGAGATTGCATATGCTCATATTAAAGATGCAAATCTGTGAGGAGGTTTGTATGTGCTTACTTGACCATTTGAACCAGACCTACCTTTCTTTTTTGTTCTTTCATCCAGGGAGGGGAGGGATGGTTAAATTATTCCTTGAGGATAAATAATTTCGCATTATTAACTCTTCTTAACAACAAAGCTGCATAAATTAAATGTAAGATTATCTGCTGTGTCCTCAGCGGAATGATTAGGAGGGAATCTACAGGAAAGAAATGTGGTCAAATGATTTGAAGACTTGCTAAATGGGATGCAAATTTCATCTTGAATTCTTAACAAGCTCAAACACAGACCTGCCTTCTAATGAGCAAACTCTGCTTGGCATATCTGTGCAATCCCCAGAGCAAAGTTGTAAAGAAAATGGATCATGGTTCATTTTCTCTACTGAGTCAAGTTTTTGTTTTTATTGGCACTTTTGACCAGGTGCTCCTGGTGCTCCTATTACCTTTACCTATGGTGGCAATTTTCATGATGCTGCCTTTATTCTGCCAAGTTGAAGTGGCCCCATTTCTCATTTCCCATCACAATACCTGATGAATCTTGGGGAGATCAGCTTTGCATTCTACACAAGGTTACATGCCTGAAGGAATGATGCACTTCTATGAAAAAGATCAAGAAGTTGCTTTTGTGTCCTCACTGCCTGTACAGTCTCTTTGTGTCACTCTGGTGATGGCACCATAAGGGCAAAGAGAATCATAACTCTTTGGCTCAGCATTTCTGGGGGCTTGGTGAAGACTAAAATGCAATGAATGGCCACAATGAATGGCAATTCTACCCATTATAGACCAATTCCCAGGTTTTTCCTGTGAATCAGAGTTAGGCTTTGATTCAGTTTCCTTGTTACCTTTGGCTTGTCTCTCCTACTCACAAGACCATAAATGAACACACAGACACACACTCTTTTGTCTGAGCAAAATACTAAACAAAAGAGAATTACAAGCCCTGGCTTTAAAATTGAGGGGAAAAAAATAGAATGCATCACATAAGAAGAGCTGTTCATATGAACTAAAGAGGAAAAATATGTCCGAGTTCTGTAAATGGTAATATCTTATTTAATAAGAAATATGGGTTAATACAAGAGATTTATTAAAACAAAAACAGGTCAGTCTTTCTGTGTTATTTGCTGAAGAGGTTTGAAGCACACCTTTCTGTGCTTTGTTAACTCTCCAGGAGGCTACAGGAGGGTTTTCTCTGCAGAGTCTCTCATGCAGGTCACAGTGACCTGACTGTGGGGGCTGCACTGCATAAATGGAGCTCTCCAGATAAGCAGCAACATTTATTGCATACTCTGTCAACATATCTCTGGCCGCACACTTGCTCTCAAGGCACTCTGTTTTGATATTGGTTTTATTAAAATAGATTTCAGGAACGGAAATGTAAAATAGTTTAGAGATTGCAACATAAACATGTTGTTCAAGAGCTGAGGAAATCCACACCAAACACCAGCAGGCTTTTATGTACATTACAAGCATGGACAAAATGTATCTTGAGTGGTTTTTTTTCTTATATTACTTTCTTCAAATAAAACCACTATTAAAAAGATGATACAAAAAGACCAACATCTCATACAGGGAATGACACAGGTCCCACAATGTCCCTCACACTTTGGAGGATTATTAAAATAAAAATCAAAAACGTAGCTAAAGCCATGGAGATCTAAGGACTAGGAGAGGGAGAATTTAGTCTTGGTAACTGCACAGTCAATCTCTCAGCTTTGGGTCTGCCACCAGAGCTCCTGAGCAGCATGTGTGGGCAGGATGACATGTCCTCCATGAGGCAAGGTGTCCAGTTCTGTAGGCTGTAATTGCTCCTCAAGTACCAGCTCATGTGTCCTCTGGAGGAAAACCCATGGGCCAGGTGGCTCAATCCCTTGGGCCCTGGTCTGACTCTGGCTACAAGACACAGCTCTGCAAGGTCTCTTTACAGGGAGGTTAATTAGAAAAACATATTTTACTGTGTCCTGATGCCACAAATGTCTGGGCAATGGGTTTGCATGAGGTAGATGGTCTGGATCAAGTTCACGTGCCTGATGTATCTGTGAGAGGATTTATTAGACTGGCTTCTAGACTACTATGCCTGTGCTTTCCTGAGCTGCCAGGTCTTATTCCTGGAAAATGGACAGAGCTCAGGCAGAAAAGCGTGATGTGACACACTGCAAGAATTTTCCCTATTTATCATCAAAAGTGGGGTAGTGTTTGCAAAGAACACCCTTAATTTTTAGCCAAATAATAGATTCAGGACCCCTTTAAAAATATAACTAGATTATTTGTCATTTTGTAACATCATCATTCAGTCACTTCCATCGGGATGGGTTTTAATGGCTGCAAACCAGCACACTGTATGTGATATAAAGCATTTGTGAAAAAAAAATGATTCCTCTGAGTAGTCAGATGATGTTCCCGGAGATGAAGTGTCTTTCCCACTTTTCTCTTTCATTCTTTCTTTTCCTGGATCTTGGAGGGAGTGTTACTTGTGTTGAGTAATGAAATTTCCCCCGCCAAAACACACTGTCTTTGATCTCCCTTGTTTTATGCACTAGGGAGCTGATAGTTCCTTCCCTGGCTAGGACTGAATGAATAATCACCTCCTGTTGTTATTCACATAAGATTCAGATGCTGAAATGTGAAGCTGATGACAGGGGAAATTATGGATAGAAGCATCAAGATTTGCTACTGAAATTTTATGAGCTGTAGGTAGGAAACATTCAGAGCACATCACATTTAACCATGAAGACTCCAAGCTTTTATAATTTCATGGGGAAGAACTGTGAGTTGTTTGTGAGATGGGAATGAAGCCCAGACTGCTCCCCTGGTGGTTTCTTAATGCCCACATATCCACACACAGACATATAATCAGCATGAGCAAACCCTACCCATCCATGAATCTTTGTTGCAATTTGGAATGATGAACCATGCAAAAATCAGATATTCAAATAATGTAAAAAGTCTGTACATTCATTGAGATGTTAGTAAAAACCTCTGTAAAATCAGGAAATCTTGATTAAATTTTTTCTTTCTTCTTATTTTTTGGTTGTTATTTCAACATATGCAGCTTATGATTTATTTCAGGTGTTCCAATCTGGACCAGCACATGATAATGTGTGTGCCAGGGATTTATTATTTTTTTTAAAGGGAAGGAGAAATCCTAAAAGGATTGTACAAAAATTTAGGATTTCACATGAACTTTTGTGCAGGGATTTAAAAGCCACACCTAGATCTGTTATTCTTTGTGCAGCCCAGGCAGTATAATACACAAACACTATTGTACGGCAAACCTGCCTCACATGTCTTGATGGAGCAGCCTATTGGCCCATGCTGGCATATCCAAGGCTCCCAGATACACAAATGAATTCAACTTTGTGAAGACAACTTTAAAGAACCCTTTTTATTATGAAGGGTTTCTCTTGCCCTCATTCTTGTTCTTTCTTACCTTGAAAACAAACCCTGTACCAAGCTCTTTGATACAAACTCAGATAAAACAGGTCTCTCTGAACCTGCCAATCTAAATTAACACAAATACCCCCTTGTGCAGAGTAAGGCAGGTCCACACAGTGTGGAACAGCAAAGATCTAGCATAGCTGGAGATGCCTCCTGCCTCCCTGCTGTGCTCAACAGAAATGGAAATATAGGGAGATATTCTCATTTCGAGCAAGCCAGTGCTAGAGAAGGGCTTAAATTGGCCTTCTGTCTCCTGTAACCCCAGGAGAGATGATAAATGAAAATCAGATAATCTAATTATCTGTATTGTTATAACACAATTCACAGGAAAAGAAATTAATTCTACATATTTTTTGAAACTGTATATAACCACTACTTAATTCTCAATAAGCAACTAACACGTCCCTAGAATGAAGGGAATCTCTGCCTACATGGTGGGAGATACCAGTTTATGATCTCGTTTATTTCTTAAGACAATTCTACATGAACACTTTGGCCCTTTGTTCTTCAAGAACTGATGAAAATGGTACGTCTGTCATCTCTGATGGTTGTTCATTGAACAAAACAGGAAAGCAGAAATAATTTTTTTCTCATAAAACATAAGTTTGCATATCATGCTGAAGTCATTATTCAAATTCACATACTTGCAAGTGATTAGCACACTGCCTCAGACACAGATTTATGTAAGTGTTTCAGTTCAAATGATTCAGGGGAACCAAAGAATAAATAGCACCCTCATTGTTTTTTGACGCAGGAGGGCAGTGGCCATTTCTTGTGTGGAAAGTATGAGCAGATGAGGAGATCTCTGTTCTGTAAATCTGGGCTTGCATTTCACAACAACCAAACTTGCTCAAGAGAATGAAGAAATCCCTGCGGAAAGTCTTCGTGAAAATGGCGTAGAGGAAAGGGTTAGCGCAGGAGTTGATGGGGTAAAACAAAACCAGGAGGATCTTGGAATTGGACACTGTGATGAGAGGAACCTTGAGTGAGGCTGATATGGCAAAGAAAGATATTGGTGCCATGCAGAGGAAGTCGGTGAAGATCAGGATGGCCATGCGCTTGGCGATCTTGGTGTCGCTGTTGGAGGAGATGACGTTGGGGTTTCGCACAGTGAAGTAGATGCAGGTGTAGCAGAGGCAAATAATGACGAACGCCAGTACATTCAGCACTAACAGAAATATAATGTAAGCCTGGGCAAATGGTGTTTCTATGTCCATGGGAAGACAGATGCTGACCTTCATGTAGCTGCTGACCCCAAATATGGGAAGCAGTGCCACTGTGAAAGCAAACACCCAGCCAAAAATCATGGTGATCACGGCATGGCGCAGCCGCACCTTGCGGTGCAGCTGCATGGCGTAGGTGATGGTGTGCCAGCGCTCCAGGGTGATCACCGTCAGCGTGTACACCGACAGCTCGCTGGCAAACACCGTGAAAAATCCTGCAGCGTTGCACCCTGCCCCAGTCTGCCAGTCTATGGCGTAGTTGTAGTACTGGCTTTTGGTCTGGATGTCTACAGAGGCAATAAACAGCAGGTAGATCCCTATGCAGAGGTCTGCAAAGGCAAGGTTGCACATTAGAAAGCGAGGAACAGTGAGCTTGTACTGACTGCTTATTAAAATAATGAGGACAACAGTGTTCCCAGTAATAGCTAAAATGTTGATGAACCAAATGAGGACTCTTAGAATGTTGTATCCCATGATATCTTCACATGGGTTGAAAGCATCAGGTTTAGGAGAGCAGACTACATTAACTACTTCATTGCATAAACCATAGTCAAATTCATTCTCTGCCGGGTCAAATCCTATGCCATAGTTGGAAATATCATCTTCAGCTGCAGACATTCTCCGTAGTATTTTGCCAGGCTTCTCCTCAAAGTCTTGCTTCATCTGAGATAGGCTACATATGGGATGTAATTCTGTCCTGAAATTGTAAAAAGAGTAGAGCTGGAAGCTAAGAGACACAGTATGAGGCAGAAAACAAACACAAAATCATCCAATTCCCAACAACAGCTCAGTTTTACTGGTTAGCTGATTATATAGATTACCCTGGAGCCTGAAATTAATAGTGCGGCTAGTCCCTATTTATAAAATATTACAAAAACATGTAAATTACCTGGAAACATCATAAACTTCATGGTAAAGGAAAACCTAATGTTTGCCTAACACTCACAATGCAGTTATCCACCTGGATAACACACTCTGTAAGAAGCCTTCCTCATTTGAAACAAATTTCTCACCTAAGCTGTCACTGACAAGCTGATTTGTGCACGGGGGAAATGCATGACAATGAACACCAATGTAAGACTGAGCCTTGAGGAATGAGTCAAGTCAGCTGTGCACATAAGGAGTTTGTATAACCACAATAATGCTACTGTCTCTTAGAGTTATTCTCAAATTCCCTTTCTCCTAAAGGTTTTGCCACCACCGTCTTGTAACTCTGTCAGGGCACATAATTCCATTTTGTGCTGTTCATTTTTAGTACCTCATATCCTATTAGTGACTAGCCAGTAACACAAGTAAATAGCACAAATAAATACATGCAGGATTCCAAACAATCTCTAGACGACAGATGCCAACAGAAAAACAAGGCACAAAAGACCATTCTGCTTAAAAATTGTTTTTTAAAAGAAGTCCATTAGAAATCAAGTGAAGTAAAGCAAAATCAGACCAAACCAAACCAAACCAAATTGAATGTTTTAATGGAAACAGTAGTTGCTTTTGTTTCTGTGAAAAAGTATTTTTTGAACTTTTTAAGAATGTTACCAACACAGGTAAATACTAACATTTTTTATCGTTTTGTGTTTGGCTTTATTTTGTAGAATATTAACTCTGTGCCCTTCTCCATGCCTAGACCTACAGAAGAAACAAATATTTTGGCTGAGATGATAGAAAGATGATCAGCTGCAATAAAATTGTAATTATCAAGAAATATGAAGTATAAAATGAAATATATGGTGAGTTTTTACAACAGCTCTTTGGCTGCCTTAGGCTTTGGCTGTCCCATGAACTTGCATTCAGTTTTGGATGCAGACCTAATGTGAGTTACAGAATAAAACAGTTGACATTTTGTTGTAAAACCAATGCAGTTCAGCTCTGCCTACATTCAGCTACAACCCAGACTGCAGTTTAGGTGTGTAATTTGTAAGACAGGACCCCAGCTTATCTTCCACCCTGACTCAGAGTACAGTTGAGAGAAGAACTCTCTGGGCAAGTAAAGTTAAAATTTTGAACAACTGGTAGCAGCCTAATAGGGAGAATTCTTCTTTGTAACCTAATTCTACCCTTTGACTTTCTGCACTCACTATATCTTTGGAAAATTGAGTTTAGAGGGTCTGCAAGAAAGGAAAACTAATGAAGGTCCAGCACCAGAAGGTGAGGAACATTTCCTATGAGATTCTGAACATCCTCTACTATTATCAATATTTTTTATCTTGCCTGTCAACTGAGTCGGAAAACTGATTTTCTGTGAGGTTCAAATATGCACTAGGAAGGTCACAGTAGCAATAAGAAGGCATTACATTTTGCTCTCCTGTGTTCTACTCGCATAAGGATGAGTGAAGGGTCCAGAGTATTGATCAATATATCAACAGTTCTCTGGCTGAAAGGAAATATAGGCTTCCAAGGAGCAATAACAGGAGAAAAAGTCCCTCATGTTTTAGTGCAACAGGCACTTGGGGGCACTGAAAGCTACAGCAATTTGTGGTTCTTTGAAAATGAACTGAGGGAAATGTTTGTAGCCAATCATTTTTCAGTATGATGTAAAAATAAATTTTTTCTAAAATTTTGGAGGCACTGCCTGGACCTAAATAGCAAGAGTGCTACATAAGGACAAGTAAATATTTCTGATCATTACAATTCATTAATTCTTGCTTTATTTTTACAGCCAGTGTCCAAATAAAACCAGGGTCTCAAGAAATAAGGTGTTTGCTCCAAGGAAGGGTAACAAGGAGTGTCCTGCTGGCTCCCTCTATAGGGAGCAGGTAAGATGAAACTCCCAAGGGGAGGAAGAGCCATCCTCTGATACTGACTCCTTGCCATATCTTTGCCCAGTGTTTCTCACCCTTTGGGCTGTGCAGTGCACTCAGAGCAACAAGTTAAAACATTATTTGCCAAGGGATGTGTGGGTCCTTGCTTCCTCTTGAGACCATGAATGTTGTAATGCAGTTAATTTATTCCCTCTCTTTGTAAACTTTTCTTACTGTTTAACATTATTTTGCTCAGGTAAACTAGAAAAATAAACTGGAGAAAGGGCAACTTAGAGAACAAAATTGAAATTGGCAGAAAGCTCTGACAAAAATAAACAATAATTACCACCTTCGTACAAGTTGTTATTTAAGTTGTTGTTTTATGCGCCTCGTCTGGATCTGGTGGCAGCAGCATCTTGTGTGCTGAGCAACATGCTCAGAAGAGCAAATAATCTTGACCTGTGTTCTGAAATAAGTCCTATCTCAAACCAATCATCCTCACCAAAAAGTGCCATTAAGTGAGTTGTGAGGAACTGATAGTGTGTTCTTGTGAGATGAGGCCCAAACACCATTACTGATGCTGCCACATTTTTTGGAAAAGTAGGATTTCAAGTGACAGCTCCTCCAAAGAACAATGATCAAGTGTAGGAAAGAGTCATATCAATGCCATTCTTTTGGGCAGAAGGTGATCTTTATGTCAAAGAAAGCCAAAATCTTGCTGAAGTTCATAACGGTCTATGTCAAGTTGAGGGTTTTAACATCTGGCCTCTGCCCTATCCACACTTCAAGGATATTATTTTCCAGTCACAGAAAAACGTGAGGGGAGTTCAACATACTGTACTAGACTTGTCTCAAGAATGCAGCTTACCTTCTCTTAGTCCAGATCCACAACATTCAAACTACAGATCAATATTTAGCATTTTATCTTTATTGGAATGAGAAAAAGGATCAAAACTGTCTTATGTTTTAATGTGTGTCTCAGACTGGCAAAGCCATGCCAGTTTTGTGGCATGTGGCCTGTGGCATCCTCCAAAACTTAGAAAGCACTGTTGCTGTAACAGGTTTAAGTTTTCCATTATCACAACAGCACCTGTTCGCTGCTGCAAACAGCTTTTGGAGAGGTGATTGAGTATGATCCAGTGTGGTAACTTATTTTGTCTAGGGTTTTGAGTGCTGAAAAAGTCTCAAAAAGGGGAAATCAAACATAAACGGGCAGCCCGAAAGGGGCTGCACATCCTTGTCTTATTCCTTCCCAGAGTTCCCATGTGAACTCCAGCTGCTGCTGTGATCCTTAGAAATGCACTTCTGGGGGTGATGAGGCATCCTTTTTATACTCCCTGGACTACCTGGACGTATTTTTTGGATTGACAAGGAATGACTGTCTCCTGTGAAGGTGCACGACAAGCCAGGTCACACCAGGGCTCCCACCACAACAAGCAATGCCGGCTGCTCCGAGCCAAGCACAGCTCTTACCAAAGGAATATTACACACTGTGTGATCAAGCACTGTGCAAACTATTAATAACTTTTAAACAGCCTGAGCAGCCTTCAGTGCACACGCAGCTTGTGCCAGCTGTCACGAAAACTGCTTTGAAATGAAAGAGGGTGTAGCTACTGTATGTGTGACTAATCTCTGCTGAAGTGTATGGTAATACTTTCAGTATTCAAACCAAACACATGCATCCACTTTCTCTCTTTAATTTAGAGAGAGTATCTCAGTTTTACACCAATTTCAGTACAAGAGACGTGACCGTATGAAAGAAATGACAATTTTGAATTATGTTACAAAGAAGCTGACAGGAAGGGTTCATCTAAATAATAGGTTCTCATAATTTTGCATTTATGCTTAATGTTTGGTAGAAAAAATACATCTGGTAACTATTAAAGATGTGGATAAATATGTTCAGTTTTGTTCTGTTGACCAGGGTGGTACAGCTGTGACCAGACTTGCTCCAGAAGCAGCCCCACCATGGCATGGTATTCCAGCCCAGTCTGGAACATCCACACTGGGGTAATGTGAGCTCTTCACAGATTTTTTGGCATTTCTTTGCAAAATTACACTTACCCAGGCTATGGAAAGGGCTGTATTATGTTTTCCTTGCATTCTTGCTGGCCAGAGAAAGGATTCCAAAAGTGGGGCTGTACTAAGGGGGAAGTGAGTTCAATTCTGTGTGGCGAGTGTGTGGCATGGAAGTTTTTCAAAGCCCAAGTGAGGGGACTAGATACTGAGAGCTTACCACAGGGTCAGGACTATTTCCTCCTGTAGCTTTCCTTCAACAGCAACTCTTACTTTGTTTTTTGAAAAGTTCAGTTCCTAACGTAAGGGGTGGATTTTGGGATTTGGGTCCTGATTAGGCCCAAGCAGCCCAGAAGCCAAATACCTTCAAAAATATGAATCACAGTGATATCAGTGTTCCTTTGCAGACCCAGAACTAAACATACTTTCACTGGACTCATTGGAAAACAGCACTTTGCCACCAGTTCTGGAAGGACTGGACCCATTTCTGCTTAGCAGCCACCAGGCACTGTGTCTGTGTAAGACTGCACAAGTGTGTGAAAAAGTCACCTGCTGATCAGCTGTTCTAGTGGAAACTTAGCATTTTGGATCAAAAATGGGTGATAGGGGATGGATTCTGTCAGACACTTCTGTTATCACTACAGTCTCCACCATCACACTTGCACTCTTCACACAGTTTGTAAACACATATAGATGATATTTATTAGCTATCAGCAAGCTCAGTTATCTTCCCTTGTCTGATGACAATACAATGCTAAAAGCAAAATAAATGGCTACAAAGGGTATTAAAATAGAAGCAACTAACAGTTTATGATTTCTCTGCATGGTTTTACTTTTCTTTGAAGTTTTATGCCACTTCTGAAGATGATGTCTTGAATTGTAACAATGATTCATAAATTTTTTTCTGCCATGGCAAAGTCCAAGTCTTTCAGGACATCCAGTAAAGGAAGAATTTCAAACAATAACAAGGGTTTTTGAAGGTACCAGTTCCTCATGGTTTCCAGTGGCACTGATTCAGGAGGTTCATTAACTACTAAATGTGACCATTTCAAGATTGTATGACTGAGGTGGAAATACTTCATGAGAATCACTGATACCTAAAGTCTCACTGCAACTTGCTAATGAAAAATTAAAAATTGCATTAAAAATTACCTTTGGAATCTAAAAAGACACCTTAGCCTCCTACCCTGCTCTATTGATTTGTGTGAAATGTATCTGCTCAGAAATGCTGAGAATATGAACTCAACAAATAATGTATCTGTGATGCTTGGCTGGACAGTGCTCCAACATCAGTGGGGCTTTCTGAAAGAAGAGTTTGGGATCACTCAGTGGTCCTGTTGCCCTCCTGGACTGATGAACAAGTGTTGACCAGCTTCCCTGCAAACACAGCCTTCCCTCTTGTTACCTTCTGAAAAAGTTATCACATGTTTTCTGCTTAATGTCTTCGGTGTGGCTCCAGGCTGGTCCCAGTGACAGACGGATTTATGACAAGTGAGGGCAAAGTTGTGTCTGGGGAAAGTGCTGATGCTATCAAAATTTAATAATTCCCTGCAATGGAGAGGCAGTGCACTGTGCAGCATGCATAAACCTGTAGGTATTGTGTATTCATTTATTTCCATCCATTTACCTACCTGCACTGAAGAGACCTTTTCTATCCACACTTTGAGGAATTTTATTTAATTCACTATCAACTGCTGAAAAGCACCAAAAAGAAAAACAAATTAAATCACTTACTTTTGTCTTTTCCAGTTTGTAAATGCACAGCAATGGCTAGGATAGGTGAAGTTTGCCTCAATCAAAGATCTAAATTTGCTTAAGTCAGGAAGCTTTTTTAAATTGTATGTAGACCTTGCTCTTAGCTTCTTAATGAGTTCTAATCCATGACTTGGCAGGAAACTGATTTTCGTGCTGGAAATATCCCTTTAAGAAAACATATGAAAATCTTGGTAAAAAGCAAATTTACTTCTGCTCAACAATGGATATGTGTTTTAGACCGTCCAACTCATTCTCAGAGTAGTGACTGGAAACAGATCAGCTGGAAATCTACACTGAAAAGATGATCCAGTGCTAAATTGGGTGTTCCTCCAGCAAACTGAGCTAATATCCATTGCAAACAACAATCAAGTGATGCTAGTCTGTGAGAACAAAACAAAAAAAAAAATCCCATAATGTTCTGGATAAAAATTAGCAGGCATATAAACTATAACTGCCATATGATGCTGGGTTTCCTAAATACCCAGTAACTGCAGCAATCATCCCAGAATACTGTTAAAGGACAAAAAAAAGGCTGAGGAAATCACAATATAAGTTGATTACATGAACATCACATCATGGGAAGGCTGCTGTGGAAAAGGCAATAAAACACAAAGAGAGAAGCTCACATGTGGGTACAGATGTGAGGACAGGTTGGGGATATCAGATTTTGTACTCATTAGGAAGAAAAACAGATTAAAGAGAGACAGGGGTGGCATTGTTCAGGCTGCTAGGAACAAAAAAAAAAACCCAACAAAACCTTCTCAGAGGTTTAGAAAACAAATGTAGCACAGACTGAAGCAAAGAAAAGGGCAGGATTGCAGGAGGTTAGGAGAGATATGTTTATGTGCAAGGCAAGTACTGTGAGACAGGCTATCAGAGGCAGTGATGGAATCAGCAGCTATGAAGGTACTAAACAGAGCATTAGGGGGGCTTTTAAAAGGAAACATGTTTTGCAAACACTTAATCTTGACTTGTGCCATGCAAGTGAAGAAAGTGATGAAGGACCAAGGGTGCTCCATCTCCAGGCTGAGATACTTGCGAATCAATTCCCATAGCTCCAGACTGTAACAGCTGGGGCAAAACATCTCCACATTTCCCTTACTGGGACACAAATTGTGTCCCTCAGATCATGACAGCCTGAGATAAGTCCTTTCTGTGAAATGCAAAAGTAAAAGTGAACAAAATCACCCTTCCTTCTTTAAGCCCCGTGCTCTCACAGCCTGAGACTGATCCAGGATGCAGTGTTTGCTGAGGCTGTTCTGCTCTTTATTCTCCAAGAAAAGATTTCTCCCTAATGCAGGAATTGGACTGGCAATATTTGCAGTTTTCTCCATGTCCTCTTGAAGGTACAGTTTCCAATTCATCTTTGACAATGTGATGTCAGGACATGTTATTTGATCTCTATCACCCAACATGCACAGATTGTTTTTATTATCACATTAATACAGGAGAGTGGTGCCTTGTGAGGCAAACACCAGGTTTTAGCAGCATGTAATAAAGTTTAGACAGTTGCTATGTACCTCACACACATTTGCACCTCTGTTCTCTGGTCTAGAAAGCAGAATTAATACCAGGAAAGGGCACTGCTTGAGCGCCAGCCAAGCCTAAGAAGTTCACAGGCAAATGATAAAGCTTGTAAAATTGGTAATTGTGTCCCTGCTGTGCCCACAATTAAGGCTTTACATCCAGGCTCTGAAGGAATGTGCCACCTTCAACAACTGGACAATGGGCTGTGGCAGCAGAGGAGCAAACACAAACTCCACTCTGCTGCCCCAACTGGGGACTGTGACTTTTACTGGAAGACATACTGGTGTATTCCAAAGTGCTACGAACTTCTGCAAGGCTGGCTGAGAGGAGCCACACCTCTGACAGAAGAGGTCCTGAGGTCCTGGGCCTGTTTCTACAGGAGCTAAACCCAGCAGGGGATGAGAAATTTTAGCCTATTGATTTCTACCTTGGACCCTTGAAGAGGTAATTAGGTTGCAATGAGCAGCCTCAATTTTCACTTGTGCCGACTACTGCCCTCAGTGCTTTGCCTAATGAAAACTGTCACCCAGAGTATATGCTCATGAGTCAAAAAATAAACAGCAGGTTTCTGCTTAAATCCACAGGCAGCATCACTCATGGCATCATTAAGAGAATGTGTAACTTCACAGTTCTGAACAAGTGCACAGAAAATATTTTCTTTGGCTTGTTAGCTAAAAAGCATTACTGCATTCAAACTGGTTTTACACTGTGTGGAAATGAGCAAATATGAATAGGAATAGCACTTAAAAGTATCTAAAAGTTCACTGGATCTTTCATCATCTCTAAATAGTTTCAAAGATGTTAAATATTTTTTCCACAAAAATTTTTTCTTCTTATTTAAGAAACTTTTTATGCAAATTATCAAACATAAACAGAAGTGAGTTAGGGAAAGTGCCTTGCATACTCCTGTAGGGTTTTTTTCAGTATGTCTGTGAGGGATACCTATGGATACACCACCGACAAGCCCCAAAAAGCAAACACAGACATTGTGCAGGTGGTTTAGTAAATTACTCCACTGAGTTACCCCCCCCCCACACCTCAGCACAGAGGTTCTTTGGGATGCTGTTCTCTAGTTAGGGACTTGATAAATTAAATAAGCCTGATGAACAAGATTATAAAGTGGCAGTAAGAAATCAAACCAGAAGGCATCAGCAACTGAAATACGTGTTCTTGTGTTATTTTTACTTGGCTGTGAGACATCAACCTTGACAGCAGCCGGTGCAGGAACAACAAAATGAATCTACTTTCTCTTCCAATCACTTCCCTTTCCCACTGGGAGTCTCTGTTGGAATAGCAAAAGTACTGACCAGCTGATGAGGTCTGAAAGGCACCTACAGAAATGGCAGAAAAAAAAAGCTCCTGGAGCAGAAATCAGAGCAGGGTAGGCGGATTGGGGAGAACAATTTTCTTTGTGCTTGTATCTAAACTGATCTCTGGCTGCGCTTCAGGGACTCAGCTGTTGAGCTGGGGATCTACTGGAGCTTTCCTGCAGCCTCCATGTGTGGGAATACCAATGAAGACAAATTGCAAAGGTGGGATGGGCCACAGCCATACGTCACCCTGCATCGAGTCAGGACACAGCCAGAGAACTAAGGACACCAGCAAAGGCTGGTGCAGACCACTACAGCTCTGAGAGGAGCACCAGACAGTTAAATGAAATAGTGCAGCTGAAAACTGAAGCTATGAAACTCCAAGTTGAAAACAGAGTGTATATCTGTATAGAAGGAATATGTATAGTTGTGGGATTTATCAGCTATTTGATTTACTGGCCTACTGTCAATGCCAAAATCCTTTAACTCAAAATTTGATGTCTTTTCCAAAGAGAGAGTCTAATTCAGCCAAGACCTGTAAGTCTGACAGAGGAATTAATTTACGAAACTCTAGCCTGTACAAGGCCTATGATTGGTGCTGTCTATTTGTGTCTGTGTTTCTTTCACATTACTTTAAAATGATGAATTATAAAATAGAAGTTGGCATTAATTGACTCTATAACACTGGTTCAGGAAGATCAAGAGTTAAACCACCTTGATGTTCATTCTGTTAAAACACTGCAGTCTGCAACATGGATTTGATTGCAGCAACAGCAAAAATATGATTTGTCCCAGCAAAGATATGATTATGGGTCAATCATTTCCACAAGTGAAAGCACATCCCTGGTGTACACTACAGTGATGGATGAATAAGAAGGCTCTTTCATGATCTCATCCAGGATAAAAAGGTAATTTTCCATCCATGGAATAGTGGATGTATTGGTAATGGAACAGAAAACTTTTTACACAAATAACTCAGTGATAGAAAGTGAACTATCAAATGAATCTCAACTACAGGCAAATCAATTTGATAAACCTCCAGAATATGATTGTATCAAGTATAGCTTGCAAAGAAAATGCATTTACTTTTTGCTACAGGAAACAATGATTTCCCCAAAAAACATGTATGACATTACTGATGAAAAGATGCTCCAGTGTCAGTCTTAAAAAAAAAAAAAAAAAAGATGCTTTGAAGAAACAAAAGAAGTGGAGTAGAATGCAGTAAACCCAGCTCTTTATATCATAGGTGCACTGACCATCACACAATGGAAAGTGAGGCCTTCAGAAGAGCTCTGTACTCAACTCATTTTTTCTCCCTCTTTTTCAGATTTTGAACAGCTCTAGCATCTGTGTGAAATCTTCCAACAGTTCCAATGACCCCTCTCACTCATTCAGGGTGACTTTTAGACATCTCTGGACAACCAGGGTAAGATGTAAAGAGAGAAAGGTTCTGATGAACCAGTGAGACAAAAAAGAATCCCACATCTCTCTTGCAGCTCTTACATGTGGTAGTTTGTGCTCAGAAGCCCAAGCAGCTGTGCAAACTCATATATTTTTGGACCGTACAGCAAACTGTGTCTTGAGGTAATGGTGGCTGAGATCCATGAGTTTCCTACTGCCGAGTTCTTGATCCCCAGCTCATCACCCACCACGGACATCCTGCAGTGCCTCTGTGGGATGCATCTCATACCTATCCCAATCCCCATCCCAGTAGGATGGGACTTTTGCTTCAGAATTAAGCTGCTGAGATGCAGGGGCAGATCTTCATTTGCAAGTCATTCAGATTTCAGCAATAAGAACCACTCACCTGGTCTTGATTCTGCTCAAACAGAAAACCAAAAGCAGTTTTTTATAGAGGAAAAAACAAAGCAGAATGACTCTTCTCTTGCACAGTTTAATAAACCATGGAGAGGAACCTGGATCTAAATCTCTCACCCTCAGTACTCTCAAAAACTTGAGGACAAAGTGAAAATAAAGTTCTAGACTGAAATTTCAGTAATGGCTTCCTTTTTTTTATTCAGAACTAGATGCTGGTCTTGAACTCCAAGGTTTGCAAGATGTTGAAATCCAGACTGGCATTCATATGTTCTTCTCTGACCTTTTCTAAGGCGTGAATAATGAGAAAAATGTTATCCAAAAACTACTTACAAAACAACGGGTCCATTGGCTCCCTGGAAGACCTCATTAGGTAATTTTTCTAGGTTGTGGTTATCACTTAGATTTCTGAAAAATACAAGATTTTATGATGAAACAATCTGAGACTAAAAAAAAAAAATCTTGCAGAAGTTATTGTCTCCATTTTTCAGATTAGCAAAAAACAGAAATAGTTACAGCTCATCCAGGTATGTTCCATTAAATGCATGATTCTCAATGTCTTGAATTCCATTTTTATTGAGCCATCTGCAATAGAGAAAAGGAAAAGAGAGTGTGCTCTTATTTATGCTTCATGACTAAAATGTATGCAATTCAAAACAGAGAATCAAACAAATAAAATCATTAAATGGACAATGAAATGGTGAAATTTCTACAAATCCTAGCCTGTACGATCTCAGTAGCTGGAGGAAGGCTTTGGAGGGGCAAGACATGAATAGGGTGAATGAGTGCTACCATGAGAGATGGCAGCTGGAGTAAGTTCCTGAAGCAAAGGCAGAGCTGGTGAAGATGCTGGCACTGCTCATGGCTCCACTGGGAAGGCAGCAGAGAAGCCAGGGAGACCAGGGTCTTTCCTGTTGGTGCTGTCAGTGCCACTCAGTTTTCCTCTTAGCAAGATGGTTTTGAAATGCTGGGCCATGGCTTCATCTTTGCCAGTTATTAGGGAAAAAAGCCTGCTGTGTGCCATGGGCTCACATCCACAGCCAGACAGGTAGAGGAAGGGGGCTGACAGTCACTGAGCCAGGCAGGAGGGCAGGAGGGGGCAGAACTGCCCAGAAAACAGGTGATTTCTCCTACACTGCTGTCTTGACAAATTACACTGCCTGTCTGCTCTGCTGCCCAGTCCTACCTCCCCAGGCTCCTTTCCCCAGGAGGAGACCACAGGTAGTGAATCTGGCAATTGAAGCTCCTGGGGCTCCCTGCCAAGTTTTTACTCTGGTGCATTACTGATTAATGTTTAACGACCTTCCCTCTGTCCCTTTGTGGTCCTAAAAATTTACATTTAGGTCAGTTATATTTATCATCTTTACGGTGCAATCTTTCATCTCGCCTGAAACGTCACTTCACAGCTCACGCCCTCTCCAACAGGCAATGACAGGTCTGATTGATGGCAGAAATGGCCTGATTTAATTAAACTGTCAGCAAACCTGGACTCTTTTCTAATTCAGTTTGAAAGCTGAGCATGCAAGCGACCCACTTATCTGAGGTCTGAGGTGGTGAGCTAAGGTCAGCATGGAAATCAGTCATGGGTCTGGCTGAAAGGATTGCTCTTTTGACCATGACAGGAAGATGCACATATCTCTGTGTCTATAATGTCTGTCAGGCTGGATCAGGAGAACTGTCACCGTCCCCTTCACTTGCCAGCACTATTAGACATGAGTGAGCAGGCACGGAGGAGAGACAGGTCCCTGCTTACAGCATTTGAAACATTTATTATATTACATTGATCTTATAAATTTGTAGCTGCCAGGCTGATAGATATGTTTTTAATCACACTATTAGGACTTAGTGCATCCTCTCACTGAACATGATGTTAATGCAATGAGATACTAAGGTTGTAAAACAGAGTCACTGTAGCCACACAGTGGAGTATATACTCCTGTCACCTAGCTAATAGCATCTGAGTAGTAAAAAGAGCAAAAAAAATTACCCAAATCACAAGACCTCATTATAGTACACATAGATAAATTCCTGTTAATGCAAATTCTCCCCTCACTTCAGCCAGCCTCCTTATTGACTCCGCTAACTCTTACATTAGCAAGGTTACAGTGGAGGCAGAGATACAGAGCTTGGACATGGGGGCTTTTCCTTATCATTGCATGGCTAGCGTAGATTTTTAAAACTCTAAAATTCACCCAGTGCAGAGGTCACTGCCCCTGAGGTACCAGATACACCCTATTTCAAATCTGGAAAGATCTATCTTAGAGCCTAAGTTGCATGCAGACCTGGAAGCAAGATGAATTTCTTCCATAAATTTCTAGCACTTCATTACCAAATGTCTCCTTAGTTCTCACCTGTGCTGATCCCATGCACAGTGTAAGATCAGATGCAATCCAAATTATTGGTGGAAATATGCTTGGAGCCTGCCACAGCTAAGCCTATTAAAATAGTTTCTCTCTAGAATGTGGGGGTTCAATGGGTCCTGAGTGATTTTAATAATTTTGATACTCCTGCTTGTACTAAATGATGTGGCTGTGAGTCAGTTGAGTTGCTGGGACTTCAGTTTCGTGTAGAAAAATGGCAAATTTGTGCCTAAAATGAACTAAGTTCACCGCAGCACAAGAAAAGCCTAATCAGGGACTCTCAAATGGTGCATGCAGGGCCTCTGTCCTGAACTGCTCTCGGGAGAGCTAGAGCAAAGCCAGGACATTGTCTGACCAGGGTGCTGGAGGGCAGGGCTGCTCACACAGCTCCTGCTGCTCCTGCACACACTGGTGGGCGCAGGGAGCCTGTGACAATGGGGAGCTGCAGGAGGAAGGGCAAAGCAGCTGGAAGTGGACATGATCCCCCCACCAGGACAATTTTGCTAGCAAACCAGTCCCCAGAGAGGTGTCCTTCAATAGCCAGGCAATAATCATATCACAGAATCATAGAAAGGTTTGGGCTGGGAGGGACCTAAAAGATCGCTCAGTTTCAAACCCCCTGCTGTGGACAGCAACACCTTCCACTAGACCAGCCAGCACAAAGCTCCATCCAACCTGGCCTTTTGCACTTCCAAGGATGGGGCAGCCACAACTTCTCTGGGCAACCTGTTCCACTGCCTCACTCCCTCACAGTAAAGGATTTCTTCCTGATATAAGCAATGAGACATTTCAAGGAGAGAGGGGGAAGACAACTTCAAGCTGATCAAGTGGCCCAGAGAGGTCAAAACATAGCAAAACTCTGGGATATTTAACTCACCCTTTGGTGATATTATGAAAATAAACACAGTATTTGTTGTGTGGTGCTTTGGAAATATATACTTGAGAGAAGTCTTCGTGTATGTGTGTGGATGCGTTTAAAACTTCAGAACTTGAAGTAGAGAGAGGTTGTGCATAACTGATAGGGGAAAGGGAGAGATAAAGCTAAATGACTTGTAACTGGCCTCTGTCTATTATTGATGGTCTGACCTTGCTCCCCCCAAAATCGATGTGAGCTCAATAAGTCAATTCAAACCTTGCTTTTCTCTCTCAGTGTGCCAGGAAATCACACAAACATGGTGGGAATTTTTTCCAGTCTGGCCACTGGCTAAGTGAAAGGAAGGCAGCTTGTTTGCAAGCAAACAGTATGTTTTGATATATAGAGAGAAAGGATCAAAGAAGCCAGCTAGTTCATTAAAATACATGACTGTTCAAATCAAATGTAGTAATCTAACCATGCAGCTCCAAACTGCATTGTGAACCCAACCATACCAATGCATTAACATTGGGTATAAATAAAGCACATTTCCACAACATCTTCGTACATTCTGCCCAAGTAATAAATGTCTTTGAGTGATGTGTCTGACTGTAAATATTTATGAGTCGTGCCATCCTTAAACACCATTTGTATCACAGGGAACTGTAGCTGTAGGTGTTTAACCCTGGCATTGGTAATTTCTGAATTGGCTCTCTGATATGCTTCTAAAATAAAGAGCAGGATAAGACCACAACAAAAAACCCCCAAAGCATTCATTTGTTTCATGGCAGGGAAACAGAATACAGAGATCTTAGGGGAAGGAGAAATGTAAAATCTCAAATTGAATTTGGAAGTGTATGAAAAAGTGTCCAACTCCTGGTATCCTTGACCCTGTTCTGGAAAAGAAATGAGCTAACAAGGAGAATAATGAGTTTGCTATGTCTACTCACAGAATTACACTTTCAGAACTCAGGCCCATGAATGAATTTCTTTCTATTGTACGGATATTGATATTGTCTTGAATATCTCTGAAAAATAAAATACAATAGAAACAACACCTTTTTGTACTTCTGTGAACCTTTCAATACAATATGCTTCTTCAAACACAGTATTTTTCCCTTATATTCCATCTGAGGAAGTACTACAGACAGAGGGTAATAACCAAAGTTTCCAAGACATTTTTTTCCCGCAGAGCACAAACCTTCCTGATAAAAAAGGCTGGAGCAAAACATTTCCAACACCCCCATACTTTCCTCCCAAATAAGCTGAAGACATTAAAATGCATAAAAGCTCAGGTCTATAACCCTGAGGTGGATGAAATAGCTCCTCCAGCAAACATACTCCCCAGAAAATGCAATTGGAGGGGCTGCAAGGCCACCCCTTCTCCCAGCCTCCCAACCAGAAGGAGGAAAGCCATTAGCCTTTTTGGCCTGATTCAGCAGGGTACCTGCCAGCCCATGAATCATTCCCCAGCTGATGTCAACAGGGTTGCTTATAAGCTTTGTATGTGCTTAAGAACTTAAATGCAGGACCCCGTCAGTGCAGTTTGTTGAATGGACAAATAGGAATTTCCGTTTTTCCTCAGTAGTGACTGATACAAAAAAAAAAAAGGAACATTCCATTGCTGGCTCAATATAGGCCTCAAAGAAGGTAAATAGTGTTACTCATAATTTGGACTTGGGATATGGCTCTTTCCATGCTGTTTCTGTTGGAGAGCACGAAACAAAATTAATTATCTGCAAAGCTTGAAGTTAAGCGTGGTTCCAAAATTATCTCATGCTGACAGCTCCGTACAGCCACAGCTCTGCACTGAGTGACACACAGAGGCTTCATTCAGCAAACTGAGGGCAGCAGAGGCAGGAACAGGGAAGGAACACAGCACCCATGCAAGTGAACTCTATTCCTTTACTAAAGATCTGCCCTTCATAAATTTCAAGACCTGTCCTTGGGACTTAAATATTTGGCACAACTGAAGCCAAGGGGAATTTTCTTATTGACCTCAGAGAGACAAAGGTTTGAACTGAGGTCTAGTTTGGGTCTCAATCAGTATCAAGGTCTATTTATTCTTACAGGGAAGTGAGGAGTTGCACCTAAAAAACTAAAAGCTCCTGCTGGTACAGGACACAGTAATTCCAGTCCAGTTAAGATTGATGGTAAACATAAGGGTACAGGTGAAAGTCTCTGTAGTGCCATAGCTGTTGCATTTCCTTGATGGGTCTGAGGAGCAATGAACTGAAGTTCTCAGAATTACCTAAGTCAAATGTATTCCTGAAATGGATTTCTTATCTTATATGTCTGTATACTATATTCAGACATCCCCCTCTATGTTTTATATGAATTTTTATTGATATTAATGGCTATTACTAAGATAGCCATTAATTACAGGATTAATGTTTCTGCAAGTTGAATTCTTCTAATCAAAGATCTGAAAATTCAGAACTTTGTGTGTGAATTAATGACAAATTGTCCAAAAGAATGCTTCCAGTTATACTGGGAACTGATTGAGAAATGTATGTCAAAATATTTTTCAGTGGAAAAGAAACCAAGTTTTTCTGATATGCATTTTTTCTATAGAAGAAATGCTTTAGGAAATTAACAGCCTGTTTTCACACAAAATTTTGCACAAATATTTTTTTCCTCGTTGGCACCAGAGTTTTCCATTGTAAAAAATTTCATTCTCTGGACAGTTTTACTGCCAGGGGAAGACAGAAAAAGGGATGATAGATAATTCCCTGAGTTAGGTGGTTTTTTGTGGGATTTTTTTGGGGGTAATTTTTTGTTATTTTTCTTTCCTCTTTGATGTGGCCACTTCTGATGGAACTCAGCTTTGAGACTAGTGACTCTTCCCATGCAGGTCAGAAAATTTTCACCAGGTGGCAACAAATTTCCGCTGCCACTATCCTGGTTTGGATTTCAACTTCTGAAAGAGGAGTCAAAGGCTTTTATCTGTCCCCTGGGCCACTCAGACAATGCAGTTAAAGAAAGAGTGGTCTATAAAGTGCAAGTTCAAATGCTTTGTAGAAGGGAGACTTAGAGAAAACTGACACCTTCTGAACCACATTATCATCAATGCTTGCAAAATTGCAATCAACACGCCACTGTGGAGCAAATAAATGAACACAGGGCAAATCATGTCTTGAGAGGCTTTGCTGGAGCAGAAGAACACCCAAAGGCAGCTTTCAAAAAGTGAAAAGCAAACGTTCAAACTTACAGCAAAACTTTCTGGAAAGAGTGAACCTTGTGGACAGCAGGTAAAAACCGAAGGCCAGTGTTTGATATTAACCTAAGGGGAAGAGAAGATGAAGATTATTCAGTCTGCCCCTGGAAAGAAGGCAGCAATTAACAAAGAAGAAAGAACATTGGACTTAAAATGGTAGTCACAAAAGGCAGAGTTTAGCCACAAAAGTGGGGCTTCCCAGTAGGAAACTTGACATTGTAATTTAAAAAGGTTTTCTGCCAAAGTACAAGCTGAATTTTGCCCCACAGAGGTAAAGGGAGAAACCCTACCTTGGATGATAATGCAGTCCCTCCTGATGATCTTGGTAAATTGTCCATATTAATTTCCCAATGATATTCTAAGAAATCAACTGCACTGACATGGGATAATTATTTTCATAGTAGCTGTTTTAAGACAAAATTATTGACCCACCACAACTTTAACCTTCTACTATAACAGAGGACACATTAATTCCAGGGGAAATTAATCGATGAAATTAGGAGAGAATTAGGATACTTTACTCCCCAGCACCTTTGATAGTGAAGAGCCAAAACCATGGGAACACTTCTGCAGTTTGTGCAGCTGGAAATGGACCCAAGCCTCTGTCCTTAAACACCTCTATCCTCCCATTGTACTGACCATCACTGTAGCTCCTGTCCATGAAACACCACCCCAGAACTGCTGACTCTGAAGGACAACCCTGTGCTCACAGCCAGTGAGGTCACAGGTATCCACAGAGATGGACCACGTCTAATTTAGACAAATTTTGTTATCTAGAGCACTAACAAGGACAGCAAAAATGTGATGTTGGCATGCAGCAGGAGATGACTGGTTGCTACTGATGGCTGGAAGGAGGGCTGAGTGCTGGAGGGAAGAGTTAGACTGGACTGACCTCTGAACAATTGGGAGCTTTTTCCAGACACCAAAAAGTCTCATGTTTATCCAACCAAACAAAGAGAAAATTTGGATTCTTGAAAGTTTGATTATATCGTTGTGTTTTTAATATTTGAGATGGTAGAGAAGGTAACCTTTCACGGAGAATATTGGTTTCTTAAGGAACATAGGTTTTGTAAATCCTGGCATTTAGAACAATATTCTTTTATTATTAGATATGACTTTTTTTATTTTTTTTTAACAGAATCATTCCAGAATAGCTGAATTGTGATCAAAGGACTGGTTGAGACTGGAAAAAAGGTAAGATTGTTCATATAATGTTTTTTTATGAACTTAGATTATTTCAGGAGAGTTGCAGTCTTTCAGGTTTCATAATTTGAACTGAAACTGAACGCCTCCATGTGACAACCAAGTCGTACATTTGGGAACTCAGGGTGACACATAAGTCCATAAAAAAGTCATTCACTTGCATAAGTACTGCTCTGAGCTCCCTGAGATGGTATCTGGGTATCCTCAGATGCTGAAAAGCCAACTTTGATCTGTCTCATCTTGTAAAAGAAAGCAATACTTCATATGGAGGGAAAAATTAAAGTAGTATTAGTGAATATTCAAGAAGCCAATTTGGGAAAGCTGCTGAAATATCAAGACTGTTTCGTCTCAGGATTCAGAGTGGTCTGACATTGCATTAACTTAAAAATAACAGCTGTCACATGTGATGAAGAAAGCTCCACAAAAATGCCTTTGAAAAACTATTACATATAGTTAAATAGAAAGCATGATTAATGAAGCAGGTGGATTACACAAGGCCCTTGTTACTTAAAATATTTCTGCACTTACACTTCATAAAACGACTTCACTGAAAAAAGTTAAAAGCAATAGGAGAAGAACCTGTAACTCCCTCTTACAGTATTTTAAAATACACTCTCTAAATTGCTGGAGATATACAGGGTTTTAGTGGAAAACTGCCTTTAATTTGAAATGATTCATATGCTAAAAATTCATGCAATCCTCTTTTAGAAGCCCCCTTTAAATAAAAATTATGGCATACATTTCCCTTAGTAGGAAAATGAGGGAGGAGATTGCTGCCAAGTAGTGTGTGGTGACTACAGGACAGAGAAGACATGAGGAGCTTTTCTTTCTACAGTCCTTTCCTGAGAAAATCTTGGTCCTCATGGAGCAGCAATGAAAGGTGACAGGACTATAACATCTGCTATTTAAACACTGCTCCCCAGGGCAATTTACTCCCAGCATATCAAAATTCCACATTGATTATCAGGGCTTTCATCATACACATGAGAAAAAACATTCCCAATGCCTTGAGTTAGTTCTGATCTTTCAAGTAATTCCAAAGTGTTCAGGGCTCAATTTTCACTGATGTCAACTGAGCAGCATGAGTTGATGAGGAAAGCATCTTTGACAAATCATTACATATTGAAGTAAATCTACAGGTGGTACAAGGCACTGATTGCACAGAGGCACAGAATGGTGTTTAGGAGCAGGAGAGGATGTTCTTTTAATTAAGTGCAGAAAAAGAACTGAAAAAATATTTAGCTAGACTGCATCTTAGATCTTCACTCTCTTTTTATTCCACCAGCAAGTCTCCAGAGGCGTTTAAGTGGATAATCTTTGTAGAATGTAGATAATCCAATTTACTGAATATCTTTCCTGCAGGACAGCTTTGTCAATATATTTACCATACAATGTATGCATCCTTAGTAGTCTCACTTTAAACAAGTGTCCTCTTTAATCTGTGTTATAACTGAGTTCCCCCTTGCCATACATAAACAGCTTGGTGAGAACCATTTTTTCAGATGGCTGATGGCTGCTTTCCAAGGTATTAATTGTCTTTCTGAAAAAGCTTACTGGAGTCAGCACTTAAAAAATAGAGCACCACAATCAGCAGAGAAAAAAAAATTCAGAAACTAATTCCTGGAAGATTCTGGCTGCTTATCTTCAGATATAGCAACACGTCTGCTCTTTTTGGTGCCAAATTGTAGGAGCTATTCTGACAAATCTGGGAACACACTTTACCTCGTCAATTTACTGTGAGTATTTGCTAAATTGCAAACTCAAGGTGGGCAGAGATAAACACAACTTCACTCAGGAGGCATTATCTTTGTGTCCCTTAATCACACCGGTTACTTGATGGTGCATCTGAGCCTGATTCCAGTGAGACATTCTTCTGCTTCATGTATCCCAGGCTTCTTAAATCTGCAGCCCCCATTCCTGGGGGAGTGCATTCCTCACATTCTTTAACTGTAAGGCTGCCGTGCCACAGGATGGAGGGCACCATCACTTTTTTAATTGAAGAGTCAACTCCAAGAAAAGGGTCAATAATTCTGTGGAATTGCTGCACCTGTAGCAGATTTGTGTTTAGGAAGCACTAGGCACATACAAGCAGCTGCAAGACTTTAGGGCTGGTCTCTTCTCCTTCTGCAGGCAAAACCCATGGTTTTGGGACCTATATTTCCCTTCCCCTCCAATAATTTAGCTGTATGCCCTCGAAATTAACCTGAAAGAAGTGTTACATTCAAATCTGTATTTTAAGCTGAGATTGCTTAATACAGGACATCGACACCCCTCAAAAATGAACCAAAGGATATAGATTACATATGAGAACTAATTTTGGAAAGAAAATGGGTTTGAAAAGCCATCACTACATTATTAAAGAGGCTATGCCACAGGTCTCCCTAATGAGAGCCAGATAAATAATCTTATAATGAAAAGGTCAGTTAGTTACCATTTTGAAGCAGTCAGTCTCTCTGGCATACACCCAAGAAGACCAATTAGCAATTCTCTTCAATGCTTCTGAAAGACTGGTGAGAAAGTTAAGGTTGCCTGTTTCTAGCAGGTTTAAGCTATTCAGCACTGAATTTTTCCAGCATTTTCCTCTCCATTGTGTTTTTGCCATACTGGTAATGATGATGCAGGAGACAAAGGGAGTGGGCTGAGGAGGAAATATATCTGTCTCCAAGTTGACAGAGATAGAAGCATATTAATATTAAACAGCTGGTGGCCATAATGAGCCCATGAAGCTGATGAGGGGACTGAAAAGGCTAGCAAGAGCTTCTTGCCTGCCCATAAACATGACCTAGTGGCTATACAACTATTTTTGTAGAAACACAGAGAAAGCCTTGCAAACAATGTGTTGCAAAGGTCATTAAACGAATGGGCTGTAGTACCTGGCCTCAATTTTGAACATTGAGATAGAAAAATTTTTTTTTCTCTGTGTTTTCTAAATGAAAACCACCAGGAAAAACAATTATTTTTCTGAAGGATTTTCTGCATTGTGTTTTAAGTGTTCTGCTACAGCCACAGAACTGTATAAGGAATTAGAGTATGTGTCTTGTACCCTGCCAGACTGTCCCCATAGCTGGGAGCTTCAGAAGAGCCACAGTGATCCAGGGATGGGCAGGTACCCAAGTCCTTGTGCTTTGAGATGCTGGTTGCAGCTTGGTCTCTCTGTACCTCCTTACACAGTCAGACAGAATCACCGAATCTGTTATGTGACAAGATATTGACAAAACCATATGCTATTCCTTCCTAATTTACAGAAATTAATGTGAAAATTAGGCAGTGATGCACAGGTTTACAAATATCCAGGTTTTACAAGTTTCCTTTCATGGCCTTAAAATTTTTATAATTTCTGCAATAGCTGTTCCACACAGATGCTTTACCCTTTTAAGAATTATTTTAAACTATAGTCCCACGGTTACAACCTTTTGCTTGTGTATTGTATAAAAAACCCTGAACAACCACCACAAAACCCCCCCAAGTGAACTGAAACACCATCAATCTATTAACCTCCTTGACATCTTTCCTTATATTTTCAGTATTGTCTCTTCCTTGCATGTCACAGGAAGGTGAATATGAAGACTGGGTTACCTTTACCAGATGCTGTTTTACAGCCTTCCATCAAGATTTCTGCTTTCTCATTAACTATCCTACCCTTTCAAACAGCAAAGCTTTCTGTCTTTTCAGTTTCCAAAAGGGCATTCACCAGTCAGTGAAGCCAGGGGATGGGAGAAAATGGCATCTTTCCTCCAGAAATGTAGGAGAGAACACAAAGGTATGGCTGTATGTAGAGAGATGATCTGGGAATGATGTTACTCAGCATCATGCCTGGCTCACTGGATGTAGAAAGTCCCCAACAAGAACTTTGTGTCCTGCTCCTGGTCCCTGTGTTGGGAAATGATGCAGCTCCACTGAAGCCAACAATATTGCACAGATTTATACCCTCACACATCTTCCTCAACCCTTGTTATTAGAAAAAAACCCACATTCATATGTTCAGGAGCTCCAAGCCACAAAACCTGCACCTTTTGTACTTTCTACAGTCATGCAAGACTGAGGGGTTTTACCTCCTAAAATAAAGGCACAGAGGGAATGCAGCATAAATCCTTTAGTGGAGTAAACACCAAAGATGGATTTTATGAACATAAATTAGAGGAAAGCTTTGGCACAAGGATGAATGTGAATTAAGGGGCCATGAATAAAACTAGAGGAAATCTTCTAGTCACCAAATCATTGAGTTTCTGGAAAAGCCTCTCCTGAAAAATGGAGGAAAGAAGGGAACAGTGAAGAGCATCAAGAATGTCAATAAAGCATTAATTAATGGGATATATGAAATGGATCTGGGAAGAAATAGGATACAGCAGCTGGAGTCTTCTCTAACCCTCCATGCTCATAAGAGAAATAACTTTAAAAAACTTCAAAATGCAGTTTTGTCTGATATCAACTAGCAAGTAAAACTAGCTGAAGAGGACAGGGGGATGGTCAAGCAGACAAGCAATCATCTGCATTTTCAATCTGGTGTTTCTATAGGGCATAGAATTGTTGCTGCAGCTGAATTTTTACAGATGGAATCTCTGAATGTTTGAGTCAACATGCATGGGAGTCTGGAATGACAAGTGTTCAGAAGAGACAACATCCACTAGTACCAAGAGAAAAACTTTCACTATTTCAGATAAAGTATGAATTTACCTTTACGCATGATTTCTGTGTCCCATATTTTAACAATCACTGAAATTAGTGTGTTCTTTATTGTGTCCACATTTCTTCAATTTTGCATGAGATAAATGTGCTCTCATTCTTTCTACCCATCTGTACATCTGACAACTGTACTCCCCATGGCAGCTTGATCTGAGGATTTTACATAGGATAAATAAATGCTGTGGTTTTGTTCTTAGGTGGCCAAAGTCACTGCTGAATGACTCAGGCTTGAAAGGGGAGGAAAAATGCACATGATTTCTTCTCATGACAATGCAGATTTAGAGCTTTATTTCCCTACTGTCAAGAGAAAATCTATGTTTCAGTTATGCAAACACAAAAGTTAAAGTCTACCAAGGTGCCTGATGAATTTGATAAAGTGGAAATCAGTCAAAATACTGGGAAGAGTGAAAATCCTACTCCAAATCTAACCACATATTCCAGTTCAATGAGGGTTTAAACTATAATGGCTTCTGTAGTGCTAAATACACCTTATCTCCTAAAATCCAAGTCTTAAATCTCAAGTCTTAAGGTACAAATTCAAAGCAATACCCCTAGGCATTTTTGAGCCCAGAACCTGTCAGATACTAGTGATTTTCATAGACTTTAAACACTCCTTGGCTTACTGGGAGCTACGCTATCAGACCACTGACCTGATTTCATACTTGTATGAAATCTCTAACCAGACAATTAAATGCTTACTTTTATGCACTGAAACGTAGAAACCATGACCAGGCTTCTTGCAGGAGTAAGGAAAACAAGGCTTCTTGTATGAGTAAGGTTCCTTGTGTCAGTCAGGAAAATCCAATGGGGTTTATGTGCTTGGGTGAATGGGCATACAAAAGTTAAGCTGGTACCCTGCTGGGTGTATAAACTGGAATCCTGCTCACCAAAGGGCACCATTTGAGCTGTATAAGCTGCCACCATTAAAACCAACTAGTTTTAAATGGCGTTCATTGGACTTCATTGGGGTTCTAACACAGAGGAGAGATTATTGTCATGTTAAAACCATGCCCTAAAAGCTGTGAAAATGTATCTGAGTAACCAGCTTACTTTAAGGATGCATTCAGTTACCACTGAATTTTGATGGCAACTCCATAGAAGCAGATGTGGCAACCACAGCAGTGCAAATGACATTCTTGATGAGGTTGGCTGAGGAAATAAAGCTGTACCATACATCAATATGTTTGTATTTTGGGGATCTAATCATCTCACATCAGGCATTTATGAAGACCATGGCTATAAGACTACCTTTGCTAAAGAAAAAATAATTTGAATGCCTAACACCATGTATGCGATACATAACAGAAGGCAGCACCGTAGCAAAGACAGATGAGATCTTTTTTTTTGTCCCTAAGCTCCCAGGAGGAATTTCAGCCTACATTTGTTTCCACAGAAGTAAGAAAGGTCCAGCTCCTCTTCTCATCACTCATTTTCAAACTGTTGCTTAGAAAGGCTCAAGGAATTGTGTATGGGACTCCTCTGTGGAAGCTTTTATCTTCAGCTTTTCTGAGGGCTGTGCCAGCATGAAAATGTGTATTGACAATGTGCAACTGGTAATGAGGAGAGGGAATCATCCTGTCTTATCACCCAAAGTGCTCAGCACCAGCTGGACAGACACACAGGTGTGCAATTCAAAGTGACTCTAGGACTTGAAAAGAGCAAAAGATCTTACAAATATCTGAGGCTTGGAAGGTGTTGGAAGGCATCTTTATCGATGTACACGAGGTTGTTGGCTTTCTCAATTCTTCTGCAAAGATGAAACATCAGAGAAAAATACATCAATATATTGATCTAAAAATTGTGTTTGTCCCACGATGTAGTGGAACAATATGGTGAGATTTTCTTTTTGACAGCAGAATATCTGGATGATTCAGGGAGCAGCCTACCACAGACAGACCCCACCACCTTTTGATCCTGACAGTGATCTGAGGATAAATTTTCACCTGAGCAGGTAAAGAAAGGGACAGCTAGATAAAAAGATGGAAAAGACAAAGGGAGATTTCAAATGCTCCTACAATGCTACAAATTCTTCAGTGCTTACCTGAACCAAACTGCAAAACCTTTGATACTTGCCTATAATGAATCTTTATAATTGTCTCCTTTGCATTTAGATTGCTCATTACTTACATTTCGTGAAGTTTGGGAAGGTTGGAAAACACATTTGCTTCTATGACCTCCAAGGCATCATTCTGTGAGATCTCTCTGAAAAATAATTTAGAAGTCAAGATATTTCAAGTCATGGTGAAGCAGAAAATGGAGAAGTGAAAAATTCACAAGGAACTTCTTCTGAGATTGCTGATGAGTTTTAAAAACAAGGTGGATGTCAGATAAGAAAAAAGAAACACTGATGAGTACTGCTGTGGCAGGCAATACAACAGTCAGGAACAGAGATGTGAGGCTGGAGTTTTTATCTGCAGCATCAGCCCTGCATGTCCTGCTGTCACCATTCCCTGTGTATTAGAAGTCAGGGTCTATCCATCATGGGCTACTGGACTTCTGACATTACTAATTACTGATAGAAATTTAATGAAACCTTTTAACTCAGTGAAGAAAAGAGGGGGTGAAGGTGACTGAAAACAAAGACAGCTAAAAAACTTCAGCAACAGGACACTGCTGTCTTGACCCAATGGGAAGTACAGAGATTAAAATTAAGCCACCAGCAGATGTGCCCTTGTTAACAGCAGCTGGAGACCATAGAAGTGAAGAAGTCCTCCACAAACCCTATGGAGCAAACCCTATTTGACATGATCTGTACACAGTTAATGCCCACTTACAGCCAGAGAAATGCAGAATATAAATGGCCAATTTACTGCTAACACCACACCAGAATGCATCTTCTGCCAGTCCAGAGCATATATTTGTTTGCTTCCTTAATCTGTGGGATGGCAAAGACATGGCTCAGGCTCTGGTGTAATTTAGAGCTCAGGAATTCTCCTGGTGAATCAAGTGGGCATTACTGCAGTGTCCCCTGTCCCAATCACATCACTTATCCTGGCACTGGCCAGGAAGGTGAGGTAAAGACAGCCATGCCAATAAATTCCTCACTGCCATTTTTTTGGAAATGGTGCCAAAATGTTATTTTCTCAGGCTGAGGTCAGCTGTGGGAAGTAAAATTTGTTATACAGCTGTAATTCAGTGATAGTGTCATGGTCTATTGCATTTTAATCATAAGGTAACTGTGCACATCTTTGGAATGAAACCTTGGACAAATAGATTGCAAACTGGATGACACTTGCTACTGGATATCTTGTTCTTTTGAAATTATGATGGTTGCAAATAGATTCAAATAGGCCTGAGGTAAAACAAGAGATTGTAATGTCAGGTGCACAGTCAAAAAATAATCACAAAAATTAATCAGCGAAATATAAATGTATTTCACTCTCTTCTAAGTAACAGCTGAACCATACCTGACAGATTACCTGCCCATTTAAGACAAACAAAAGCCTTGCAAAAGAAGATGTGCTTTTCACCTGACCTTTTCAGTTTAAAAAAATGCCTTAGTGGTTTAATATTTTTTTAGTTTAATAAGAAGTTTTCCCTCCTGTTTCCTCAAGTTTTTATGGATGAAATCCAGCTCTGCTCTAGGAGATCTAAACTGGCTGGAGAATAAGAAAATAAAAGTACATCAGGACTGACAATAGGTGCCTGGTGAATTAAGGACTGGGTTTGTTTAGCAGTGCTGAACCACCAGCTCACATGTGTATTTCTCTTTATTACTTAATTCTCAGCACAAATCAAAATGTTTCAACTGAGACAGGGATTCTTTCATGCCATGCAAGCTACAGAGCCATTGCAAAGGATGCTTCAAAGACTTTTCATCATCTTCCTGTTTACTTTAAAAATAATTACAAGATGTAAGTAGAAATATCCAGAAGAATAGACTAGACTAGACTAGACTAGACTAGACTAGACTAGAATAGACTAGAATAGAAGCAAAGACTTCATCTGAGATATTTATATGACAGTATGAAACCACTTGCCTAACTACAGTCTCGAAGATTTAACCACATGGGAAGTGTCTCACACTTTTAAGGTTTGGTTTGGTTTTCCTTGTGCTCTTTTTGGGTGGTCAGGTGCATATTTACCATTCCTCACAATCTAAAAATCAGTTGTTTAGAAAATAGAAGATGTTCTGAAAAAGCAACATGTTTAATACCAACAAATACATTTAGCCAGAAGATACTTCATGCCACCAAGAAATTCAGAGAAAAAATGTTGCTGATGCACTGGCCTTATACAGGGAAAAAAAAGGTTGTTAAGAAACCATAACAGTACTCACCCAGCAGATAGTGCTGCTGAGGGTAATAATTTTTTATCATCCAATCTTCTATCTAACTTTGGAACAACTTGGATGACACAGCTTCTTTAAGATTGCTTAAAAATGAATGTTTCTGCATCAGAAGAGCGTTTTGACTTCCTAGGAGTGTGGTATGTTTTTGGCTTTGTTTCGATTCAAGAAATGGAAGATACAGATCTGATTAAGGTAGGGCACAAGCACGCCATGGCCCTCTGGAAGGCTTGGAGAATGCATGGTGAAGGAAAGGAATGAAGAGACGTAGGAAGATAGGGATCTCTAAGCTGTTTTTGCAAGATTAGGTTTTTAAAATAATAAGTTTTTTAGAGATTAAGTTTCAAACAGAGTTAAATAACATCTGTGTGAGGGGGCTTTCAGAGATGTGGGAAATGACCTGGCTTTCATTCTAAGCTTCCCATTCACAGGTACAAAGGTGACAGTCTTTTTTTTTTCCTTTTTAAACAGGTAATGAAAATACCATATATAAATACGTCCACATACAATGATTCTGTTTTGTCTTCCACCTGAAAAAAAACGCTTTTTCAGCTGTTGAGGTTATGAGCATCTCAAGATCAGTAAAAAGAACAGAAGGGAAAATTGTCAGTGGCAAAAGACAGTAGCCCTTCTGGTGCTGGGCTGCATCCTCTCTGTTCAGGGGATTGCAGTGGTGAGGGAAAAGACCCTCTGTCCCTTGCAATGAACTATATCCTCTACTACACTCTCTCCAGGAAATCCTGTTGGTGATGACCTTACTTATTGTTCTTTGCAGATGAATCCCAGTTTTGGGCTGCACATAAACCTGACAGGGCTGTTGTTCAGGTAGGAAGGACAAATAAAATAACACCATTCTGTTTAGGAGATCAGTCACACACTGTGAACAATAGGCAGCACTAATCTGGGGTTTGGTTGTGTAACTTGTGTGAACTATTTGTTCATACCTGGAAAAAAGTGCACACCTGCTCCTAGAAATCCCAAAAAACACTGTCTTGGATACAGGTATCCATGACATTAAAAGTGCAAACCACTGCTGCTCACATCAAACAACCAACTCCGCAGACTCAGATCCTCTGTGGAGGAGAGCAAATACCTGAGGCAGCAGCTACAAAGAGAAAAAAGGGGTTGCTGGCTAGTGTTTGTGCAAGTGATTTGTTTTACAGTATAAACACATACCAACAGATGATTGCTCATAATACCAATCTGATTATATGTCATCAAGAGAGGAGATGGGGCTGTTATTACGTTATTTGTTTGCAATGAATGACACTATTAGTGCTACTGGTAGCTATGGCAGGAAACCCAGAGAGCAATCCCAGCACCACTTCTGAAACAGACAAGCCTTGGAATAGATGGTGTGCAAAACAGTCAGGGGCAATTTCTTAAAAAATCCCCAAACATCCAAATCACCCAGTGGTTGCAAAGTGCTTAGGCATCTGCCTGAGCTTAGTTTTCACTGCATGCAGAGCTGTACTGAAATCAACAGTGATCCTTGAAAGCATAAGTTGTTTACTCAAATACAGCCTGAAAGATGAAAAAGCATTCAGTAAACGCATTTTCCAAAGGCACGAAGTACAACTGTTTTTATTTTTCTGCAAAAACTATGTAAGACTCTAAGATGTGACATTGCATGATTAAGGGATTTCCTCTAATTTGCCACTAAAGCAGCAAACTGAAATAGATGTTACCCATTCTCCAGCAACGTAGTACAGTGTATAATTTCCACATGTGGCAGTCAGAGCCTGTGTTAGAAGAGAGAGAGATGGAAAATAATTTAATCTGCCTGCAAAGCTGCCCTTAGGCAAGGCCAGAGGTACAATTTCATGACATCTGTGGCAGAGCCCAGTGTGATCCATAGGAAGGATTCCTCTTCAAACCAGCTGCTCTCAGAATGCAACCAGAAAAAATCAAGATATATTGAAATGGCCTTTTAAACTATTCTGTTAGCAAGGGACTTAGAGTTCATGGCATTTTCTTTGTAGTCCACTAAAGGAAAAGTCTCTTAGACTTACCAAAGTCTTACAGAAAAAACAAGACTGTATTAAACTCACAAACAAATGACCTTGGGGTCAAGTGGTCTCATATTTCAAAATAATGAAAGAATAATAGACTAGAATTTTATGTCTTCTATGATAGGAATTCCTTTCAGGATCAGAGTGGAGCACACAGGGATAGGGTATAGGATAATTTCTTCTTCTGCTTGGAAATAGGACTGTTTTAAAAAAATGTGGATTTATGTATAAGTGTCTATATAGAGATACAGAAGGCTAATAGAAATCAGTAAGTGGCAAGTTGTGTCAAAAGAAGAGCACAGCTTACATGAGGCAGAAAAGCAGCTTAGACCAGCATTAGCCCCTTACATGGGATATGTGATTTTGAGCACGAAGACCTTGTAATTCCAGCAGCAGGAATGACAGAGAGAAACTGCTGCCCACCTGGTGAGCTTGGCTGTCTGATGGTCACAGTAAAGGTGGGATTTATGGATTTCTGCATTTCCTCTCCCTGTGGTGGACTAGCAGAAAGGACTGTCTTGTCTGTCAAGGCTTCTCTGGTCCTTGCTTGGTGTGTGCACCTTGCCCACTGATGTGGCACATGTTGTGCACACAGTCCTCTGTGGTCCTGGTGGTGACTCCATCCCTGTGAACTCCTACAGCCTTCCTTAAATTCCCTTACAGAGCAGGTACGTAGACAGGCTGTACACTTGATCTGTTCACCTTGTATTTCCTGTGATACATTATAATTGGGTCTTTATTGGCTATTATCCTTCACCTTTGATGCAGTTTTTTTGTGGCATAGCTATCCTGTGGATTCCCATGAATGTTTTTCTCTCACTCTATAGGTACCTGCAATCAGCAGTGATACTGGAGGTTTAAGGTACTGATTCCCAGAGCAGGTGGTCTCACTGTGCTCTCTGTACCACTACAAATCAACAGCATTGTGTTCATTTAAGGGAAAAGAGAAGGGAGAAAAGGCCAGCAATGCTTATTTTCCCCCCTTTCTACAAATATAAATACTCTTTAGAGCAATTTTCCAGGTCAGTTTTACTCAGTGGTTTGACTGATGCCACAATTTATGTCAAGCTTCAGAAGTAAATGTGGTGTTGCCCAGGCAATCCTGCCCAGCATTCACTAGGTGAGCCCCCACGGGATCAGCCTGAGATGTGTCTGAACTGAAAAATTAAACCCCTGGCTACCTCTGTCTCCTCTGTCTCTCTGTCATGGATGGAGTGGCTCTTATTTCTTCAGCCTGATAAGAAACCAGCTGGTCTAAAATCTACTTTTGAAAACTTCCCTCTGAAGTGTCAGCAAAATGCTACTACATTGATTTAAACAGGTTACAAAAGAAAAGCCATTTTTCTTAAAAATATTAGAGACTTCTGACCTTTAAAAAATAGATAGTTGACACTTTCCCCTGTCACTTTTCCTTGTGAACATGAAAAACTTGTCTCCCTACCATGATTTATTGAACACCAAGGAGTTACAGGGTAATATCTCTTAGCATATATTGATGTTTCAGAAATGAAATCAAGGACTGACTTTTCTCATCATCTCTTTACTTTGCTGAAGATACACACACATGTTGTACTGGCCTTACTGAATAAGTGGAAAACCCATTGAACCAACTGAACACTAATAGCAACTCCACACTTAGAGCCAGATAGTGAATGCATCAGTGTTTGAGGGAGATTATCAGGAGGTGCCAGTGCCCTGCCTTCCGGTCTTCTCCAAAGGGCATGAAACCATATTCTCAAACAAATCCCTGCAGGCATAGGAAAAAAAAAATGCAAGTTTCTGCATGGCAGACAGAAGGGGATTTTATTTCTCTTGGTGCTTTAGCACCATGCCAGCAATCCAGATGAAATTCTGTGGAGAGTTTGGTTGCATCAAATTAATTGTCCATGTAATGGTTTTAAATCGGTCTCTCTAATCTAAAAAAACTCACAATTAGTCTGCAGAATTGGCACTGATAACAACCAGATCCAACAGACCAAACTACATCATTATAACAATTGATTTTATAATCAGTAGAGTTTGGGGGGATAGATATCTCCTCATACTCCAACACTAAGAGAGTGTATTATACTCCTTTTAGTTTATTGCCAGCAATGCTGAAAATGCATGAAACTTTGTAGTGTCAAAAAAAGAGAAAGGGTCTTTGGAGGAAATGGCAGCTTTCCACAGAAATCTGGTTCCACACAGGCAGCCCAGAGAGATGGGGCTTAGAACTCAGTGCCCTCCAGCCCCAGGGACAGATGTATCTGCAGCCTCTGGCTTCAAGTATTACTAAATTTTATCTTTGACTATGAAAGCTTGCAGGGAAGACATAAAAATGTGTAAAATAGAAACATCCACTCAAACAATGGCACATTTTCCCCCTCAGGCATGATGGGCTCCAGAGGATGTTGAGACCATGCTGGCAGATAAAGATGGATGTTCAGGTGAGGAAGGGACCTTCTCTTTCAGAAATGCTGATATTCCTAAATTGTAACTCCTTCCATGGAAATGGGCTAGCAGCATTTATTGCCACTTATCTTTTATTACTCCTCTCTTGGCTTTAGTAGCCAGCTAATGATAAATAATTTATTAAGATGACCCGAGCAGATGAAGAAATCAGATTTGGGACAATCATTCAGGAGAGCAGCTGAATGAGGAAGTGCAGCAAATAATTTCTGGGAAAAATCAATAGGCAGACTGTCTTGGACTGGGAGAACCTGTGGCTTCCAGAACCCAAAGTCTAATGACAGCCTTTCCAAACAGATCATCCTGAAACAGATGTTCCCAGACTCTTCAGCAGACAGTTTTGAAATGCTTTAGGGAAGCACACATTCACAACAGTCCTCTGGAGGACAGTTAATTACTAATTCAAATACATTACAGAAACAGGAATATCAAGAATAACAAGTGCCTCAGATAGGCACAATTAAATATTTTATCTAAGAGAGGAAATTCTAAAAAAAAAAAAAATCATTCTTACTCCTCAATTTTTGCATTAAAAATCCTCTCAGAACACTGAGTATTATTCACCAGAGCAAATCATATAGTACATACACCCACTTGAGTGAAAATAAATCTCCATGACTTGACCCATCATAAGAAAAATATTAGCATTGCCTAATGTTAAGCCCAATTATGAATATAGACATCATCCAACAGCTGCCAGCATCATGCACTACATCTTTCAAATGTTCTCCTGAAAGGATATAGGTTTCTCTTATTCAGTGTTAAAAATTCTCCCTGTGAAATATTCTTTTCCAGCATAGAGATTTCCTTGTCTCTTTTCTATTTGCGTTCATCCTTCCCTTCCATAAAAGCTACTTACTATTCTTATGTTTTGTGTCTAACTGAAGCCTTGACCCTACAAACTCTTCTCCTTGAGCTTTGGCACCAGGCTCAGCTAAGACAGTACTGCATAAATGTTTGCATGATTACATATAGCATAATCAGGGAAAAGGATATTCTTTTATGCTTTTGAAATTAAATCCAAACCTCTGCCTTGCAACAGATTGCCAGAGAAAATACATGCACCACCAAGAAGCTACTAAATCAAAAGCTTTAAAAACAAGTGTGCAACCAGACTTATTTATCTAATTATGATACCATCATGAGTAGAAAATATTACCGTTAATCCAAAATCTGCGGGTTCTCTATTGGAGGATGCAGAGATGACATGCAACCATGGGAATTACACACAATCCCTAACCCTTTTGCCAAAGGCAAAGGCAGAAAAAGGAGCCTGGATCAAAATACCTAGAGTCTTATTTTACAAATAACTGAACAGCTATCCACTATGAAGCCTTGGAAAATCATATGCTTCCACCTGAGTTATAAGCCTTATCAGCAAACACTGCAAGGCTGTATGCAGATAAGAAAGTCTTAACAGGGGGAAGGGAAGATGTCATAAAACTTGGGCCAAAATTCACTATAATAGTATGTTTCTGTGTTTGTGTGTGTATACACACAATATTCCAATAAAAGCAATAAAAATAATAAACCCTTGGCCACAGGATGATTCTCACTCACTGAAAGGAGGCAGCAGCTGCCTTTCTTCACATCTCAACCCATTTACAAGGAGGCTGCTGCCACCACTGCTCTGTCGCCCACTCTGGAGAAGCACTAAACAAACAGTCTTTCTGCTCTTGTGGGGCTTTCACAAGGAACTCCTCAGGCTGGACACAGCCCTTTGAACCATAGGAATGAGGCAAAACCCTTGAGAACCCAGAGGCAATTCTCGGCCCCTTAGGAGCAGCCTGCTCCCCCTGTGTCAGAGTATTTTGATCTAGCTGGGAGCCCTTCTCCTCCCCACTATCCTGGGTCATATATAACTGGGGCATAGAAGGAAGTTTGACCTAGAGATGATGCAAAAAGCCTTATTGGAATTAGTTCTTCCTTCATCAAGAGAAAAGAGGAATCTTCCCCTCTAGCCACAGCATTAAAGAATGAGGCTGAAAAAGAAATGTGGTTTGAATTAAAAAAAAATGTTTTCCTTAAAAGTTGATGTGTCTATTCCTTTGCTGAACAGTATTATATAATTAAATATAATTATATTTTTTTCTGACTTCTTGTATTGATGTAAATAAAATGAAACTTGCAGTGTTCTCACAGCATGCAAGCCTGGCAAAACATTTTTGTATTTCCAGTAAAACCCTTTGAGAAAATACTACTGATAAAGGGGAAAAAAAACTCCTGAAGAGATCCCAAACCACAGAAATTAACATTTGGAAAAGTCATGCTGATGAAACACACTTAATAAATAAATAAATAAATTTAATCCATAATTTCTGATAAATATCATTGCTTTAGTTGAGACTGGAGATTTCAGACTGTGCAGCAGAAGGAATGAAAACCCATTGGTTTTAGTAGTGGATCTGTATTTACATCTGTATGTACATTTTAGAGGAGTGCATATTTTCCTTCAATTTTGAATAAGTGTTTTCTCTAGAAAGCACACAGCTCAATACACAGAACACAGAAGTACACAAACTTAAAAGCAATCCTTTGACAGTAAATTAGCTCAGATTTAAAGGAATGGTTTTTGCATGTTAAATACTGAATTAAAACTAAAAGAAAAATGATATCCTATTTTTTTTCACCAGATGAGGGAAAAAGCACGCATTTTTGAATTCATTTTAATAGCAAAATGAAGAAACAAATATAACATAATATTATAGAACATAATCAGAATTCCCTCTGAAAGATGCTTTGTCTTGAAATTACTCAAATTTGGACACCAAATCCCTGGACAGACGGCGTTATTCTTCCATGTAGAAAGATACAGCAAACAGAAAGCAACCAGCAGCACCAGCACACACCACGTTCTTCTACACAAAGGTAATAGGGCTGCATTAAATTCTTTCCATCAGTTCCAAGATGGCTCTGCAGTGTGGCTCTGGCTAAGATTCCCCAAGTGAATACTTTGTGCTGCACATACAGATTATGCAGCAGCTTAAGTATGTGAATTTTAATTTTTGTCTTTGCCCTGGGGGCTGAATTACTGAAATCATGCAAATGGTACTTCAAAATGGCAGGGTCAGGACAGTGGCACCTATTTAACTTCAGGACCACACAAAGTCCCACATCAGATGTTTCAGATTTAGTTGATCCTAATGAATTCAAACATACTTGTATATTTTCATTTTTGGTGTTTTTCTGTATGTCTGTTTGTTTGTTGTTGTCTTTTTTCAACTGGCACACACTTCTAATCAATTTTATAACTTATTTTCAGTTAAACAAATGAACATCTGTGAGAATGCAAGTCCCAAGAAGCCACACAGAGAATATTTATCTATGAGACCTGTTAAAAGAGATTAATGCTACAAAATTACTCCACTTCTGCTCACCTTTTTCTCTGTGTGGTGCTAAAGTCAATTTAAGTCACTTTCATTTACTGAAGACTGAGAGGAGCAGAGAAGTTCCCCTGGAGTTCAAGTTATGACCTGAAATCAGGACACGACTCTCTCCCATCTACACCTGTGACTCTCCTAGATAAGTTTTGCCTCATCATTCAGAATCCAGAAGGGTAGCACCAGGATGCATGCTCTTACATCCTCCTCCTTAAAGATGTGCAGATGGAGACCTGTTAGGAGAGCTCAGATTTGTCAGTGACATGATTACTTAGGAAGGTACCAAAGGAGAAGAAGGAAGGCCCCTATTAAACAAGGGAGAATGCACTTGATTTTCTTTTGGCTCATATTTAGTTAAAAGTGAGGTAAAAAGGCTTTATTGATGTGGATGTCAAAAATCTTCTGTTTATCCACAGATGAGTCACAGCACAGCCAAAGCAATCAAACCTTCCCACAGTGCCCCACAAAGGAGTGTGGACACCCACTGAGACCCCATTTCAAAATCTGGCCAAAAGAGGCTGCTGCTGCTGACAGCCAGCTGTGGCAGCCTTAGCTTGCAATGAATCACCATCTCCTGAGGGCACAGGCTGAGATCAACCTCTCATGGTATGCTAGCCATCAGCCTACCCATGTGAAAATAAAACATTCATCACACACATGCAGACTGGATATGAACAAATGACCCAGAAATCTGGGGGGTTCCAAGTCCTATTACCCTCTGCCTGAGCCATTCTCCTGTTGCATGAAACTTGTTGTGACATATTTTGTGTGGGTTGCCGGGTGGGGGTGGAGAACAACCCGAAGCCTACTTCGTCATTTAGTCCTAAAATTATGTATAACTCATTCAACATACAAATAAAAGAAAAAAACTACCATGAAAGAGGAAAATGTGGTAGCAAGGGAAAAAACTTCCTTGTTGCATATTAGGTCTTCATTTGAATTCCAGCATACATCTGAATGAATTATATTTTTTAATTTGTTTAACTATGCTAATAGTCACCATGCACTAGTGGTTTTAGCAGTATTTTCTCTTTATATGTATGACTCAAGAATTGCCATAGCAACACGCTTCCTAATTAGCCTTCAGTTACTAACAATCAATACGATTAGACAAGGTCAGTGCTAGAGTAAGAGCTGGAGTAAGCTCTACAGATTTTTAAAAAGGCTACTGAGAGTGAATAACAGCAAGAAGAGGAAGAGAGGGCTCCTGGATGGTCTTCCTCAAACAGTGGTGGTCTTCCCCCAAGAACAATTGCTCTGCCATTATTTACTCTCCTGTGAACCAAAGGAGTCGTGCAAATGAGGGCTCTGCCACATGAATGCAGAGAGCTTTCAGCCTGCCAACAGATTCACAAAATACAGGGAATAGAAGCATCTTTACATGTGCAGATAAAAAGACACCTTACTGTCATATTGCTGGGACTCATATTGACTGCACACCACCAAAATCAAGAACAAACACGTCCTAGATATTTATCAATATGAAATCAATCTCCCTGGGTGGGAAAGGTGCCTGAAACCCGGAGACTGTCCAGTTCACAGGAAGGTGCTGCCTGGGAGTTAAGCCTGTGCAGTGCTTAGCTGAGATCCCATTAGGAGGCCCTCCCTCTGGAGACCTGAGTGATTGCCCACTGCTGACACAATTCCCCCTTCATTTTTACAGCCTGTTTCAGCTGTTAACATGCTATCTGTTACCCTGAAAGCACAGTGCCTGGCAGCACAGTAGGATGGAAATATAATGTGCTATTCAGAGTTACTCTGGGTCCTGGGAATACAAAACAGGATCCTTGATACTGACAGATGAAGGCTCGTGAAAAGTCCCTTTACTTGTTAGTGTGTTTAGGTCTGCTACCAAGAAACACAGGCAAAATCTAGCTTATTTTTAAATAAACAGTTTGTGTTGTCAATTATGCCTGAGCACATGGCTGTTGCAGATGAACTGAAATCCATTTACTTTCCTCTGTAGAAATTCATTGCCTCTTGGCTCTGTTCTCTGTTCCTCCCTGGAGGTTACTCCTCTACTGCAAATGTGCCTCCAGCCTCAGTTCATAGCACTGGGTCCCCCAACAGATGGTCAGGATCAGGGAATGGAGGAGCCAGGATGTGGCACATGGTGAAAATGTAATGACAAAACAGTCTGGACTGTGCTGTGTGAGGACACTTCAAGTCATGAGTTTTGAGGCATTATGTCTTGACCTTCCTTTGCGCAGGATGTCTCAAAGAAGGATGAAAGGGTTTTAAGCTCAAAAAAGGCAGCTTTTATTAGAATATCAACTAAGATAATTAACTTTAAAGCAGAAGAGCCTTACAGGATATTGGAAGAGAACTGGGAGGATTTCATATCCTCCCTACCCTGACATCCAGTGCCTTTGGAGGCTTGGAGTTCCTAGAATCATAGAATAGTCCAGGTTGAAAGGGACTTTTCAAGGTCATCCAGTCCACCTTCCCAGATGGACATCTACTAGACCAGGTTGCCACAACAACCTGACCTTGAATGTTGCCAGGGATGGCTCATCCATCACATCTCTGGGCAACATATTCCAGTGGTTCAGCACTCAGTAAAAAGTTTCTTCCTTATATGTAATCTAAATCAACCCTCTTTTAGTTTAAAAGCACTGCTCCTTGTGACAGGCACTGCTGGAATGTTTGTCCCCCTCTTTTGTGCAGTCCATCTCTAAACACTGAAGGGCCAAGTCCCTCAATGGCTTGTTCCTAGTGGCAGTAAGCTATGCTCAGATCTCCTGTAAATCCTGTCCATGACCCCTGGGGCTGCTCCCTGCTCTCCAGGGCAGGCCTTGAGTGACACATATCCATCCCTGGGCTCTCACTCTCCTACTGCTTCCAGCTCCTCAAAGCTGCAAAGCCTCTTTATCCACAAAGGAAATACCCAACACCAGGATATCCTCCAGGGAGCTCTGCTGCTGCCAGCTCTCATAAAGAGCCTCATCTAATTGGAAAAAGAAATAATAAATAAGCACGTTCTTTTCACTGCGTCGTGCTCATCCCTTCTCACAGCACAAATGGGAAAAGCATAAATCTTAAAAATCCAGCACAAGAAGCCTTAAAAGTGTGGGGAATAAAGATGATAAACATCATTATGAAAACCTAATTCCAAATAAAAGATAAGATTGACAAAGGGATTAGGCATGTCTAATGAGCACCTTCACTTCATAATTACACTAGAAAGGATAAACATTTCCAGATAAAGATGTAAATCTTTATACTCTTGAGCAGAAAAGCAAGAAAGAAGTAAACAATGCTTCCAAATAACAAAAACTGGTTTAATTCTGTCCCCAGATGAAATTCTGCATTATTCCTACTTTTAGGGAAGAAACTTCTAAGCACAAGACAAAATGGAGAGACCATTCCTGGTGTTTGTGCTGAGGAATCCCCTATTTATTATGTGCATTTCTTCTCCTCAGAGGAGGAAGTACCCTATGAGGTGGACAAAATATATTCTCCATGTGAATGAACTATTCCATAACTGTTCCAGAAATGTTCCCTTGAACATCCTCCTTCAGAAAGTGACATCAGCAGCTCTCAGAGGCGAGGTTCTGAACTGGGAAAGTCAAAGGCCCATCCCTGTCCCCAGCTCCCAGTCTTCTGCTGACTACTCTGGGAAACTTAACAGACACCAAGAGTTCTCTGGCTTTCTGCATTTCTCTCACAACCATTTGTAATATCCATCTGTGGTGTTGGCTCCTCAAGCACTCAAAATATTTTCTGGCTTAGTATCTGTCTACCATTCTAAATCCTGGCAATTTAAATGTTTCCCAGACTACTCTCTATGTATATACCACCAAACATGCATGTATTTAAGTACATAAGTGTATATATTCTGCCATGTGGTGAAGAGTTTAGTCACAAACGGTACTTATTTTTAAAGAATCATACAAATATATGGAAGTCTTCATCTGAAACAGGTTCCTGCTCCAGAAATCAAAACAAATATTCACAGTATTTTGTGAGCAAATTGTTCTTGGCTTGGTCACAAAACAATGGGCAAAACAAATATCTGGTTTTACACCTGGGATGAATTAGGGCCAGCAGAGCCTTTGATGGAAAAATCAAAATGCAGCTCACTAATAATGATAAAATGCTCAGTTGCCTCTCCACTGAGAAAAGGAGCCATCAAACTAATGATTAAATCCACATCAATCATTTGGCATAATAATAAAAAAGGCTGTGCAATATAATGTTGTCAGAGAATCAACATCTCCTGCTTAGAAAATAAATGTCTTGACTTCATCTCAACGTTTGTTTTCCATAAATGCTGAGGGTTATATCAGCAATTGTATAGCAATGGGAAACACTCCTTCATTGCAACATGTCAATTCCACTAGCAATATTCCTAAAACAAACAGAAAAGCTGGATAAAATTAATATGGAAAGGTGTTCCTGAAATCCTCCTAAAATTCAATTGCCATTTCCAAGCTGGTGCCAGACTTCTTCTTTCTACAAGCATTATTTAGTAGTGGCAACAATAAATATTGAGGCAAATCCCATTTAGAGCAAATTGGGCACAATTTCAAAGAAATACCCTTTGTATTCACTCACTGTACAGTTATAATACATTCTACAAGATTAATAGAAAAAAAGTTCTAGAAAAACCTTTTTTATGGTTAGAAAATACTTAGTTTTTTCTCTTTTTTCTTAAAAAACTTAATTTTTATTTGCAGTTCTTTTTTCAAGTCAGTACATTTTAATTCTGAATTCTATTGAGAAGTTAGGGAGTTACCATGTAACTAACACACAAAAGGGAACATTTTTTACAAATTATTTAGGGATATTAGAATGAATATACTGATTTTATCAAGAAAAACATAATTATTTAATTCAAAACAATATTCTGGCACATCACATGAGAAAAAACATATTTTTTTTCATGTATGAATGATGAATTATATTTGATAATGCAAAATGTAAATAGAACCGGCAATTCTGAGTTCTTAGTTCTGTAGTACATGCAAATAAATTTAATAAATATACCACTCAGCCACTTAAAGACTTATGTTAATTAGTAAATATGCACTTTTATATTTACAGTCACTTAGATAGTAATTTGTTCTACCTTGAAAGCACATGAATCTCATAATAAAATACAACTTGAAACTTCCTTTATTTCCAAATAGAGTGAATCCTCTGGAGGAAAGAGATGAAAACTGAAGAAGTGACAGATTTTGGGGAAAAGGTTTTGATTTTGCCAGCATCCATCCTTCTCTCTTGGAACAAAAAGCCCACCCAAAATTACCTGAGATGAATGTCAAAAAGCTGGCCAGAAAGCAGACTTAGCAGCCTCCTCAGCATGCAGTGAACATACCCACGGGAGACAAGAAGAAAGATTATGGGATTAATTCTGCACCACAGGATGGCCATCAATTCTGAGGCTCCTTGCTATGTTTGCCAGTCACAATAATCAGCTTCATGCCTCTAATGCAAGGACCTGGAGTGGGGCTGCCTTGCAAAACTTAATGATCCAGAGGAAGGAAATATCTCCGTGCGATGCTGAACCTCCAGCCTCTGGCACAGCTTCCTGCTCTGGTGATGGCAGGGGAAGCCCAGCAAACTGCCTAAGAACAGGGCAAGCCAACTGAGAAATAATCCTACTAATGAGAAAAATTCCTTGATAATTCACAGCACTTTCAATTGCAGAGGTGTGTTTTATTTTTTATTTATTTATTTATATTATTTTATTTTGTTTGTTTGTTTTATTTTTGACCACTGGGCTGAGACCTTCTTTAAGAGCTGCACACTCCACCCTCAATCTCATTTTGGATGAATGAAGCTACTTGAGAGCCTACATTTGTACAAGCAAAAAGGCTATCTTAATTTAGCATGCACTTAGTTTTATCTGTTTTGTTAGCATGGAGGAAGGCAGAAGAGCACTGGATAAAAGTTTCCTCCTAAAAGAGAGTGGGAGCTCACACAAGCATTTGCCCACATTTCATGTTTTATGAATTCAGGTAATCTGAACAGTATGTCACTAGGGAGAGGTATTAAAGCATTTAGCATACATTCAGACAAGCTGGTTCCCTTTTTTTTCTCTATCTCTGTCTAGACAGCTGTAAAACAGGGACCTGAAATGATGTGCAAGATGATTCTCCCATTAAATACTTCAGTCTTTAATGCTGGCTTCACACCAATGCAGTTAAAAAATAAAGATTCTGCTAACAGTTCATTACCACAAAGCTCATTCTTGCTCAACAAAAGCAAGTAATGACAAAATGTATTTTCTTTCTAAATTTATTTTATCAAAGAAAGCAAGCATCAAGATACTAAACCACATAGAAAGAATTATGGAATACTTCTTTCTTGTGCTCTGATGTGTTTCAATTAAAATATGCAAATATTAGCGTGTTTTTCTGGGACTTTTTGAATAGAAAATTTAGAAAATGTTGATACGGACACTATTAATTGATTTTACATTTTCTAGCTTCTTTTTCTAAGAGTTTTTACTTTATTTGTAATTTTGTTCCACCCAAGCATTAGCAAAAGACTGAGATCAGATTATCTTTCCCTGAAATATAGAAAAACTGTAATTAAATCTCTGCTCTTTGACATCGGCCATAACTGACATGGATAATAAATTTCTCCTTCAGTTTTTGTAATTGTGCAAGGGATGACAACAGTAACTGCAAGTGGGATCTCTTCCATAGATAAGCTTTGGCAGGGAAAAGCAGAACACCAAGTGATGATCCAGCAAAAAGTTTATAGATTATAATAATGCCACCCTATCTTCGTTCATTGCTTACTGTGTCCAGAATTCTGAATTTCTTTGCCTATGTTGGTTACTTGCCTTAATGTGTTTGAACAGTAGTTGTTATTCCCTGAGAGAAAATGCATAGACTAATTTAAATGCATTAAGTAGCATACTTATTTTGAAGGCCTGCCCTTAAGATGCAGAAAGTTACACAGAAGTTCCTATAATGTAAATTAGAATTTAATATCCATAGAGTTGCACCTTAAGAATATACCCTGGAGTATTTGCTACGAAAGGATGACTTTTACCTTATTCAACATGTATTTTGGTACACAAAATGGTCTGTGTACCACCTTCACCTTAAGGATGTAAATAAATACTTTTATAAGCATGCACTATTTAACTTATATATCACAGCAGATCCTAAAAATCCATATTTTTCCTCTTGAAAAAAACCAAAAAACAAAGCAGGTTAATCCAAGCAATGCAATGAAAGGTAGAAAGCAACTCCTGCCTAGATACAATTTCCAAATGCTTTGGCTACACTGAATCATAACCATTTTCTCAAGATAGCTTTAATGAACTTATTTAAGCCCACTCTTTTGCATATCAAATGAGGCAGCATACAATACAAGAAAAACTGGAGAAGCTGTGAATGCTGAACAGCTTTCTTGGTAGCAGAAGACACAGACTGCTCATCTTTAGGTGATCCTGCCATTCCTCCCTCCCAAGCCAAGAATTCTGGTCCTTCCCCAGCCACAGAAAGAGAGACACCCCTTGATTCAAAATTCTGACTTCTGGTCTCTGTTGCTCACAAGTAACTCTGAGTTTAGATAAAACATAAAAGGTAACTCAGTGTGGTCTAAATGAGCCAAAGGAAAGTGTGGCTCACCTTTTGGCCTACAGGGGCAAACAAGAGAGATTTTAGCATCATCCATCACATTGGTTGTTGTTATGAAATAAATTGATGCTTGTGTATCTAGGTCACAGAACAGCAGCGATTGTCCTTAGGAGCTATCACTGGATCCACAGTCTCAGCAAAGAGAAAACCAGAAAATCTTGAATGCACTAAGTAATTGAGTAAATACATGATTCAGGGCCATTTTTCTCTACAAATGTGTGAGGAAGCAAGAAGTAGATAGCTGCTGTCTTCCATGGACAGAAAACTTTTGTTTCCAGGAATATCAGCTCTAGTGGATTTCCTCAACCCTAAAAGCTTTAGCTTTCCGTGATCTCCAGGGCTCATTAAAGGTTTAGCTCATCAAGCTCTGTTTTCCATACCATGGTTCATGCTCTTAAAATGGGACTTTGCCGGTATCTGATAAAGAAATGTCTCCCTCCAATTACACCAAAATAAAAAAAAGGCCAGTAATGGTGTTTTTTTTTCCCCCTCTGTGACATCTTCTAGTTCAAGAAGTACTTCATCCTCACAGCTGAGTTGCCTAGGGCTGCACACAGGATGGGTTTGAGAGCAAATGATGAACCAAAGCATTATGTTTTAGCTTGAACCCTTCAAAAAGAACAAATAACTGATGATGAATTTTCAAGGGGATTGTGCCTCAGGGTACAGACATGAAGTCTCTTTTGCTTGCACAGGGTAATACAATCAGACCAAACTTCCTATAAATATGATGCCCAAAACAGGCCTTGTTGGATCAAGATTAACAAATCTACTTTGCCACCTCGTAATAACAGCAGGAAACTCAGCAACAGAAAAAGAGACTTAGTGTTGCCTCTGACTGTCTCTACTGCAAATTAAGCTCTTTCTGTGCCAGCTGAGGATGACATCCCTGCTGCAGAGTATGTCAGATTGATTTTGCCAGGTATGTGCCTGCATGGGACTGCTTTTTAATTTAGTAACTGGAGCGTTAATTAGTTCTGGGACAGTAAACAAGTTGGGTAAGCAGAAGTCCAGAAGAAGTGCCACGTTCCAGTTGACTAAAACCTAGGAGGAGACTAAATGTAGCAAAAATAACCAGTCTGCTTTCCTGAACACCTATTTGCTAAATTAGCATGAAGCCAGAGTTGTGCAGGAGTTGGAGAGCTGCTGGCAACAAGATGGCAAGGCTGTTCTTCAGACCTGTGGGATTCTGAAAGAGTTTTCTGTAGAAAAATTCAAGTTCCATGTTTAGCAAGAGAAGTCCCTAATAATTAGAGCCTGTAAGTTTTTTTCATAACTTTAAACATTTTATCTAAGAAGAAAAGATCCTTCTCCCAGAACATACTTCTGGGAAAGTTGTTGCACCATATTAAACAAAAAAAAAATAAAATTTAAATAAAAACATTCAACTGTTGCCAAATTAAACAACAACAACAAAAGCCCACAAAAACAAAACAAAACAACAAAAAAACTCAATCAAACCTCCCCTCCAAAAAAAATCAACAAAAAAACCAAACAAACAAAAAAACCACCAAAAAAACCCCAAAACCAAACAAAACAACAACAACAAAAAAAAATCAAATGAAACCCAAAAGATTTTGTCTTGGTAACTAAAACTGGAGCTTCACCAGGGAGCTCAGATCAACACCTCCATGCCAACATTTCCAAGTTACACTAGTTTTTCCATCATGAATCATGGTCATTAGTGTCCAGTCTGGAAAGTCCTTGGACAGTCCAAATAGAAAATAAATGAGACCTTGCCTGGATACTCTGACTGAGAAATATTTGACATTTTCTGGCAAAATACATCTATTTAAAGGTCTCAGTAGTTTGATTATTTGGGAAGATACTAAAATGCATAGCAAAACACGAAAATATTAAGAAATTATTTTTCTTTGAAAGCTTGAAAATTCAAAAGCCTTCATTAAATTTGAAGGGAAATATAACAGGATTCTTAGGGAGGACTCATCTCTGATTTAACCTAGAATCACAGAATCATTAAGGTTGGAGAAGGCAGATATTTCACAGGGTATTCTGAGTTGGGAGGGTCTCTCAAGGATCACTGAGACTCCAAAATCATCAAGTCCAACCTTTGATCAAACACCACCATGTCAAGTAAACCTGGGATGTCCAGTTATTTCTTGAACACCTTCAGGGTTCATGACTCCACCACTTCCATGGGCAGCCTGTTCCAATGCCTTAAAACCCTTCCTGGAAATTCTGAAATTCTCCCTGCTCCAACCTTGACCTCCCCTGGCACAGCTTGAGGCCATTTCCTCTTGTCCTATTTGCCTGGGATAAGAGGCCAAGCTCCACCTGGCTACAACCTCCTTTCAGGAGACGTTCTGAGGATAACCAGTCTTTCTGCTAAAGGCTGAGGCAAAGACAGCATTAAGTACCTCAGTGTTTTCCTTATCCTTGGTGCCAATGTTTCCCCCTGGGTCCACTAAAGGAATGAGATGTTCCTTGGCCCTTCTTTTGTCATTAATATATTTATAAAACCCCTTTTATTACCTTTCAGATTGAACTCTAATTGAGCTTTTGCCTTTCTAATTTGCTCTCTATATAACCTAACAACATCCTTGTATTCTTCCTGAGTTGCCTGACCTTTCCAAAGATCATAAACTCTATTTTCCCCTGGATTCCTGAGAAAGCTCCATGTTAGCCAAGTTGGTCTTCTTCCCCAACAACTTCCTCAACATCCTTCAGCACATAAGGGCACTACTTCTGTGCCTTTAACATCTCCTTCTTGAAGTATGCCCAGCCTTTCTGAACTTCTTTGTTATTAAGGACTCTTTCCCAAAAGACTCTCTGAACCAGTGTCCTAAATAGGTCAAAGTCTGCTATGACCATGACAGCCTCTGACCATCACATTTCCAACTTGTAATCAACTGCCTCATCTCCTATGGATGATTCCAAAGACCACCACTTGCCTCCAAATTCTGGGCTTTAACACTTACCCTGTTCTCAGAAACACACTTAAGAATGATGTATTAGTGATGAAAATCACGAGTGCAGCTAAACTGGACTGCAGAAGATATTGTTTTTCTTCAGTAACACATTCAGGAAATATTGTCACTCTTCATTTTTAGACTACTCAGTTCTAGGGAAGCACACACACTACATTGAAGTGCCTCATTTGTATACATCAGGCCATCCACATTTTACCATATGGAGGTATCACATCATTAATAGCCGTTTTCCTTAAATAGGCTACAGTTTGATTAATCTTTCTTTCTGTGCATGATCTTGCAAGAGTAAAAAGGCTTTCATACAAAGGCTGTGTTTTTATATGCAAATCTATTATTTGCTTACCCACTTTTTTTGTCTCTACATTATCATGAATTTCTGATGAATGTTTTAAGGGTTAGGTTTAGGATTTGTGAGCTATCTCAAATTTTATCTGTTTGCTATATCATCTGCAAATACCACAGTTTTGTTGATGTTGATTGGTCTCATTTACATATTTATCACACTTTCATTTTCAAGGATGTTTTGCTATAAACTGACTGTCCTCATTTCTCCTTCATGTACTACTAGTAGATGGATGTATTTTCAAATTGAGCCCATTTCCATATATATTTTTTGGGTTAACAATAAATCATCACTTAGAAACATCCCATTCAATGCCTTCATACACATCTGACATATGGTTTCTCAGTAATTAAAGATAACAGAAGCAGTTCACAATGCACTTTTCAACCCACTTCACAGTCCAAAGTGCTCAATGATTTTCCATAAGGACTAGGCTAAAAGGAGCCGTCACCACTTTCTTGCTAAATCCCTTATTCATGCAAGAGTATGAGAGAGAAGGGTAGAAATGATGCAAAGAAATATTCTTTGGAGTTTTCCCATTACACACACAGCACTGAAGAAGATACTGCATTTTAAGTACATTTCCCCACTCCCACACAGACTGCTCTTGGGTGAGCAGCCTGTTTGTGATCCTCTCCTATCAGGGTGTAAGTGCTGTTCTGTTTCTAAGCAAAATGTGATTTTCCCATATATGAAATATTTGAGAAAAATCATACACGAGGTAGAATAGTTCAGGTTGGACAGTGAGGGTTATAATTTCTGGTGCTAGGACCAGCTAAGCCATAGATTTTCTGTTGTTAAAGAGAAGTAGGAAACATATTACTGAGGGTTTTCCCTTCCAGTGGTGGAGCTGCAATACCTCCACAATAGCGCACTAATGAATGTAAGATACATCTGTTCATCAAAGGTGCTCACAATTGTATCTCCAGGCTGATCACTAAAATTCACAGAAATGAGCTGCTTACACTCTTTGTGTAATAAGGTTTTTGGATCTATCACCTGTAAGAAACATCTTTCACACATCCTGCCAGCTGCCTCTGAATATGCACAAAACAATCCTATTTGTTCCTTAGTGAAAAGAGAATTAGCTGACCAGGAATTGGCTTAACAGGAGCTCTTTCCTCTGTTTCATTCCAAAACTCACAAAATAATCAGTTTCCTGTGATCTTCTGCTATGGAACTGTATTTATTAACTGCAATGATACTCCATGCTCAACCAGCCCTTTGACTGAAGACTGTCTGCTGATATGAAAATGTATTTATGACAACATTGTTCTGGAAGGTGTCAATGAAAAAGCAGTTTTTCTTTAAACAGGAAGATAAAATGATATGAAGCTCAGTGATAGGGACTTGCTCACAGGCTGTAAAAGGAGCTGCAATCAGTGCTGCTTGGAGTAAAATAGTTGTTTCCTAGTAAATATTGACAAAATACGTACATTTTCTCTAGGTCAACAAGTCCTGCAAAAGCTCCTTTGGGAATGACTCTCATCTTGGTGAGGACAAATCTCCTGAAAATAGAGAAAATGGGGTGATTATTTACTATTCACAACACAGGGCTGTGCAGTAAGTAGCCTTGCCAGCACAGGAGAGACCTTGCTCACAGGCACAAGGATGGTCTCCAGTCTGAAGGCTTTGGCATCTAAATACAGCTGTAACATCCAAAATTACAGCACAGCATTGGGGCTCCTCAGGGGAAAAAACATCCATCAGTAGTTGCCATTTCCCTGTTTGCTTCAGGAAGAAATCCAGACTTGAAGCTTCTCTGTTTGCATCTTTCTCATCTCAACTGCTCTTTTAAGTGATGCTCAAGCACAGGATGAAGCATCCCTGTGGAGCCATTCTGGGATGAGGTGTCTACTCAAGGCTGTCAAGTGGTCCATCCATGCCCATGCAGGAAAATTCCTTAACCTGATGCAGAGATAATTGAAGGAGTCAGCCACTGTCTCCCATCATTGCAACTTTAATAACTTTATGGCTTCTCACAATATCTCTTCTAATTAGTTCATAATGTGCCACAAATTTAGGTTTTGGAATACTCAATAACATATTCACCAGGACAACATTTTTATCATTTTTAAAGGTCACAGAATATGGTTTATGAAGAAAACCCATTTGAAATACCATGTAAGCCTTTTTGCTAATCTGGAGTCATCTCCTTTAATCACAATAAACAAAAAGGACTAGAAAACTTCTAATGGCACTCAGCAAATTATATATAGGGTTTCTACTGCTCCTCAGAAAAATAAGGTGTTATCTGCATGACTGTTTTCTTTCAAACATTTAATCATTGATAAGAAGCTAGCATGAACAAATTCATATATTAATATGACCTGCTCATCACAAGACATCAGATAATATTGGTTGCATTAAGAGACAGTTGTTAAAAAGTACTCACTCAAGTTACATATATGAACATATTACATACATACATCACACCCTGTGATTCAGTTTCTCAGTCTGTTTTTCCATGGAAATGAAGATGAATTTTTTCTGCATTATCACAGAAGTCTTTTTTCCAGTGAACATATCTGCCAAACCACCCCTAATTTTCATTTCAGAACTGGCTATGCATGGCTGTTTGAGATCACCTTTCAGCTCATATGCTGTCTCATAAGGTCTGCAGGAGGACAAAAATGGGAACTCAGCCTGCTATTACCTGCTGTGTAGTCCTGCAAATTTTAACATAATGCCTCAAAACTAGAGACTTACTTCCTTACCATTCACATTAAATATTAATGCAATTCTCATCTATGTTTTATTTCAGATTATTAGCTGATAATTTTTATGGGAAATTATCAAGTTTTAATCAAAATTTTAGGGAAAAAAATTATTATTCTGTCAGAGTACCAATGTGACAATTTCACATTTTTAAATTGTATGTCTAACAGAATCTACCCTCTCATGAGTTAATATTTACTTAAGCAGGACAAAGTCAATGCACACCTCACCTAGTTCTAGAGATGCCACAGTGATTACACCAGGAGTGAACTTGTCTTTTATTTTTAAACATTTAAACACATTTTAAACACTTTTTTTTAAACATTGAACTTTATGGTATTCTCAGTTGTGAAAGACGATGAAGTCAACTTGGTATTTCATTATTCTTGTACTATCATTAATGTAAATCAGAAAAAGCTTCAACACACTGTCACACAAGAATTACAGTATTGAGATCATTATGCAAATGTTAGAAGGATAAAAGAGCTTCCAGAAAAGGCCTAACCTGGATTAGGCAATTTGTAAAACAGGGCTGGTGTAATGCATGCAAAGCTGTGGCTGTGCTTCAGAGTGGATGGGTACAATGGATCCTTGCAGAACACCCAGAGGGCTTAGTGCTACAAAGCTGAACCATCAGGAAACCCTTTAACTTTGATCTGCTTTGAAATCTCTCTCAAACTCTGCTTTGTAGAAATGCACGCCTAATTTCTGAGCCCTAGAAAAAGGGCTTTGTCTGAAAAGCCACCTATCATTTTTTCATGTCAATGTGCTAAAATGAATCCTTTCTGTGCAAGCACAGGTCATCGGGACATTTGCAATTTCTAATTAAACACTGGCCTATGTCGTGCTTCACCACAACAAGAAATTGCAGTCTGATACAGAAACTAATGAAAAAAGGGGAATCTCATTCATAGATGGGGTTACCGATATGAGAAAAGCCACATCTGCATAGAACTGAAAATCAGACCTTGAATTTCTTTGTTGAAGACCCTGGTATCCTGTGTTAATAAGATGCCAGAATTCAGGGTCCATGTGTCTAATGCCCTGGAGCAGTTAAAACAGAATTGAAGTTTAATAGCTGAAATCTCATATTCCACTTAGAAAAATTAAGGTTAATTGTTTTTAAACATCTCTGAGCAAGCTATATAAAGTCAAACTTACAGGCATAAACTAACAGTGAAAATTAGAATCAGTTACTCGTTGAATTATCAACTGTATAATGAATAGAATCTATTATAACTAGTCAAATTCTCTACTGTCAATAAATCTCACCAATTAGTCTCCAAGAATCAATCTGTACTTAACATGAGATACTGGCTGTTCAGTACCAATTCTTTCTGAGGTACATGGAGAAAATAAATGGAAAGCATTTCCTAGGTTTTGTTTCTGGCACTATTTTAGGGTCAAATAAATGGATACGGCCTAAGTTTGCTAAAGCACATTTCATGTCAAGAGAAACAAGTAAAGAAAAGCTTCCTTTAAAAACGTGTACTTAAGAGAGAGATGCAATATTTGGTCCTAAAAATTTATGTTGGCACTTAGGTACCAGCAAGGAAAGTACTGAAAGGCCTAAACATTCAGCAAACAGTGTAGAATTGAAAACCCAACACAAGGCATGAGAAAGTCCTAGAAAGGACTCCAGCATTGGAGCCACCCAAAACTTAACAAATGACACAGCAGGAAGCACAGAAAAAGGAAACAAGCTCCAGATGGTAACATGGTTATCCTGCACTGTGTGAAGGCAATATCCAAAGCTGGAAATACAAAAAAGGCAATATTAACTACTGTTATTCATATGCAAAAGGATACATCTAAGTGTGGCCCATTGCTTCAATACATGCCCACATGTCCAGAAGAGGTTTCTAAATCCTGGCTTAAATATCTGTTGAAAGTGATAATTGAAGAGTTTTTTGGTAGGGACTGAAGCTCTCTGCTTCAGTTTTACAATCACACTCGTAATTTTTATGTTTCTCTGGACTGAACATGCAAAAATCCCACATCCTTTTTCCATTTCTCACTTTTAATTGTTTGACTTATCTCTTTATTATATAATTTTTGTTTGTCCCATGAATGGGTGTGAGTAAACTCCTCTGTTATGAAGCTACTAAAAATGTTGCTGCTTAAAGCTAGACCTGTCAGGACAAGGACAGAGCTATTTCCTTTAGATTTGTTTATTTATATAGGGACATCTAAACCTGATGTTTAAAACAGTGGCATCTTGGTTAATATGAAGCCACTGACACAGATGACTTGTACTTTATACTCCTATGAAGAGCAAACAATAGAAATACATCTTGTCACTGTATGGCTGTGTCCAGTATCACAGAAATATCATAGTGACAAATTAATCTCAAAGCCAGTAGGGGACATGATGCAAAGAACAGAAATTAGCAGGTACTGCTAAAATGTTCCTGAATAACCCTCTAACATTTCCAGTTATGACGAGATTTATTGATCTTTTCTTAAAATAGAGTCTTCTTCAGCTGAAGTAGTTCAGACAGGCAGAGTATAAGACATGAAGGAAAAAAAAAACCTTCAGAAAAATTAATGTTCTTTCCTCCAGCCCCACATGATTCCAGTGAAAGAAAGGGGATTGACCTCATCACAAAAGGATGGAGAACAGGATGTCATTATTCAAATATCTCAAGGTATGGGTGATTAAAAAGACTTGTTAAATTAGAAGATAAAAAAGTGGACCTATACAGCTCATTTCTGCTAACCGTCTCCGAGAAAAAAGTGCAAAGGAAACCTATGAAGTGAAGCCAATGTAACTTCAATGTGTTTGTGAGGTTATGTGTTTGTGTTCAGAATGTTGTATTTTACATATTTACCAAATGAATTCTCAGACCCTGGTCCCACAAATTTTTTCTTTAACAGTTAATAAGGTGCTCTTTGGCATAAATATTCCACCAGAACTTGCTCCCACACTGCTATGGTGTCCGCTCCTCCCAGCCACCTTCCTTGGCAAAGGCCTCTCCCTGCCACTGGCAATAACCTTGCACAACAAAGAACTGTACTGATTATCAGAAATTAGACTGGTTGCAAAAAAAATAAAAAATAATTCTGCATCATAAAGCCTGGCTGAATATAGGTCTTTCAAAACACTCATTAAAACCCATTTCTTAGATCGACTTAAGTTACACACAGTTAATCAGAAAAGTGTGTGCATTGTAGAATTATCTTCCCTACCTCAAGTAAATTACAAATTCTTGATGTTAAAATGAACTATATCAAGCAGATACTATAAACTTTATAAATTAAACACCAAAGGAAAATAAAATAGAAAGCCAAAAATATTCAGTGACCATAATGCTAAATCACCAACTTTGGTTCCAAAGAAATAAATGTGATAGGATTTTGAAGAACATTTTTACTTTAATCTCCGAGCTAATAGACTGATGCTATCACCTTCTAATCCTCTGCAGCAATGTGCATTTTGCAAACAAAGATTTACAGTGAAATTTAATTTACTCTTTGTAAATCTTTTTAGTTGTTTCTTTGTTGCTTCTTTGTTTTTGCTTCTTGCTTTGGAGATGTGCTGGAGGTTCCAGCACAAGCAACAGATGAATTTTTGCTCTACATCAGGGGAAGACAAAATGATTCTGTGAACTATTTAACATGCTCTTGATTAAATTCAAAAATCAACAAGATCTTGCATCCTTGTGGTTTTTTTTTTTGTTTGTTTTGGCTTGATTAGTCAATACAACAGTGAAGGACTATTTTGCTTTTCATGCTGTAGTAGGAGACAAATAAGATACTGCAGACCTCATCCCAGATGGTGTAAATCAATTGATCTATGTCACTTTGGCCCTAAACTTCTGTCCTAATTCTCACTAGAATGAATCATGAGATTCCTTAGAGCTAAATGTAATTTAATTTAAATTTATGAAGAACATTTGTAAGCCTCCAGCTCACTGAAATGGGTCCACACTGTTATATGACTTCACTGTGACTAGGGTCCAGTTCTAGTGAACATCTCACTGGGAAGGAAGGGACATATGTATGTGAACATTGAAGTATTTCCCCTAATCAATTGCCTAGATGGAAAATCTCTGAAATGGATTAAGTAGGTTGTAGGTGCTTTCAGAAGAAGTTCTGTTTTCCCTTTCCTAACAGCAGACAGAGAGGAGTACAAAAGTCATAAATTGGATGCCAAAACATCAAGCTTCAAAAACCATCAAGCTAAATGCAAAAAGCTTGGGTTTATTTGCTTTTGGATTTTAAAGTTTTTAGAGAGGATGCATACCATGCTGCTAAGCTATTTTCAATACTTATGAGGCTTTAATTTAAGAATGGGAAAAATATGGATTAGTCACCTCAGTTCCATGGGATCTTGAAGTAGGGACTTTGTAAAAGCTGTGTAAAGCAGGATCATGAAGAACAATACGAGCAGTGACAAAAAACATCTCCCACCATCCTGCTGTCTCACCTTTTCAGAGAGATATGGTATGATTTTAAGAGAAAACCAATGCCAAGTGGAATATTTTTCTAATAATGACTATTCATGTAACTACAGATTCATTTCAAAGAGTGGACCTGATAGCACAGGCACACTCGAATAATGGAGCATGAGCTTTGCAATTCATTTGTTCAACTGAGACATGATCCATGGATTTGTGTGTCTGAGAGGCCCTACTTCACACACATGTAAATGCACTTATGAGAGAAAGACCATAATCCCTTGCTAACATGCACAGTCTGGATTGAAGCATCTGATCACTGCATCCACCTAATGTGCTTAAATCAGCAGCTCATCCCTTTTAAATGCTTGAGAAAGAAGTTATCTAGGCAGTGCAGCTGGTTTAATTCCTCTTGTGGGATAATAAAAAGTTGGTAAAGGTGAGTATTCCAAGGAAAATCTAAGCAATGCTCATTTCATGAAGAAGACAGAAAATGTTAATCTGGGAGGGAAGGCTACTTGGGAATCTCTTCAGGTCTGTGAGTGATTTAAAGAGCATCTGTGAGAAAGAAAATGGTTTGTGAGGTATTAAATAAAGTATTGTACAGGTAAAGTAAATACAATTAGAACTGATGATGAAGTTATTAGTGATGTCCGTCTGCTTTGCAGGTCTGAATCTAAAAGACAGTAAGTGCAGCAGCTGATGAAAAATCACTCCTTAATCTTTATCAGTGGCTTCCCATAAAAATCAATTTCCTTTTCTTTTTGGAGTTAGATTAAAAGGATAATTAATAGTACTGATTGCATCCCTATTCTAAATTTAGTTAACACTTACCCAGTGTAATAATGCCCCCCAGCCACAAAAAGCTGCAGGGAAGCATTTTAAGATCACACCCCCAATGTCATGCAGGCTTTTCACTTGCAGAGTGCCCACAACACCATGGCACGCATAACAACATGCCTGTTTCCCCAGCAGAGCTGTGATGCTGCTCCCACAGGCACACAGCAAATTTGCTGTGGGATTTGTTTTTCCCCGAGGACCTTGCTTAGGTCAGCTAATTAATTGCACACAGTGCCTGTAGGCAGCTAACAGCTGATAAGGAGAGATAAGGAAACAGAAAACTGTTGAGAAAAAAGAACCCCAACAAGAAACAAAACCAACAAAAAAACCCCCAAGCATCTAAAAGACTGTAAAAGTGGTCAAGCAATAGGCTTGTAAAGCTTACTCTCCCTCCTCCCTGACTTAGTTTTCCAAAGCCATGGCATGTTTAGTCTCAGCCCTGATAGCCTTTTCATTTCTGGACAAAGCACACACTGTCCTCAGTAGCTCTGCTACATCCCCCCACAGTGCAGATAGCTTCCTTCTGAGGTCACACGTGCAGCCAGTTAAAAATAAAGCTCCAAGGTGCTTTTAAATAGCTCTGCTTGAATAGGGTGGGAGGAATCTAGATATGGAAGAATAGGAAAAAAAAAAAAAAAAGACAGGATGGCAAAACTCCCAATTAGAAAAAGGAATGCAACATCAAGACTTTTACTCGTTCTGAGATATTTAATGGTCTACACTTACTGTAGTTTTTAAAGTATATTTAGATTGGGTTGATTTACACTGAGGCAAAGCTGGAGAGGCACAAAAGTTGTGATTATTCAGACCAGCTGCCTGTACGTGTTAACTGATTTTGTAAAGTCCCTGACAGTCAATTTTGCTGAAGATTTAGGTGCAAGTAGCAGTAAAAAACAAGGTATGTCCCAACACGGATGACGTCAGGTAAAGCAGGCAAATGCTGTCTTGGCAGAAAGCATCTCTTCCCTGCTTTCAGCCTACCCAGAGCTGTAGTAAAGCAAAGCTAGAGCTCTGGATTCCTCTACAGTATATACACACACAGAGAAAAAGGGTTTGCTGCTGAGCACAAATTGCAACAAACAAGTCCTCTTTAGGCCTCTGAGCAGAATCACAGTCATGTTCACATCTGGGAAGAGTTTAACTGCTTGGAATGAGTTACCACAAAAAAGGCCAGCAGTAAGCTTGACAGCACAGTTAAAATTGCTTCTATTAATGTCAAAGGCATGCTGTGAAAAGTATTCTGTGCAAGATAAGTAACACAAGTGAATGAAGTTATCCCATCTTGGTTACAGAGAGCGAGGATGATTGCTTTATTTTTACAAATAGCTATACTTTTATTAGTATTGATTATCCTGTAAGATACTATGCTACTTTTAGAAGAGCACATCCCTTTTCCTCACAGCTTACTCACAGGGGCCTTTGAGAAATGTACAGCATATGATGAATGTACAGCTTCCTTAAAACCTGACCTTGATATCTGCACTATCTTTATGGTGAAGAGGAGCCATTAAAAATTCATTCACTCTGAGCACATTCTTGGTGCTACATCTATTTATATTAATATCTCTGCATAATTTCCTAACAAAAGGAGAATTGTACAAGCACTGGGTATTTTGTTCTTCCAAAAATAATGTTTTACTTTGTGTTCTTTCCCATGGGCAACTTGTCAAGGCAAATACAGTTCTGGAAAATGTCCACAGTCAAATCAGATGGGAGGCTTTGTAGGCATTGTCTTCGCAACTTTCTTCCCATCTTTCGATTCAGTGAGAGAACAGCCATCCTGCTCATACACAGCCAATGACTTAGACTCTTCCTGTCCCAAGAATGTGTCAAAAAAGATCTTACTTCACAGTAGGGAGAGAACAGGGGTTTGTTCATCATCTGAGGTAGTACCAAAAGGTGACAAGTGTTCTTTGTGCATAGTGTTTCTACATCTAAGACTTTGGGACTTCTGTGTTGGCAGGCCTACCATACATGACGGTATTTTTATGGACTGAGACAAATCCTCCAGGGACAAAATTCCTTAAGTTGGGTGCCTTAGGAAAGGTAAAACAGAAAAGGAATCTTTTCTGCAAAACTTGCTGAACCATCACTGAATAGCAAAACACCAAATAACTTATCTGTGTCACTTTATCTTGATAAATTCATTAGAAAGAGCTGGAGTGCTTTTATCTCCTTTCTCATCCATATCTTCATAGGCACTCTACCTGTGCTGCTTAATGGGACACAGATGAAATATCCCAGAATACTAATGAAATAAAAAGAAAGACACTCACTGTTACATTCCCTACTTAGCACACAGTCTAATAAGTAACAGGGTCCCCACCAAATATTTGGATTGATTTGGATACGTGCAAAGGCTTGTTTGAAGTTGTAATGAGATATCAGATACTCCTGATGCCAGAGCAGTCAGAAACCATTTAAGAAACAGCACTTGGAGACTCGACTGTACTCCTCTTTCCTATATGAACATAAGCTTTGCAAAAGTAAATATTCTCCCTGCTACGTGCTGTATTTTCCAATGAGCAGCATGAGTGTCAAACACAACTAACTCAAGTGGAATTCTTGGGAAAACAGCCTTTCTGGAAAGAGGGATTCCAGAGGCAAACAGCACCTACTCTGCTCTTCCCAGGGCATTAGCCAGACTTGTGCTAACACAGATATCCTGAAATACAGAAATGAACTGGGCCTTTGCCATATGCTCCTGCTTCTCCAGCACCATGGCAAGTGGAGAATTTACCTCTTTTTAACTACGGAAGCACACATTTAAATTTTAAATGCTTAGGTTTTGAAATAACACTGAAAGTGACAAAGTGGAAAAGATCTCCAACTTTGGTCACTCCAGCACCATGCAAAGAAAGGAACTCTCCTCTGGTCATGCCTTTCTCTAATCTGAATGTCTCTGCTGACTCTTTCAGGGGCTGGCTCCTGCAATTACTGCTGCACGTGAAAGTGGGTGAACCACGGAGCACACTGAGAATGGGAGTACCCATGACATTAAAGTGAGCAACAGGTTCCTGTGATTGTAAAATAGCTCACAGTCCTCACACTTTAATGCACTTTGCACATTTTATTCAAGTCCTGTAAATGTTCCTGTTCACTGCCATTGCTCACCACACACTCCCATATCACTGGTCCTTGTCCCAGTCACAGAGCACCCATGTCAGGAACATTTCTCAGCTCATCTCTTGGAGATTGCTGTGGGGAACAATCACAGGGATATCAGCTGCAGGTGCCTGGACTCTTCCAATATTGTCCTGCACTCTACCAAGAGTATCTCTTGTCCCTCACAGTCTTTCTCTGTTATTGAGGTCTTCCCCATAGACATCACCAATTTGATAGGGAGTGCAAAAGCAAGGAATTCTCCTGATTTCTCTTTGTACAAAACCAAATAAAGGAATTACCTTGCCACTGCAAAAAGCTGAATTTATTTATCTATCTTCCATTAGGAATGGATTTATTTTCACATATTAAAATGATGCTCCTGACTAAATATAGCATGGCAGTTAGTGTGCCACTACCCTTAAAAATACTAACTGTACTATTTCCTTTAAGACTGACAGGTCTCTTTTCAGTAATACACAGGACAAAACCTGCACTGTTGTCAAGCATGTATCTTTATTGCTTTTGAAAGTGAGTAGTATTGTTTTAGAAAGAGGCCACCTTGACCATACTGGAAACTGAAAAGCTAGGTTGTGTACAGAATAAAGATGTGCTTCGTGCTTTCACCTTCAGAGTGCTTCTCAAACATGAACTCTCCATGGAACACTTAAAAATAATAAACATACATGGTCCTCCTAAAAAGGGTGATAGGAGAGTGAAATAGAGATGGGAGAAACTTGACCTGCTCATGGCACAGCTGCAGATTATGGAAGACCTCTAAGAAAGAGTTTAGCAGTTATGCCTGGGAAAATATATTCTTTTCAACATCTAACCTCAGTGGATGAGACTTCTGCCCCCTTCTTACACACCCTTCCATCATATTTCTTGATTTGACTCTGACATCAGCTCTCTAAATGACTGTGATAGGCATCTCCTTGCATAAACTGGGTAAAAAAAGGCATGTGGATGCGGCACTTGCTGATACGAATTAATGCTTTCAGCACCTCTTTCAGACTCCCATTTCATTGCACAGAATTGGCTCCACAAGATACTACCAAAAATAAATGTGACAAGAACGCTTCAGCATTCCTTAATAATGAAAATATTAAAAGAATGTTTCAGCTTGCCACAATTTTTTTTCCTAGGTCATTTTGATAATGTTTGTAAAACCAGACAAATTGACCTGCCAGTGCAAAATCTCAAGCTGCCCCTTACTCTTCTCCCAAGCCCTCTTTGGGAGGTGGACTAGAAGGCAAATTGAGGCTCATAATACTCTAAATGCTTAAGGGTTTTGTCACTTGTTTGCTGCACTCCTTTTCTAAAGCCTTCCTCTCTCTACTGTAAAAACAGAGGGTGCAGTTCTGATCCCTTGTGTCTCAAAAAGGGTATTTGAGATTGGGAAAGGTAAAGATGAGGGCACTAATGCTGATCAAAGACATGATGTGACTTTTGTGAGAGGAATAACCAATTTGACTCTGACGTTTTGGCATGGAAACCTTAAAGGGATGCTACAGATCCACAGAAGTCTGGGAGAGGGTGAGCAAGGACTGATGCTTTAACACAAAATTCAGGCAATCCCCTGGGCTGGAATTATTTGGGGGCTGGAGGGGTATTGTGTTAACATATCTTGAATGCTTGTCTGATTCTTAAGATAACCTTAGCAGATCCTAAGACTCCCTGTTGTGCATAGGATATTTGATTCACTTACAGACATAGCTGATATTGCAGGGAGAGAGCAGGCAAAGGATGGAGTCCCTTCCTACAGAAGGAAAAACTTACCATGGTCTGCCTTTTCTGGGCTGTAACCCTGCCTGGAAATCTGGGGAATAGCATGGCCTTAGCTGGAGCTGATGGGTCAAATTTGGATTGCTGATCCCTTGCAGAAGATTCTCTCTGGGCTACATGACATCTCTGTGAAGTTTTGGGGCAAGATCATGTTGTAAACAAGCTGCAGAGAGTTTCTTTCTTACTGTATCTGAACAACTGTGGTTTTGTTTAAATGTTGGTTGTAGCAAGTATCCCATCAATAATCTACCTGTGGCTCTCAAGTCAAAACGAAGATACCTTCCTAATGCACTACATAAGGTATTTCTAACCTACAAAGAAATATTCAGCAACACTGACTTCATCTTGCTGTGCCCATATTGATTCTGAAGTAAAGCACAGTGTTTTCAAGCCAGACCAAGGCTTCAGAGGATATTACTCTATATTACCTCGTGCCCGTTCCCTTCATGACAATATCAAGGCTTATGTTTTGTCTGATTGATTCCATCTGATAGTCCTGACATACTCCAAAAGAAATTGCAGGCTTTAGATTGTGAGAATGACCAAGCAGACCTCAGCATATATTAGGGACTGACTATGAGGAATTTTTTTTTACTGTGGAAAGAACAGATTGCAGCATCAAACACTGAAAGATGCAGTAGGCACAATATGCAGTCCCTGCACAAGCAGGACGCTCAAAGAGCTTTGAACCAGCCAAATGATTTGGAGGTTAAAGATTTAAATAATTGTGTTAAACTAGGGGAAAGAAGGCCTAATAGCATCACTAACAAAATGCACTGACAGTAAACAAAGTATCACTAAGTCACTAAATGCTGATCTTTGCCCAGAAACTCAAAGCCAGCTTGATGCTGAAAAGTGTCTATCTCCTTCAGGGTCCTCTTTTAATCTGTTTGGAATAATAAGGTCTTCATTCAATTTATCTAAGTCTGAATAAAGGTATTTATTTTTAGAGAGCTATCAACCAGGAAGTCCAGGGAAAAGATTTCCTCTGCTGGCCCTTAGTTTGGGAACATGGTGACTCCCATGAACTGCAAGATGGCAAGACTGAGTGCATTTAAATAAATACTTTTTTTTTTCCTAGCATAAAGGTAGTGCTTTGATTTAAGACAATAGAGAACAATACACAGTGGGCCACCTTCTGAACAAAACCTGCATGAAAAAGAGTCAAGATAAACTTTCCTGAGTTCACTTCATCTATCAGATAAAGGAATCTAAACCGCCCTGGTTGCACTGGAGGTGTGGAACAATATGCCTTGTTTTCTCAGAGAGAATCAGAGGACCAAAAAAAATGAAACACAGAACAGAACTCTGCTTGAAAACAAAGTGAAAATAAATCAGCAGTGAATGGATTAGCTTCAGATCAGACTGCCTGGAGCAGTCTGATCTGGAACAGTAGAGCACTCAGGGCTTGTGTTTTTTAAATTAGTTTTAATAAATAGAATCAATAGCTCAAATTATGAAGAAGAACAAAAGCACAGATCAAATCGATCAAGGCTGTAGCTTATCATTATAAGCCAAGGGGTGTCTTCTCTTGTCTGAATATGATAAGGTGGCAAAAGAATCCACTTGCAGCTTTTCAGTATCTCTCCCAAAACAGCTGTACAGAGCTGGATACTGAAAATACTCCAGGTTATCCAAACATAAACACAGACTCCCTTTCCTTTTCCCCAGAAGGAAAAAAAAATAAAACCTAAAATAATAAATAAAACCTAAAAATAATCCTTTTTTTCTTTTTTTTTCTTCCTCTGAAGATAAATGCAGAATTTTGCAGAGAGGACAGAACTAAACAGATAAGCAAGCACCAAGTATCCTGCATTTTATACAGGATTTAATTCTCAGATGACTGGAAAAGTGCCTTTCCACAGACCAGGTCAGGAAAGGGTGTTGGAGAACACTCAGAAGTTCTCTCTAACCCCAGTGCTAGGCAAAAGGTTATCCACGGAGGGAAACAAGGGAGATCCTATTAACTTCAATCAGGCTTTGGGAAATGAGAGGACATAGGTGCACACAGGCACCTTGCTTTCCTCTTTATGCTTTTTGTTTGTTTAGTTGGATTGTTTTTTCCAAAGGGACTTTGCTCTGAGTAGCTGCAATGTCTTACTAATGGGAGGACCTGGTCACTGAGGAGCTCCCCTTTCATCACAGGGGTTTTATCCTGAACACTCCAGCATCAGCTCTGAAGGATAAGTACCACACAGAAAATTAAAACACTTAAACAACCCCCACCTTTTTCCCCGTCCAATAAAACTTTTTGTTAAATTTAAGCCAAGTGCAAACTACCAGTTTGGAATTTATTTTATCAAATACAGTAAAATTTAAGAGGTTTTTGACACAGTCTGGGAGAGCACCCTAGATATGTGAGAACAATGCAAGGTGCTGATAACCTCTGCTAACTCCCATTCATCCTCAGGTTGAAAAGCTGGCATCAGTTATGTGGACTTTGTGCTCAGGTAGAGCACATAGGAGTCTTTTTCATTGTTGTAGCTGAATTATAGATAAACAGCAGGAGAGGAATAGTAATCTTGTAATAACAGAATATATGACAGGTGTACTAATGAAAGTCATTCACATGCTCCAGTAGTGAGCATGGTTCAAAGCCTATCTGGAATAGACTTCCATCTTGCTAATAAATATTCAGAGACTTTATAGTCTTCAAGGACATAATATTGAACATCTGACAGAAAATTCAGTGTACATCCATAAACATTTTTTATTATATTTCGATCTGAAGTAGATTCCTTAATGTTTATAGCAAGCAGCGCCTTTGTCAGAAGACACAGAACTTTCCTGGGCAAAGTACCCAGTGGTTAACTTCAAGTCCAACAAAATAAACAAAATACCAATTATGATTCAACTGTAGTGTAATTTATTTTCTATTCAGTGAGGAAGAATTGATTTTCCCAGCAGTGTCACTTACACTGTAATGATTATTGCACATAAGACAACTTAAGAAAATGATGGAAAAACAAATTAGATGGGCTGCAGATCGTTGGCTTATCTTGACTGCTCACCTTGAAGAGGGAATAAGGGAAACATAAGATAGAGTACGGATGTCAGGGTACTTGAAACCTCTGCTCTCCTTCCACCTCCTTGATGTCTCATATTAAAATTTAAAAAAAACCCAAAACAACATTTCCAGCAGGGATGAAACAGCACATCTTGCCAGTCTGAGGGTGTCTGCTAAATTAAAAACAATGATAACTTGCTGTGACAGAAGGTAATTAAAGGGTATAAGTTGTATAAGAACTTGATTATTTCTAATGCTCTCCTTTTATTCTAAACATCCATTCATGAGTCACATGAGAAAAACATTGCCACAACTCCTTGGCTTCTGTTAGCTGACCCTTCAGTGCTGATGGCCAAGTGCTAAAATAATGCAGTAAAAGACTGGGCCCAATATTACGACACACTCTAATGGAAATCAATAGGAATTCTTCCACTGATTTTTCAATATGTATTGGACAGACAATTCATTGCATGCAAAAACCTGAATAATGGGAACAGAGGTTAACCAATCAGTGGTTCAGTGATAATCTCTTCATGCTGAGATGGAATTGTCCAGTCAGAGTTTCTAACAAAAAAATGAGTTGGCCTCACATTCTTCTCCAGTGACATCCACAATCAGCCAACGTTCCGTACATTAAGTGCTGCACATCTTATCTAGCTGATAGAATTTGCTGCAAGATGCTTGGTTAACCATGTTTGGTTTAGCTTAAGGGCAAGCAAAAATGACAGTCAGCATCAACCACTAAACCTGAAATGTCTCTGTAAAGTTTCACACTTACCCTTCCAGAATCATTATGTGTTCCCTCAGATTTATTTCAAAGGTCTGCATCATTACTCTACTCTAATTGCAGCTTCCTTGCAGAATCTTCTTTTTCCATGTTTTACATAGCAAAAAGTCTTTTAAGTTTCAAAGACAAGTTAGCCTTGCAAAGAAACGTGAGAATGCATGGATTTTGTAGCTGATTACTTTGTCAAGAAAATGTGCTGCTAATTTATGCCCCTTGACCTGTTGGGTGAGATTCAGTTCTTGTTATTTCAGCCCTTTTGTTTATTTCACCTCAATCACTAACCACTTTTTTTTTTTTTTTAATATGACATTTGTATCTATTCTTGCAAATAGATTGGTCAAAGAGTAGTATGATCACAGTCATTCTCTCTCACTTTCTCAGATTAAGGAATGCTTCTGGCAATGAGAAAATGAATATTTGTTCTGAGTTTGACAGTTGTAAAGGATGTTTATTTCCAAGGGCTTTGTTTATAAGGCTGCAGTGTTTAAAATAATATTCTCTGCTGCTTTTGGACTCCCTCTCCAGCCCCTTCCCCAGCTCCATTACCTTTCTCTGGAGTCTCTCCACCCCTCAATGTCTTTCCTGTAGTGAGGGGCCCAGACCTGGACACAGCACTTCAAGTGTGGCCTCAGCAAGTACAAGAGGGACAATCACTGCTGGTCCTGCTGGCCACGCTATTGCTGATACAGACCAGGATGCCATTGGCCTTCTTGGCCACCTGGGCACACGCTGGCTCATGTTCAGTGCTGTCAACCAACATCCCCAGGTCCTTTTCTGCTGGGCAGTTTCCCAGCCACTTTGCCCCCAGTCTGTATCTCTGCATGGGATTGCTGTGGTTTTAGGAGCAGGAGCAGCACTTAGTCTTGCTGAACCTCATACTGCTGGTCTCAGCCCCTCTATCCTGCCTGTACAGATCCCTCTGCAGAGCTTCCTGCCTCCAGCAGACCAACACTCCCACACAGCTTGGTGTCGTCTGTGACTGAGGGTGCCCTTGATACCCTCATCCAGATCATCAGTAAAGATATCCAGCAGGACTGGCCCCAATACTGAGCCCTGGGGGGACACCATTAGGCACCTACTGAATGTGGCACCATTCACCACTACTCCCTAGGTCCAGCCATCCAGCCAGTTCTTAAGCTAGTCGAGAGTGCTCCTGTCCAAGCCGTGGGCTGCCAGCCTTTCCAGAAGAGTGCTGTGGGAGACAGCATTAAAGACTGTACTGAAGTCCAAGCAGACTATATCCACAGGCTTTCCCTCCTCCACTAGGCAGGTCACCTGGTCATAAAGGATCAGGCTGGTCAGACAGGACATGCCTTTCCTAAAGCCCTGCTGACTGGGCCTGATTCCTTAGTTATTCTGTATGCGCTTGCACTGTGAGCACTTGTGATCACACTCAAGATAATCTGCGCCATAACCTTTCCTGGCACCGAGAACAGGCTGACAAGCCTGTAGTTTCCTGGATGCTCTTTCCAGACCTTCTTGTGCATGGATGTGGCACACTGTGCAGCCTCCAGTTGTCTGGAACTTCTCTGATTAAGCAGGACTGATGGCAAATGAGGGAAAGTGGCTTGGTGAGCCCTTCCACCAGCTCCCTTTGTGTCTTTGGGGGAATCACACCTGGTGCCAGGACTTGTGAGTTTCTAGGTGGCACAGCATATCACTACTTATATCCTCCTGGATTAGAGGGGGTCTATTTTCTCCTCATCCCTGTTTACCATGTCAGGGGGCTGGTTACCTTGAGGAAAATGGGTCTTACTCTAAAAGAGGCAAGAAACAAATTTAGCATCACGGCCTCTTCTTCATCCTATATAGCAAGCATTGGAAATATAGAAAGCCACAACCAAAATATTTTCTGCACTTTGTGTATGATTTTTGATTTTCTTATCCCCTTCTCTCAAGGGTAATCTTCCAAGGCACACAGATGTTTTGGCTGATTTTCCTTTATCTGGCAGAAGTAGCCTCTCAGTGAGTGTTGCTATTTCAGCATGGAGATAGCAGGGAATGATTAGTGATTGGTTTGACACTGTTTTTTCTTTCTGGACAGTATTTTATATCACCACTTCTTCAATAAGATCAGCAAGGGCAAAGACCATTCAGATGACCATGCAAGCTAAGCATAGCTTGGAAAGCATGCTTCTAGGCAGGCTGGCAGAGGAAACATGGGCAGTAGCTTCTGTTAGGCAGCTGCTGAAATACAGATACTGAGGCTGGAAAAGACCTTTCTCTAGGAGGAACTCAAAGCCACAGAAAGTCCTACACTGATGCTATAGTTGATGTTGAAGGTGAAATTGAGACCTCCACTTAGTTTGGGTGCACCTTTTTCCTTCTTTGGGTCATTTTTAGAAATGCAGTTGGCATCTCATTGAAGCTCAAGGCTTCTGGGACTTTTGGGCTTCTAGGATTAAAAGCCATCCTGAATCACTTGAGTTCAGACTAACAAAACTATGTTGCTATGCAACATAGGCTGAAGCCCAAAGCTGTTCATAAAAGTAGGATACCAGCATGTGGTGTTTTATGGAAATCTATAAACTCCTTTATACAATGGACATTGTAAAGATGTACTCTAGCTGGCAAGTTAGGCTAATAAAAATAGCAGTCTGCCACCCCACCAGAGCAGAGGTTAAGAAGCTCCCTGTGGAATGCAGAAAATCTTCAAGGAGACGCAAGCAGGAACTTCTGAGGCACCCCTTGCCTCATTGCCTATTTTAGCTGATAACCACGGTGTGCACTCAGCCTGGAGGACAATAAAGAGATGAATCCACACCTAGAACCAAGGCCGGCTCCTGGCAGCCTGACACAGAGGGCAAAAAAAAAAAGCAAAGTCTTTCAGAGCCTTGAACAAAGACCCCGTCTCCCTGATTCCCAGTGCCGCCAGAGCGTCTCTTCCAGACAGTGTCCATGCCTCTGACAGACAAACAATATGGCAAAGCCTGAGCTGAGGCTGGTCTACAGCCCTGAGGCTACAAGCTGTCCCCACCAGACCAGGGCATCAGTACATGCAAGGGCAAGCACTCCTCAGTGGGAACTTCATGGAGACTGCTGGCTCCATGTCCAGCCTGTACAATGCTCTGTTAAGGTCTGGATGGACACGTTTCAGTTTCTAGGGTAAAGTGTTCAAAACCCAGAATGATTTCTGGGGTGTGGGCCCAGGCAGTGTGCTCAGCCACACAACATAATACAGCAATAATGTGTAGAGAAATGAAGGAAGTCAAAGCAATACTGTTTTTTATATGAATACTGCAAATATGTATTTAAAAAGTCTTGTAGATGCAACATTCATGCATTTGTGAAGATCTTTAGCTAAGGAGAAATATATAGAGAGCAATTAAACTCATAAAAGGGTGAAAACCTTCCAATTAGTGCTCCATAGGCAGCCCTACTGACCATAACAGAGCCAACAGTTAGCCATAATTGAAATACTCACAAAAATCTCCACCTCAGCTGTCTTTAAATTACTGACTGTAACACTACTGTGAAATGCTTCTCTTCTAATACAGTGACAGAAACTGATATAATAAAAGTGCAGAAATGAAGAAAGTGGAAAAGGTGATGATGCAGATGTACCAAGTCAATAAAAATGCATTTGAGGGAAAAAACCCTGAAACTTTACGCCTCACTTGACATTAAAAAATAGTAGAATTATAACTTTCTCTGCTGAGAAATAGTTATTAGAAACAAATACTAACATGCAAGTGGTATTTTTTTTGTTTGCTACTTGGAAAAGGGAAACATTTTGCCATAGGAGAACAGACTGGTGAATAAGGTGGGGCTAAGCCACTGGGTTAAACTCTGTACTCTTAGGAAATTGCTTGTCTCTTGCAACCCATAGCTTTGCTATTACTGTAATGGATAAAATTACATTTACATACTTACCAGGAATGTTGTGAAATCTGTTAATATTTATAGAAAACTTTGTGAGTCCTAAGACAGTCTTATCAATTCCATGTGAGCCATTAAAACAATTAAAACCTCCCCTAATAATTTAAAATAAATGCAAGTGTTTTTTTAACCTATTTCATTTGTGCTTTCAAAAACACCCATTTTATTGTTGCCCACAGTGCTTTACTGTCTACTGCAATAGCACAAAGTCCTGAATCTGCAAATATGTGCAGACAGGTACTTTTGCACCTGCAATTTGTCCCACTGGGAAGCAGTGGAGCTGCCTGGGCAAGCAATTAGGATGTGTATGAATGCCTGTGGAATCAGACCCTGGATTTTCTCGTAGGGTATTCCCTCACAGGAGCCACTAATGCTGATTTCAAAGGACTGGAGAATGAGGTCTGGGCTTCATCTGCCATGGCAACAATATACTGCAGATAGGAAATTACAGCTCATGGGATTCGGATACAGCAAGTATTTCCCCAAACCAGTAATTCCACCTAGAGAGAATTGTTCTGCCAAGACATTTCTTGGTCTGCTGTAATTTTCTAGCACAGTCTGTGCTTCTTTTATGACTCTTCACTTACCAAAAATGAAAAGCAAAAATTTCCATAGCAGCACTGTTGGCCAAAGAAAACTTTGGGGAAAAGAGAATTTCTTTAGCATCAACCCACTGTCTTTCCATGGGTTTATAGCCCCTCTATTTATACCTTCCTTGTTCAGAGATTTATGTGTGTCTATAAATATTTCTGCTGGGAGGCTGGACTCCAAGGAAAGACTCTTCAGAATTGATTGCTTTCCAGTAGTTATCAAGAAGGAAAAAAATTGATTTGGCTGATCTGTGCTCCTTTTTTTTTAAAGCTGTGGAGAGACTGGAGACACCAGAGAAAGCAGCACAGGTAGTGCTTCCACTGCTGGAGACAGATGTGCTTTCTTACCTCAGTGAAAGTCTGTGGCTCTCACAGGCATGAATGTTTCCCACGGAATAAGGTACCCTTTTACAAGGGGCCTGGCCCTCAAAAATGCCTATTGGGCTACTAAAGGCAATAGCCTAATGTGCTTATACCATGTGATGGTATAAGTGAAAAAAAGAAATCAAAGCTTAGCCTGAAGGCAAGCACTGAAATCCAAACCTCTCAAAGCCAAGTGTAGGCAGGACTGTTACACCAGAGATTATTTCTAAGCACAAGACATAGCACAGAATATGAAACCATTAAGAGGCTTTCAAAGGTGTGTTCAAAAGAAAACCATATAAAATTCTTAACCTGCCTATGTGACAATCCTTTTCAGTGAAGAAAACCAACCTCCAATAACCATACATCACTTCTTCTCATCCTGTGCTCTTGGTTTTGGGAAAAAGAGACAGGCCTAGGGTCCCTCCTTCCATTACTACTCTCTCACACCTTACCCTGGGCCCTTTTAGGAGTTACAGCTATAGATCCATATTACTGTTTTCCAATCTCATCCTCTTTGCCCAGAGCCAAACTGGTGGAGGAAGAAGTTAAACACAGACACCCCATGCACATACACAGGTGTGTAGACACACTTATTGGGGTAGGATCTAGTTTTGGGGTAAGAGGGAGGGAAGATGTCTTTATAACTATTCCATGCTATCCCAAAGTTTTATGTTTAGAACACAAATATAGGACACTAGAAACTCTCCTGAGAAAACAAGCACCAGCTTCTTTTCCAATCTTCACGCAGTCCACCCAGTTCTTCATTGCATGCCACTATTTCAAATTTTAAAAAAATCTTCTGATCTTCATTTGAAAGCATATTCCCCCCTTGCTCCACTCTCAAACAAAAGATGAATCAAACACTGAAAACTTGGACATTTTCCCCACTGCATATTTATGCACATGGTGTTTTTGGAAAATCACTGAAGATTCACAGATTCCTGACTAATAAATATTTGCAAATTAATTCCAATTAACTGTCTGTATTTGGACAAGGATTCATATCAGAAAGTACATCCTCATGTATGTGGATATGGGGAAACTTTATGTCAATAGGACCATTCTCAGGATCATACTCCACAGACATTGACAAAACAGAATTTCCAGGCAAATATGCTAAAATTCTGACTAGTAATAGCATTCTTGAATAGATAAGAGAGTGAGCAGAGCTGAAAGCTTCAGCCTGCAGCTCACCTAGTAGGTATATGCTTAAAATTGAGGCTGTCCTGTCTATAAGAAGATCTGAGTATGCTACATTTAAGGATACAGCATTATTTAGTTAGTCCAAGCAAAGAGGGAGGCTCAGCAAGCTCAATATGTTTATGAAAAGCAAGGATCCGTTCAGCTGAGTTGGGTTGGAGGCTGTTTTTGTTTCACTCAGACACATATCTCCCTCTGCATATAATAACAGTCTGTAAATTCTCTTCTAGCTACCCAGGAGCAAATGATTGTAGGTGGCTTGATAAGGTAATGGGAGATAAAAAGCATCCCTACCTTCCAGGCTGAGCTTCTAAAAGACCTAAAGATAGTTGGAGGAAAACATCAAGCAGAAGTAAACAAGCCACAAACTTTTCTGACCCTAGACCCTCAAGATCCAAGAAATTACACCTAAGTAAATGGCAGAAATTGGACTCCTTATTATAATGTATGGGAGACAATTAGAAGAAATAATTTTCTATACTCGTACATGAAATCCATGCTTGGTCTGACCTATAATTTAAAATAAGCTTCATTTTAATGACTTAAATTTCACTTCTAATAAGAGCAGCCTAATCAAGTTACAGGCAAAGTGTGTGAAATAATTTACAGGTTTTGTCTGAAAAGGTCAAGGTCTTAAACAAAGAAAAGTGGCTTTTTCTACCAGAGTGCTTGTCCCTCACTATGTAAAAGTAATAAACTACTATGAAAAATAATACCTGTCTTTTGTGCCCAAACTATCTTGTTTACTGAACACACACAGACACACACACACATCATTTCCAATCAGCTGCTGCCAAAATGAACAACACATGGCTGAGAGAGGTCCCCATTGCCAGATGGTGAAAATGAACTGAGTTCTTTCCACTGAAGTTAATGAAGCTATGACAATTTAAATTAACTGTGAGCCTACCCCAATTATCTGTTAAGTTGCCTGCACAAGGACTTGGGAAAGTTAAGCAGAAAGAACTAAACTGCCAACAAGAGAGGAGAGAGTGAGGCATGTTGAACTCTGCACGGGTTTCTTTGGCTCCCCAGCTGGGTGTCTCACAGGTTTGCTTATTTTTCTTTGGCACATATCTCTGCTTGGCTCTGCAGGATCCCCTCCTGCACACAAACTGCTGGAAGTTAGAGCTGCTCTCCCTTTGGGATGTATATTCTTACTTAACACCTCTCCTCTGGGCCACTCTTTTCCTGTTTTTCTGGCACTCCTCATCCACTCTCTTCCACTGTCACCCTTGTTAAACTCTCACACATGCAGTGTTTCCCGTGACATGTCATCCTGAGGAGACCCCCCCAGCATCTGCAAAGAAAACCCTGGAGGTGCACAGTAGACTTGCTCCTGCTGGCTTATCAGGTGACACATTTTATGTGTGACACTCTTCCAGAGGAATGTGATTTGCAACTTTTAAAGACACATCTCACTGGGGATCTCTTCTCCAGAAATCATCTCAGAAATGTATCTGGAATTATCAAGTATTTGTGAAACTTTTTTTTAGTTTTATTTTTTATTTAAGTTGCATGGCCTGGGATATTGAGGGAGATAATAAGCTTTACTCTTCAAGACTTCAATCCTGATATGAATCTGCTAAGTATCTGATCTAGAAAATTATGAACTCAAATTCCCAAGATGCCATTTATAAACCTGACTGAGGAGCTGAAAGCACAAGTGCATGGACAAATACAGGGATAACAGATGAACTGTCCTGGCTCGGTAGCTCTTACAATACAGCAACTTGCTCCCTGCTGGTCAGAGCACAAGTGGCAGCCACACACATACCCCTTTCTGCATCTTTTCTTCATAAATACCCTGAGCTCCCTATGTAAGGGATGGGAAGGCAGATTATTGAAGCTGAGGCTAAACCACACAAGCACTTTAATGTCACTCAAACTCATGAAAGCATTTCCCTAGAGCTCTGACTACGCTCTGCTCTCCCAGCTAGCAGTAGTCATCTTTGAGTGATACTCAGTAGGATTCCCTGTGCCAAAGTGTCCCTGCATGGGATGAGAAATGGAGTTAATACATTTTAATATTAGACACAAGAAGACAAAAATGTCTGAAATACAGTGTTTTACTTCTGCAGAGTGAAAACTGATGAGTTGTAAGAAACTGTCGTAAGGGGAGTCAATGAAGCTAGGAAATCATCTATACTGTTGAAGTGTTTAGCCTAACATAACATTCAGAGTAAAGGAAATTAACTGCTGTGTGACACCAGTGAATTCATGACTCCTCAAATCTGCTTAGTGATTCATGTTCTTGTTGGAGAAGTAAAAGATAAACCTCTATCCTACTTTGCAATGTCCCCTAGGCTTACCAGTTTCTCAATTTCTACCACACTTTAGTTTAGAACTACTAATTTCAGATCTTAGTAGGGATTTTCTTTCCTGCTATGCCTCAACATTAACTTTGGTATTTAGCAGATCCCGTCTCTTGAATAACATTACTGTCAAACTCTCCTGGGTTTTTAACTATATTCATGACTTGAATGGGGAGACAAACAAGATGAAGACACCATATTTGAGACAAGAAAATGTAACTCCTAAAAATTACTACTTAAATCTTCCTAACACTTTAGTAAAACTTTTATTGTTATTTCATTCAGTAGGCACGTTTTGATTCTTTGCAGGGACTGAACCAGAACCTATCTAAAACGACTAACAGAGAGGCTTTATTTCAGGACACAGAGCCCATCAGCCCAAGAGCCCATTTTGCCTGGTTTCAGGTGTGTGGGGATGTGACACAGGCTGGTTTGTGTTTAACAGAGACTACTGGAAAAACTAGAATTTATACATTGACAGAATCTTTCTGTAGCTGACCCCAGTGAAGGGCATCAGCTTGGTACCCCCCCAATGCTGCATGCAAACAAAATCAAGTTTGCCTTCCCGGTTTCCCTGCAAAAAGCTCAGTGATTTAGCAAGTCGTCAAATTTTAAGCCAATGCACTTTCATTTCAAGGATATATTTTATACAAACAAACATACATACATACATATATATATATACACACACACAGCTCTACATCTTCAGACTTGGCCATACCTCTCATACATGCATCAAGCTGCAGACCCTGTAAGTAAGGTGAGAGCCATGTGCAAGTATTTATTTATAACATCAGGAATAAGCCAGCAGAGTACTGCACTGCAAAACAGCTTCCATTGTGTGATAACTTCTTGTGTTCAAAAGCTCCTGAAATGGAATGTTTCTGTAAGGATATACATTTGGTCATTTATACCAGCCAAGGATCTGTCCTGCTGAGTTTATTATCCTTTTGTGTAATTTTCTTCTGTTTCTTTCTCTTCCTCTTTTATGATCTGCCTATTTCTTTTTATCTTCCAAATTAAAATGTCAGATACAGAATCCAGACTAAGCATTGGATCACTGCACTGATATACAGACAGCAATCTTACAGCAACTTTGTTGCTTTCTCTTTCAAAGTAGGAACTGAATATAAATTCAGGAAGAGAATAATGTAACCCTAACAGATGCAAAGCTGGTTTGAATTAAAAACTAAAATAATTAAAAAGGCTTTAGTCAGCATGTAATATGTTCTCAATATGTTCTGCTGTAAACATTCTCTTCTCATTCCTGAAAAAATGTGGGTTTATTGATTAACTGTATGATTAACCACCACAACACAGAGTTCAAAGCTTGATGGGTCTTCATTTCATGAGTTTACTTTATCCTGTCACACCTTGCCTTTAAGTTAAGGTCAGTCCATCAGTATAAACACCCAAGCAAGAAGTGTACCTGTTTGCAGGTTTCAGTGTAATTTCAACTCTAATTGTGAATGAATTAAAAAAAAATCCTAATTGCAGCTGTCAGTAACAGTGTTGCAGCTACAATTCACATCATTTGCAGCTTCAGTCTCTGGGAAGCACATCTGCCTCAGTACATAACACAGGACTTGCTATTTCTAGGCAGCTGATGTTTTAGTGCTCAGACATCTACTCAGCCTTGACTTGATAGTCTAAAGTAAATATCCTTGAGCAATTGTACAAAAACACCTATGCGGCAAGCAAGTAAAAAACCCTGCTTATAAACCCTGTTTATAGTTTGCAGATGCTTGGGAGAAAACACTCTATATAACATACCTCTAAACTGCTCTGACAATAGCTAAACTGCCTCCTAGAATCATGGAATCATTATAGGTGGAAAACAACTCCTGGATAATTGAGTCCAACCATGAAGCCAGCACCACCTTGTTCACCACTGAACCATGTCCCCAAGTGCCACATCCACAACACTTAGAAGGATGGTGATTCCACCACTTACCTGGGCAGCCTATTCCAATACCTGAAGGTATATGCTCTCCCAGGGAAGGAATGTTTCTTAAAAACCTAAACTGCCCCTGGCACAACTCGAGGCCATTTCCTCTTATCCTGTTACTTGGTGCTATTCAAATGCTTCTGCTTGAAGTAGTTTATTAAATCTTAAGAAGGATCCCTTCTGAAAATGTTATTTTTGTCTGCATTACTATATCAAAGCAAGACCTCGAATAAAGGAATACTGCTGAATACTGATGATGGATTACAAAACTCTACACTGGATGTTAAGGCTAGAATAGATCTTCAAGGAGCAAACTGTGCAGTTGCTACTGAGTCTACTCCCTCCCCTCTTCCCCCAAGGCAATTAATTGGTAATACTTGACACAGGTGAGCCTCTGGTTTCTAGTGGATTGACTCTAAAGTTTTAACTCAGAGTCATTTCTCAGGCATTTTGGCATCTATAAAAAAAATACCAGGCAAAGATTATAAAGCAAAACAGCTAATAACTACAGCCTCCCCTGTAAACACAGAATACGCCAGCTGCAGACTGCTTGGAAATCTGCAAAAACCAAGGTACAAACGAAGCTGTAATTATCCTCTCATGAGGTTTTGGCCTGTAAGTGAAAAAGTAGATGTGGCAGAAATTAGAGTGATGAAAGCCTGTGGATTCTGATCCCTGCTCTGTTTCCACAAGGTTAAGTACAGTATGAAATCACTCACTGTAAGAGGCTATGGGCCTTCCCTTTGCAACACCCTTGGCAAAGCAGATGCCAATCCAGCCGGGATCAAACCCCTGTCTCATGCACCACACTGCAGAGCTCATGCTTCCTTTGGAGCCTAAGCTCTCTCTGTTGGGAAGCCAATCACAAAGAAATCCCTCATGGCAGCATGAGTTCAGGACCAACCCTCAAACACTAAAAAATAACAACAATTTAAATAAATCTGCAATGGCAAAGAGATAATTGCTAGTGAGAGCCCAGTTTTTACCTTTATCATGGGTTTTCCTGCCAAGTGTCAGAGCTGGCTGCCACATACCAGTGTCCCAACTTCAGACATAGCTCTAGTGAAATAGAAACACAGCTTGAGGCTGAGCAGGCTCCTGTTCTCATGTTAAAGCATCCACCAGCAGGCTATTTAACATTTTAAAGGCACTAGGGAAGGACTCCAAGATAACTTAGGTAAGCTATCAAGATCATGTAAGGGAAGGTGAAGAGCTGTAAGTGTACTGTAGAAACACTCTCCTGTATATTAAATAAAAACAAACTGCATCCAGATTCCCAGAATGAGCCCTTAAGTGAAAAAAGTACCTTGCAGGAGCTGTATGTAGCAAGAAGTCTCTGCTTGTGTCCTGTATAGACACCACGGCCTTCTGTGCTTAAGTTGGTGAGCTGATTTAATAACCTTTTCCACTCATTGAGACATTTTGAGAAAACATAAAGCAAGATTTTTCTGCTACCAGGAGTGCACCTGCAGTGTCATCTAGAGCAGTAAAACCTATTTTAGTCACCTGAATCACCCCACCGGGCACTCAGTGGAGAGATGCAGAGGAAAGCACTTTTCTAGAGCTCCACTTTGATCCTGAAGGAAAAATCTAAGATTTATTTGTCACTTGATAGCTCTTCAGCTAAAGTATCTAGCTTTGCTAATGCGAAGGTTTGGTATATTCAAAGCTGCTCTAGGCAGTTTCCAAATTTTTGAGGCATGCTGAAATCATTCCCAGAGCTATGCTGATGGAATGGGACCTGAATTACCTACTGAGAAACCAAAAGCTGGTTTATTTTGAAAAAGAGAAGAGAGTGAAATTGAGAGATTCTAACTCCAGTATTTGCACAGCACTGGCAGAAGAAAGGACTTGTTTGTTGTTTTCAGTCACACTAATGTTATATACTGTCTGTTTTAGAGTAACATTCACTTGTGCTAAGAAACCACAAATTAGGATCCTCAACAAACTCTTGAGAAGTTAACAAGGAGAGAACAAATCCCATTTTACTAACAGGTGCTTTTTAGCGACACTCTACTTCCTTGCAGAAATAATTTAAAAATTCTTTTGCTTAATCCCTAGAAGGCAGACCTTAACTATGTAATCTAAAGAAACAATCAAAGCAAAATTAAACAAAATTAGCTGTATATGCCTGGAGCACAGTTCACTCAGGATTGAGATGACCTAAATCACAGATGGATTAGTTTTTCCTCTAGTTGTGAGAATGATTTAAACTTTTACTGACCTTTTTGTGGTTAATTCAGACATTTCTCTCAAGTTTTCACTGCAGTCTGCTTAGTCAGTGAGCATAACAACTCCTCCTTCTGAACAAAACAAAACTTCTGCCCTAGGAAAATTGTGGCACAATGACCATGGGTATACTGTGGTGTGTAAAACTGGGATGGGGGTGTATTTTCCTAACTAGCGACACATCATTCTTCATTGTATTCTCCCTTCAAACTTGCCACTCCACTTATTAATCAAAGGCTTTATACAGGACTACTCCTTTTGGTTTTGCTTTAGGTTGTAACAACGCCAGATGTCTGTGGGGGTGTTGGCAAAGGGTCATATAACTTGCTTTAAAACTATTAAAATGAAAACAATCACTTGCAGTTACATACTTGCCATTGCTCAAACTCCTTTGCTTGTCTGTGCTACTGACACAGAAAACAGCTGCCACACACTATTGCTCATGTTACTTTCATGAAAAATAATGAGAAGCTTTAAGATAGACAAAACCCCTCCTCTATCTTCACATTGTTCACTCCCTCCAACCACAGCCACACTGCTCCTCTGGTGGAGGAGGATCCCTCTCTGAATGTTTATCAGAGTCCTTTCTGCAATGCCTTCGAGATTTCAAAGGGAAAACATTAAGTTGCTTCTTCGCAAACAAGTGCAAACCTTTGGAAAGCTCCTGCAGTACAAACAAACACTCACCATCAAGTTGTTTGGGGCAGACAAGTTGCTCTGCACGTTCCGACAACGCTAAAGCAAAGCTGTAAGGAAAGCTTAGACTTTATGCTTCAAATCACTGTCAGAGCACCAAGGATGCTTGCTTCAAATTTAGTCTGCACTCTGTATTACAACATGCAAAATCCTTTCTTAACAGAGATCTTACAACGAGCACGATCAGAGAAATGGAGAGGAGTCTCCAGGTGTGATTAAGTGAGCGTCAGAGGAAGAGCTCTGCTAACAGCTGGCACGGAGTCTCCCAGGTGACTCCCTGCAAACCTGGCCTTTGGCTTGCCAAGCAGCAGCTCGTTTGGAGAGCCAGCCACAAGGCTCCCAGCCGCTCCCCTTCCCCACTTACAGCTCGGTGGTGTTGGCAGGGATGTCCCGCGGAACCTGGACCACCTGGCTCTCCTGACAGATGAAGACCCTGCCCAGGCAGCGGCAGGAGTGCTGCTGGCATGCCAGGCAGCCTGCCAGGAGCAGCAGCAAGCAGGCAAGGGCTGGAGACATCTCTGCCTTCACATCTGTGCCCGGCTCCTTTATCGGAGAGGGAAGAACGCAGAGACCTCCCAGGCCAGCTCCCTGGGTGGAAGATCCGCCCAAAAAGCTGGGACAAACCATGTGGCTCTTAGGGGATGACTTCTCAGCAAAGTCATTAAGACTTCATGACCCCAAATTCCTCATGGCGTTGGAGTGGGGATAGAGATGAGAAAGGCTGATTTTTAATGACACAAGCATTTTGTATTTCAAGTGGTGTTGAAATCAGGGGGCCCAGCTGTACTAACCAGGGCTCTTTTAATATGCTGGGAAAAGGTTCTTCCTTCTCAGCTACACTGTTTTTCATGTCTTGCTTGGTGAGACGAAGGGACAACAAAGCATTTTTACTTTCTACAGCCCAGACCCTTTTTGTCCCTGAAGGAGAAACGCTCTATTTATGGCACTATTTATTCTCCCATTCATGGATCCAAGGGCCCCTGCTTTTGTATTGCTCCTAGGCAAAAGTAAGATGCTATTATTTTATATAGTCTACTTCATGGGGTAAAAGCTCTTTAGACCTGAAGCCAGAGGTAAATAACACCTTTTTTTTTTTTTTTCCCTGCAAACTATGTTTTTCATGCAGCTGTTGATTCATCTCCTTTTTTCTTTGGCACCTTTACTGGAACCCAAACAGAAGAAAACTCCACAATCCAAATTGTCCCTGTGAACTGGTTAACTAATTTCATCTGGAACAGAAATCCCAGATATATTGCCAAATGACTATTTGTGACACAACAGGAGGAAAACAGCTTCAAGAATACAATCAGAAGAAATAGATGTTGAATCTTGTCTTTGAGTCCCTATTTGTTGGTTACTTTCTTGATGGAGCCAAAATATCTCACTACAAATATTAATCTTAAGGAAGGGACCCTGTGAACTCTTTGCTGTCACTGAGCCAAGATGCACTTCTCTACAAGACACCTGAAATGAGCATTTTGACATGAAGGTGGCTTTGGTTGGCTTTTTTTTTTTTAGTGTTTTGTTAATTTGTTTTTCTTTTAAACTGTAAATAGCTGTTTCAGACACACAGAGCTTATAAATCATGTGCATTTTAAATAAGTGAGGGAGCCATGGGTGATTCTGCTGAACCTGACTCACATTTAATCCTTCCCATTGCTTGGAAGGATTTCTTAATCTTGTTAAAAGCTGCTGTTAGCTTGTTTGTAATGGATTTTTTAATTGTTGTTTTGTTTGTTTTTTTTTTTTTCTTTCATAATCAAAAAGCATTAACAAATCACAGAATCACAGAATAACTAGGTTGGAAGAGACCTCCAAGATCATGGAATCCAACCTATGACATAAGACCTCAACTAAACCATGGCACCAAGTGCCACATCCAATCTTTTTTTAAACACATCCAGGGATGATGATTCCACCACCTTCCCAGGCAAAGCATTCCAATACTTTATTATTCTTTCTGTAAAAAACTTCTTCCTAATATCCAACCTATATCTCCCTTGGTGAAGCTTGAGGCTGTGTCCTCTGGTTCTGTCAGTGGCTGCCTGGAGAAAGAGACCAACCCCCACCTGACTGCAGCCACCTTTCAGGGAATTGTAGAGAGTGATGAGGTCACCCCTGAGTCTCCTTTTCTCCAGGCTGAACAACCCCAGCTCCCTCAGTCGTTCCTCACAGGGTTTGTGTTCCAAGCCCCTCTCCAGCCTCGTTGCCTCCTCTGGATGCACTCAAAGCATCTCAATGTCCTCCCTGAACTGAGGGGCCCAAAACCGGACACAGCACTCAAGGTGTGACCTCACCAGTGCTCAGTACAGGGGAAGAATGACCTCCCTGCTCCTGCTGGCCATGCTATTCCTGATACAGGCCAGGATGCCATTTTATGTGGGCAGATAATGATAGGAAGGGGGAACAGTTTTAAACGAAAAGAGGAGAGATTTAGGTTAGATGTTAGGAAGAAATTGTTTACTGTGAGCATGGTAAGATACAGGTTCAGGTTTCTCAGAGAAGCTGTGGATACCCCANCAACCGACCTATAATTACTAGCATCTTCCCTCCCACCCTTTTTATAAATGGGTGTCACACTGGCCAGCTTCCAGTCATCTGGAACCTCACCAGTGAGCCAGGAGTGTTGGTAAATGATGGAGAGCAGCTTCGCAAACTCCTCTGCCAGCTCCCTCATCACCCTGGGATGGATCCCATCTGGTGCCATAGATTTATGGACATCCAAACACCTCAGCAGCTCTCTAACTGCCTCCTCTTCGAGAACAAGGGTGCCATTCTGCTCCCTGGCACCATCTGCCAGTCCAGGAGGACAGTTATCCTGAGGACAAGCCATCTTCCCACTAAAGACTGAGGCAAAGAAGGTGTTAAGTACCTCTGCCTTCTCCTCATCCACAGTTACCAAGTTCCCTTCTTCATCCAATAGAGCACAAAGGTTGGTCTTATACTTCCTTTTATCATTAATATATTCATATAAACATTTAAAAATTATCCTTTACAGAAATTTTAAGTTCATACTGAGCTTTGGCCTCCCTAATTTTTTTCCTACATGCCCTAGCAGCCCTCTTAAATACTTCCTGAGACACCTGACCCTCCTACCAAAGATGATACATCCTCTTTTTATTCCTAACTTCCTTCAAAACCTCGTTGCCCATCCAGGCTGGATGTTTGCTTCGTCGACTCATTTTTTGGCACACAATGACAGGGACAGTTTCCATCATTCTCACTTTTAAAACAAGCCTCACAATACAGATGTTTCTTAAGGAAACTAGTTAATATTTTTAAAAATAATTACAACAACTCTTAACTTAATAACTCTTAACTTAAGAGTTGTCCCAATTGTACCAAATATTTGTAATTTCCCCCCTAGTCATTTAAGGCTACTCAAGATGAGAATTTATATTCACATGGAAAAAAAAAGTAAGGAAAAATCATGACAATCTTTTTTCTAACAATGGTAGGCTTATAATGAGTTGTAAGAGTATTCTTTTAGTTTTATGTGTTAAACAGAGTCTATTTTTATAAGTTTCATGAGAATGACAGTGACTTCCAGAAAAAAGAATTTCTACAACCTTAGTGACTTTTTCCTTATGTCTCTCTCTTTCCTTTCCTTTGAAAGATCTTAAACCTACAAGGTCCTCTGAAATGAGAAAAACCTTCAGTCACCTTTATTCTCAATGGGATGAAAACTGCAGAATTTCACCCTGCAATCAACTAAATTCCTATTTAGTTAAACTTTTGCTGTAGCCCACTGAAAGTTGTAATAACAACACATTTCAGGATTTCAACAAATGCCAGGAAGACAAATAATTTTTGGGGTTTTGTCTTTTCAATACAAAGTCTTTAATTCCTGTAGTCATAGACTAAAAGCAAGCTGAAAAAAATCCCCAAAACACAAAATGTCGAGTTTGAGGAATATAAAGAGCACAAGAATATTTGGATACAGAGGAATTTAAGCTTTATCTCTTCATACTGAAATACATCAGTATAAATGGTCGTGTTATACTGATGAAATGGATAGTAATATTTATGGCATAGTTGAAAAGGTGGTAACATTCTCTGAATGTCAAAACAACTTTCACTGATATGAAGACATTGCAATTTGACTAACTTTGGGTTTCATATATCAAACCACGAAAGTTGTTTCAGATGATAGCAATAATTCTTCTATATGCAAAAGTCAGGAGATTAAAAATATCACAAGGGATACGATGCATTTTTCTAATTATTAGTGGAAATAAGAACTATAATAAGTATGTTTTATTTTAATACAACTAGTAAAACAGAGATATTTTAAAACACCAGGTCAGTCTCGGTAGCAAATCATGAACTTAATGAAGAAAAATTGGAGGGAGGTTGTCTCTTTTCCATTTTTGTCTGGTAAGGCCATTTAATCAGTATAGTACACACTGCTCCACTTTCACTTTCATCAGTTAAGAATGAGATGACAATTTTTAAATAATATAAACCCCTTATCCAGACTACAGATTTCTCTTGCAATATTGTGGAGATAAGACTTTGATGGAAACATGCAAGTATCATTACATCCAATAAAATCAGGCTAGTATGCTAAACAGAACTGACATTTCATTCATACTGGAACAAGCTCTAAATCAGGACCACACTGAACTCCCTCAGGATACATGAAGATTCAGAAGGATGTTTGAGCTGTTTTAAACATAGGAGCCAAGCTCTTAAAGAATAGATTCTGGTGTCTATTAATGTTTTGAACTGAGAAACTCTGTCCTATTTCTGCACATGACTGTCAAATGGCACACAGCCACATCAGCACAGTCCCCTGCATGGATTAATCAGCTGGTGATCCTCTCACTGCCCGTTCAGGAGCACAGTTATCTCCTCTTGGGAAGAAGATTCTTGTAAAAGAGGGGCAATAAAACCTTCCTGGTAGCTTTCTTGGAACTTACATGACCAAGTTATTCCTGAGAGCCAGATTAGAGCTACGACCATTCCTGAAAACCCACAGGACATGTTACAGGGGACCACCAGCAGAGCATCATGTGCTAGGAGCAAGGATGAACTGTCATTAAGATTCATGCTGTTGAATGTATAAATGCAGCGATGATGGTGCTTTCAGATATTTATGAGAGCCTTATCTTTGCATCCATTTGCAGAAGAACTATGCTCCAGCTGGCAAATTGGTCTTGAGAGTGTAAACTGTTTTCCTGAGTAAGAAAACAGAAATTTTCCCAAATTGAAGCACTGTAGCAACAGAGATGCAATTAAGTGAATTATGACAGATAGTCAATGATGATGTTACAGATTATGAAATTAGATGGTGTCTGGGACAAACAGTTAATTCAAGGTTATATAATCAACAGGGGATCTTTTTTAAGATGGTAGTAAGGGAATCTGCTTGAAAGGACTGGCCTCTAAAGTCAGCACTGGCCTCTAAAATTAGCTCTGGTTAAATTTTGCAAGCACTGAGCCAGAGGAACCCAGGGGATCTTCAGACTCCATCCTCTGACCAAGCAGCAGTGCCTGTCCTGAGACATGCTGTCACCTGGAATGACGAGATTACAGTGGGAAATAAAATGAGCCATCCCAACTCTCTCTCTCCTTCTCTCTCTTGCCTTCAATAAACTTGCTTCAAAGGCACTGCTGAGCCCTTTCACCACAGTGTAGATGTGGCCAGGTCAGCACCTAAATGTGACTGTTGAATGGGTGGGAGCAGCTCTTTTTCTTAAGGCAGGAAGGTCACCAGGTGCTGGAGTGCGTCAGCCTCCAGGCAAGCAAGTTCACAGCAGCATCTGCTTGTGTTTCTCTCCTCTGAAACACAGCATGACAGCTAATTAAGTAAATACTGTTTCTACTGATGTTTCCCTGCCTCAGAACAGTGTTTAATTACTAAATGCCTCTTTATCAGTGGCTTTGCTTAACAATTAGCATTGTCTAAAAATGTGTAGGCAAATCAATCACCTGCATGAACAGATGACATGAAAAACACATCCAAAAGAAGTTTATCCTTTCAGAGTGGATATTTCTTTCTCTTTTGATGATTTCCAAAACATGGTTTCTCCCTGTGGCTTTACAAGCAGCGATAGACTCTATTGTCCTGACTGCCATGCTATGAGAAGAAAAAGGTGTTTTCTATCCAGAAGAGCTGGCAATGTGAGGTGGAGCAGATCCTAAAAGGAAATTAGAGGAAATCACTAAAAAGGACTTTGACACATCACTGATTTACCTTTTGTGAATGACCAACATGGGTCTTAAAACAGCAGATCATTGAGGCAAACAGGTCATTGACCTGATAAAAATATAATGTTTTAGGTGCTTTCCAGAAATAGCTGTTCTGAGCAGAATATTTTTAGCTTCACCTTTTTCTGTGAATGGGGATTATTTTTAAATACATTTGAATGTACAGACTTTATCTGTGCCCTCGGTGTCCAGAACATAAAATGATAAAATAGCCTAATAAAAGTAGTGTTATTGCTTCCTCAGTTCCTTTAGCCATCTGCTCGTGTGAAATCTCAACTCCAAAACGGAGTGAGACTGAGACAGTAAATCAGCCACCAGAGGGAGTGCACTGACTCGGGAATAGAGCACACACGTGTAAGGGAAAGGATTTGAAATTGCATGAAATTATGCTCATGACGATTTCCTGTGACTGTCTGACTCTTGACTTCCCAACCTGACTGTGATGAGTTGCTCCTTTATTAAACAACACCCCTGCAGAAACCAGAGCTGCACATGGAGCACATCCAATGCAGCAATAAGCAGCTGCACTGTGGCTCTTACTTCCCTCCTCCTTGAAGACAAATTAGGATCTTGTGTGAACAGTCCTACCTATCTATTTAGCTCAAGAAGGACATTGCCCAGCATGGAAGTGTCTCAGACACTTCTAATGTTTCTGCTGACACTTCTCAGCAGTGAGCTTGTGCCTGTGCTATGGAGGGAACAGGGGAATTTTGACTTTCTTTATTTCACTCTGCCCCAGTACTTGTATGGCTTTAGTGGCTAACAAGCTCCCACTCAGCTCTTTATCTGTGTGATTTTTCTGAGGCAATCTGAGGATATAAGCACCTCATGTATTTTCAGACCACAGGAGACATATGCAAGAAACAAGAGTGAAGTTAGAGAATAATCTTTGTCACTCCAGCTAGTGCTGCTCCTCGGGTTCAGGTCTGTTCATCCCCAGTCGATAATAAAAGACGCAGCCCATCTGCTAGGTTTCTATCACATGTCTGCAGAAGCACAGTTATAGAAGTACTTTTTCTTTGCACTGTCCATGAGTGGGTTTGACTAGACCAAAATAATGCACAGGAGACACCAAAGCCTGCCTAGGATCACACTTTGCATCATATATTCTCCTCTGACGCCTTTCCCAGCCCGCGAAAGGTACCTGAAGGTCAGAGATGTGAGGCAAGAGAAACCTTGCCTGACTGTGGAGTCAAGGAGCCCTGCCCACGGACATCAATATCTCACACTGCTCATGTCAGCACCAGGGGAATCCATGGGGTCCAACAGGGACAAACACAAAGCCCCAGAGCTGTGGAGGACAAACTCCCTGCAATGATGCAAGCTGGGCACTGCCTGTTCAGGGAGCAGATCTGTTGGTAAATTGAGAAATGGGATTATTTCCCTTTACTCAGGACTTTTGGACCACATGGACAGCACTGCATCCCTTCTGGGATACCCAGCAGAAGGTAGGTGTCATTTAACTGAGGGAGGGCAGGGAAGAACCAAGATGGTCAGGGCAGGAGCACTTGCTCTGTGAGCTGAAGCTGTGAGAACAGCCAAGGGAAGGAATGGCCTGTGGGCACCTAAAAGTAGCCCCCAGTGCCTATGAAGGGATGGCTTGTGAACACATAAAAGCAGTCTCTAGTGCCTGCAGGATGGTTGTCAACAAGTGGATGTAGGCTCATTGCAGAGGTGAAGGATGGGAGAGCAAAAAGTAACAGACTTGGGTTGAAATAAGTGGCATACAGAGTGGCTGCAAGGAGATAATTTTTCACCTTGAGGACAGTGAAACAGCATCACAGGCTGCTAGAGAGGCTGTACTCTCTCCTTCCATGGAAGCTTAAAAGACCAGACTGAATAAATCCCTGAGCAACCCAGTTTGACCTCACATTGAGTAACACGTGGGACCTCCATAGGTCCTTCTTTCACCTGAATTCTTTTGTGATTCTCCTTATGGCTCAGGGAGAAAAAAAATCTCCCTAGGATGTTTAAAATAGAGGCTGACTACTCATGCTTTTCCTTAAACCTACACTGCCACTTGCTTTTGAGCATGGTTACACTATGCTACTCAGCTATTAGTCTTTAATCCCTAAAGAAAGGAAAAATATTCGTCAGCAAGAACAAAACAGGCTGGCAATGCTTTCTGTCCACCATTTAAAAGTTCACAAACCTGCCATTCAGGACAGTTTAGTGGCAAACCTGAAGTTCTTACTCATTAGAATTCAAGAGGTTATTAATTCTTTCAAGTGCAATTTATTATGACATAAAATGAATTAAAGAAACTTTAATGATGCCTCCACCACATGCCATAATTATCGTCTCATATTAAAGAAAGAGCTCCCTGGCAGAGCATGCATGAAAAGTTTCAAAGACTGAAGTATGGAGACATCTGTAAAGAGAAAATTTGTTTAATTTCTCTCATACTTAAAACTGGCCCATAGACAGTGCTAACAACCTGTTGTTCGGCCATTTGGAAACCAAATTTCCTTAAATTCATCCAGGTTGGGTGAGCATTTCCAGCATTAAAATACATTAAAGAGGTCTGAAATGGAAATATCTGTACGATATACCTATCTTCTGGGTTTTTTAGACCTCATACAGCCTAAGAGAAACAATCTATGCATGAGGAAAGGAAGAACTCAGCTGTGATTGACACATGAAAGACACTAAATATCCTTTCAGGAAACTAATTTCATTCTGACACTTAATTTAAAAAAAAAAAAAAGAGGCAAGAGTTAAAAATTAAAAACTAACATTTGTTCATTTGTTAAGACCTCTAAAGAAGATGCAGATGACTAACTAGTCCCTATAGCAGATTGAAGAAGGAGGAAAGAAAAAAAAGAAGCATTGTGCAATTAGAGTAGGTTATTAATATTGATAGAAGGAGGTTAAAAAAGTGGCTCAATTACTTTGCAGGACTTACAGTGCTTTGGATATTTTTACCTTCATGGCAGGTAGGCTAAATAAGCTGCCTGAGGGGTCAATTAGGAGCCAAAGAATCACCAAGTCTTCTTTTAGTACTATACAGTGAGAACAAATATTGCACATTTGTTTTAAAGCATCCTTGATGGTCATCCAAGGTTTTTCCTACTTTTTCTGGAGATTTTACAGAAAAAAATAAAATTATTTTACTTCATTCGGTGGTTGATATGGAATGACATTAAAACCTAAATATTTTTCCGACCTCTCGAAGCCATTTTCTTCTTCCACTCCTCCCTGAGCTTCCTGCTGGGACTCTTCATCTGCTGCTGAACAGTACTGTTTTCCACAAAAAGATCTACTGGGGTTAACAGGATTATTTATGGAACAAGGTTCTGCCAAACATGGCTAAAAATTTCAGGATCTGCCCCTTAGCATATAAAATAATACAAAATGACACATGCACTTAAAAGCAAGCAAATGAGCGTTGAAAGGAAAGCTGGGCATGTCTAAGTTTTTAAGCAGCTATAGCCCTGGAAAAAATGAAAAAGAACAGCTCCAAGTTGCTTCAGAAAGCTCAAATTAATGCTGTAAGACTGTCCAGTGGTATATTCATCCTTGGAATAGTTGTCCTTTGACACTTTTTCTGTCAGGAAGCAGGTTATTGCATGGAAGGTGACAAAGAGGAGCCTCCGATGCTTGATCTGCCTGCAATTGCTGTCAATGCAGAGGGAGCAGGTCAGGCACAGCTCTCTGCAAGAGGAGAAGAATAAGGTCCTGACATTGCTCTGAAGGCACAGAATGGAATGGCAGGTAGGCTAATGAGATTCTGCAGATGATGAAAAAGAAGCTTGTCCATCTCTCTGAGGTGTTTTACAGTCCTCATTACCATGTTATCAAAGGGCTCTGCAGCTCTAATGCCCATTTTTGTCCCCACTTCTGTATCAAAGAAAGACCTCCAGCATCATTTTACAGATGATGTCAGGGAAACTAATGGCACATCTACTGCCTGGTGGTGGGTATATCCCCTGGGGTGCAGCCAGAGACCTCAGAGAGGTGCACATTTGTGCACAAATATAACCTCCCAGAGATGTGCCCAAGCTGTGCTTTGGTGTGCTGAGCTGCAAATGCACACACGGGACTTCTGATCTCCCCCTGGCCCACCTTTTGGTATCTGCACTGTGCTTCTCTGCACATCCAGCTGTGACCTGGCAATGCAGAAGCATCCCTGCTGCCTGCAGGGATTCACTGGCATCCACCATGGGAAGCTAGAGAAGAATAGAGGTGCACTGTGGATCCTCCTCACATCCCAGCCAAGATCTCAAATTTCCCTTTTCTCTGAAACCCCACCCTACCTGACATTTCCATAAGATTTACTTGCTCTTCAAAGGATTCAAACAAACTTTACAAGCCACAGTCCTAACAGATGTATAGCTACTCAAATTGAAATCTGGCCAGTGTTCCGAAGACTCTGACCTGTGTAGGAACAGCAAGTGCTAACAGATTTCTGTTAGCCTGCCCACCCTGACAGATTGCATGTCTTTCACTCAGAAGGGCTCCTGTGGCTGCTAACCACCCTTGTGACAATGATGGGATATAGTTCACTGATGGGTTAGAGAAGAAATGTTTTCGATATGGAAAAGACATTTAAATCTGTTGAATGCTGTACGCTAAAAGCAGAAAGTACACACTCCACCACATATTTCAATTTTCTTACCTCAGTGTATTTGTTTTTTCTTACCTCTAGTAAATTTTCCTTACCCTTTCACTCATGTGACATGGTTTATCATGATAAAATTTATCAACAATTGACACATCCTGTTGCGTGAGATGAAAAAAACAAATACTTTTGGGACCAAGCTGACCACAGTTTAGGCATAACAACCCAAACCAAACTGCAGGGCTGTTTTACCTATCATGGCCACATTCCTTTGGTGATTTTAAGATGGACCACAAAGGTGAAACACAATCTTTTAAACACTATCAAATGAAGTAATGAAGACCAGACCTTGACTAATTTTTGCTTGCACAGATAAAGTTCAAAGTACTTGGAGACTCCAAAGGTCCCAGGTGAAGTTTTTGTACTATCTCTTAGAAAGTGATATGATTATATTTTACAAGCCTGTTCTGCATGTGCTCCAAGCTGAACAGAAATCTCATTAGGGCTCATGCTCAGTGCTAACCAGTGCTTCTCCTGATATAACTCCTGACTGGCCTGGCCTGAGGGTAAAGTGATGTGGCCTTTGCTGGCAGAGTAATGTTGGAGACTGCATTGTCACCCTTGGAGACATCAAAGTTGTTTGCCCAAATGCAAAGCCAGAGAATATTGTTGTACACCCTCCCAAACCACAGCAGCTGTGGGAAGGGGAAAGAAGGTATCTTGGTCACATATGTATGCCCTCTTTGGAATGTAGGAAGGCTGAAAATTCCCTTACAGATTTCCAGTTGAATTATCTGTTAAGCCTGGGCTTGCTGTGCTGCCCATCCTTGGGAGCCAGTTGTGCCTGCTTGCTGCTATGCAGGAGCAGAGGAGTTTGTATGTCCTCAGGATGTGGGGCTACTCTTGTGTCCAGTTTAACGGTCCATCCTTTCCATGCATGGCAGCGTGACATAAATGTCAGGGAAGATTAATTTCAAACTCTATTGACATCCACCTAACTTTCAAGGTTTTCTATGTTTGTGCTATCTCTCACAGTCCCCAAAAACATTTCAGCATCATGTAAAAACCATGAAGCAAGCCTGATTCCAACAGTGGATCCATTGAGTAAACGACATGGTATTTGTACCCGCTGAAAATGAGTGTGACAATAAAAGAAATGAAAAAGTGCCAACAGGATACAGCTCACATTACAGAATATGAAGGGATGTAAGTGTAAAGGAGCCAGGCCATACTGTCCTTGACTTCAGTGCAGCTATGCCAGAGGACCACTGCTGAAGGTTTGGACTGCAGCAGCCTGGATAAACAGCTTGCCTCTGTATCAGAGCAGCAGCAGAGAGACATCAAAAAGGTCATAAATCTCAGAGAATGGTGGTAGGGATGTGCTGCTGGGCCCAAATATAATCAGCTTTTATGGAGAGCTTTCCATCGCTTGCTCTTTAGTCCTAATTGCAAGACATTATCTGGCCAAACAGAGTATGAAGTAGCAGGTAATAATGATTGCCTGCAGGAACCTCAGGTAGTGCAGCACACAAGATGAGGAGCTATTCTTACCTCGCTTATTACCCAGGAACTGATTCAAGGAGTAGTTACAGTTGTGCCATTAAGCCACTGGTCATCCTCATACATCTCAATTCAAATTCATTATAGGGGTGATTTTACCAAATGCTAGTAGTGACACTGAACTGTTGGAAGAGGACTGAATTTTGAAAGAGGAATAAAATTACTTACAAAGACTCCCTTTGGAGACAAAAAAAAGAAAATAAAATATTTAGCCTCTGCGTGTTGTTAAGCAACCTTGCCATCCTTGCATTAACACTATGAACACCTGTGCATAAAGAAAAAAAGAATGAGTAACAGTCAAGGTACACACATCAAGGTATACAAGTCAAGCCACTACAAAGTTCTATAAAGCTTTTGGGGAAACAGAAACCCAGACCAAATATGCCCTTCAGGTAGGATGGATATTTGTCCAAATCTAAAAGCTACATTGGTGAGAGAACACCAGAAAGTCATTCAGCTTCTGGGAAGAAAGCTTGCCAGCAGCAGCAGCAGGAAAAAGCTCTTTTGGCTGATCATGGCCAATATTCACATTTCCACATCCTACCACAAACTCTGACTTTCGTCACTGACAGACCACAGCTGTTGTAGGGAGCATTCTCCAATGTGTGTAGGAGAAGGTGACATTTCTGCCATGTATGAAGGTGACAGCACCAAAGTTAAGCATCTGTAAATAGCTCCTCTTTAATCTCTTTCCTTCTTTGTCTTCAACTGATCTGTCAGTGTCATGTGGCACGTTTCTGACAGCAGGTCAAGGCAGAAGAGTAAATACTGTTTGATCCTACTTAGTTTTGGGATCCTGTGATGAGATTAGAGCTCCAGATTCATTACAGAAAAATCAAACATTTCTCAGATACTTAACTCTGAATCCACTCCATTCTACAAAAGGCTTGAAACAATAGATCCCACAGTCCCAACTGCACTTAATTTCTCAGCTCAACCCTAATGCTGAAACCAGATGCCACTTACAAAGGGAAGTGACTATGGCACAGCATGGGGCAGGAGCAGACTCAAAGCAGAGAAAGATCCGGTATTCAACTTTTTTTCCATTTATTTTTAAGTGCATCTTCCCAGGAAGAGGATGGGGAGAGGATTGTAGAGGAGGATTAGCTCCAGAAACATCATTAGAACAGGAAGAGGGGCACAAGACCACACTGCACCACATCCAGGCAGTGGTAAAGATGTCCCTTAGGAAGCTGCTGGCAGTGACTGCTCTGTGCTGAGAGGAATCAGAGAGCCAGTGAGGGGACTTAATACAATTACACTGGTTAACTTCAGCTCCACATGACCAGTAACCTTTGCAAAAATCAATGGCAGTCACCCAGGGGGTGTAAGAGAACTCAGATCAAGTAGTTGAGTTATTAATGGCAATTTGCAAGCAGACCAAGCACTTAAAATATATTCCAATCTAAAGAATAGGTGCAATATCAATCCTTAAGATAAGGTTCCAGGGAGATCTGAGAATCACAGGCCTGTAATCATGGCAACGCTGGGCAAATTAGCAGAAACTGTAATAAAGGATGCATCTACAGAGCATGGAAAACTGCCAGAGCTGTGAGAAACTGCTAAGGGAAATCCTTGCTTGCAGATCCTTGTAGAAAAGGGAGATCTATTTGTATTTCCAAAAGGTTTTTGACAAAATTCTTCACCAAAGTCAAATAGCTAAGGGAGAAAAGGAAGAGTTCTGACTGTTTAAAAAAAGGAAAAAAAATAGCTAGGGTCAAAATGAAGAGGCTGAAAAAAAGAGCTGATCTGAAAGAATTTGATAAAAGTCTACAATATAAGGATTGGCATGGAATTAAGAGATTGGAATCAACTTTTTTACTACCTCTTTCACTCCAAGAGCTATGGGTTATCAAATGAAGCCAGGAGAGTTGGTTTTGAACACAGCAGAAAACAGGTCTGTGTAATTCCTTCTTATTGTGGGTTCAAGAGTGGACATTGATTCAAGGAAAAATTGTATGATTACCTGAAAAAAGAGATGATTAAGAGTTCCAAATGAACAAGCCAAAGAGACTTAGGAAATCACTAGAGAGGTGTGAAGTTGGAGGCTGAGAGTATATTAGGGAAGGTATTACATAAGTTTGCCTGCTTTAGGTGTCCTTTTATGAGCACTTCTGGAGACAGAATAACAAATCCTTGGTTTGAAGGTTGTCACCAGAATTAAGACTCCACAACAGCCAGTCCTTGCTTAAAGAGAATTAGCTTTCTACAGTAGCTGAAGACCTTCTACTATGATAATAGAAATACTTAATTTATGTTAATCTCCAACATTTTCTCATCAACATTCTCACTGTTTTGTATAGAAGTTATAACAGTGAAATATATTGGAACTGACAGTTCTGGAAATGGGAGACACTTTCTAGGAGTGAGCTCTTGAGTCATATATCTCTACTGCCTCCAGATTCATGTAAGGACAGTGGTACTTTACTAAGAGTTGAAATCATTGCTTGCCAAGTAGATGTCTAATTTTATGAATTTGAATTTTTTTATATATTCCAAAATCACAACTCATGGTTAAACTTGGAGAATATTCCTGGGTTAGGGACTCCCACTGGCTAGGAATGGCTTGCACTGTTCTGAAGAGATGCAGCAAAGTATTCATTTTTCACTTCTCTGTTAAACTAATCTGATTCTGGGCACCTGTAGCCAACAGACCTCTGGTCTTTTGTTGCATTGAGTAAACAAAGGAGAAAAAGATGTTTCTCTGATCTCTGATTCATTCTCTGATTGATTTCAAGTTAGCTTGCAGAAGAAGGAAGCAAGAGGACCTGAACTAAGGGGTAGAACAACTGCAGCCCTGCCTTAAGCAGCATTACTAGCAAATTATCACAAATACAGAAATCAGAGCAAAATCCAGCTGTGAAACACCTAATTATATGTGTTCCCCACCCTAGGCTCTCTCACAGAAACACAGGACATGGCATGATTTTTTGATGGTTTCTTTTTTCAAAGTGGTAGAGAAATTATTTTGCAAATTGTCTTTGCTTTGGAGGCTTTAAAAATTTCACTGTTCGGTGAAATATTGAGATAAAACACAAAGGAAGAGGTTTTTTCTTTTTTTGGTCCTAAAAGCAATATGTGATCATGAAAAGGAACGAGTTGTTTTTAGGAATTGCAGAGTTTTTTCAAAGAAAAAGCCTTAGCAAGTAAAATATTCAGTGGCAAAAGCCTTGATTTAGAACTTCTGATGTATTTTAACTTAACATTTTTTATCCTCTGATAATGATTCTGTGAATTTTAGTGGATTTACAAAATAATGCGTTCATAGCAGCCTGCATGGAAAGAGTTTGTGAGCTAGTACATTTTCCTACAGACCTCAGCACTTGCCCAAGTCCTGCTATGTACCCAGTGATCATGACATTTGCTGTGCTTAATAGTCAAGCACCATGCTAAACTATGAACTTTTTGTACATTAGTATTTACCCTGGGTTTTGGATTTGGTTTGGTTTAGCCCAGTTTTTACTTAGTCCTTTGAGTCTATGAGACATTTTGTCAATAAATGATGATGGCATTTTGCACATGTAGTACTCCTTGCCCTTGTCTGTCAAACAAACTGCATTAGCAGAACAATATCTGTCCATAGCCTCTGGGAAACTGTGAAAACAAGTTTGTAGATAAAATACTTCCCTTCCCAAGGATGCTTCAACTTCTAGAAGACTCCCTTGAGCTTGATACATCAAGGTTGTTGTGTTCCCTGTAACCAAGGTACTCAATACTTTTCTGTCTATTCTATTTATTTTGATGTTTCTCTATTAAAAAAAAACCCAAAACACCAAACCAAACACCAAAAACCCATCAAACCCCAAACCATAACTGAATCTCTAATAAAATCTCTTCTTTTACATTTTCAATTTTTTTTTCTGGTTTCTCACTATCATGGATGCTGACAACCCTAAACAGCTGCAATTCTCATCTCCCAGAGGCTGCAGGATCTATCTCAGGAGTTACCACACTGATGCATGCACAGCCTCTGGATTTTTCACCTCTCCATCTTCTACTTCTGGAAAGTGTGGAGCTAAGCAGCACACAAAGGATCAGAGCTCCATGTTGTCAGCTTCGTTTTCAGGCATTTTTCTCCCTGGCTTTGCATACTCAACATTTTTATCCTTATGTGGTGCCCCTCCCAAACTGCCTTAGAATTCTGTCAGCTTGTGCAGTTGATCTGAACATGAATTGAAACCCAGTGTCACAGAATTGCATAACAAGAGAATGTGATCAAAAAAAGATCACATTTGACAGAAAGAAATAAAAGGAAGGATGGTGACAAAGAGTTAATGTTTAGACTCCTCAAAAAAATTGAGTCATCAGGGTTAGCAGTTTTTAGTGATTTTGGTGATTCTATTTAGCACTGAAAATGCTGTTTGCTGCTTGGCATTTCAGTGCTTACATAATTTATAGTCTATTATTTGATAATGTATTGAAGCAGGCTGTTGTCTTTGGCACCATCAAAGGTGTCTGCTAATTCACTGGTTGACCTTCTCTGCATGCATGTAAAATGGAAAAGAAGTGATGCAGGGCACACTGCGGCAGTTCCAAAAACAGCTCGGTGTTCAGACAGTTTGATTTGGCTGAGCCTTACCTCCAAACTATAGTTTTATTTGTCTATGTTTGGAAAAAGTAGCAAAGAGGTGGAAAAGGGGTATTTTAAAAGATTGGTGCATTCTGTTCTGTCTGGCTTCTCCAGACAAGTATCATTTTGTACCCAAGGCAGTGAAAATGTCCTGACATTAGGGTGTAACTGGACACATTGTGCTTCTACCTAACCCCATGTCCGTGCAGCCAAAGGCGTCCTCTCCTGAGTGTCCAAAGTTGTTCATCCCTGAGAAGAAGAGGAGATATGCTAATAGCCAGCATACACATGGAAAGAAGGATTCTGCTTGTATATAGGAACATTTATGGAAGTATTTCAGCTTTCGAATGCTGAGCACAAACAGTTTGCATCCAGTTTCCCAAGAGGTTTAAAATGCTAGATAAAATGGATCTACAGAAGTCCTCAAAGTACTGGGACAACCAGACAGAAATATCAGTCTTAGAGAACGCTTTGCTTCATGCATTCCCTGTAATGGGAAGGACAGAACATGTTGCTGGAATGTCATAAATGGAAGAAAGCCCTAAGGCTATCCTCTGACAGGGGTTCCCCAGCAGTGCCCACCTGCCCAGCAGACCCTGCAGTGACCAAGTAGGGGATAATTTGCTTGTGCCACAAAGTTCCAGTTCTTCAATTAGAAGCAATGATTTTTAGGCATCAGCAAATACCCATTAACTTCAGTATGGACTGCAAAGCCAGGGACTTGATATAGAGATATGAAAAAATATACATATATGTAAAAATTAATACCTATATTACCCTGCTGGTGCAGGCTCACAGAAGGGAGCATATGAAAGTTCACACACAGTGGCAGGGCTGTCACCTGTCCCTAACAGCCCACACTACACCAGCTGCTCCCCAGCTGTCCCAAATCAAAAACACATTCCAATATTTCTTTTCAATTTCCATTCTGTGTCTAATCTTGTAGAAAAATAAGTAGAGCAATGTACTGGGAGAGGCAAGGAAAATTTAAATAACTTGTTAGTGCCAAAGTCATTGAAAGGGTTGATTAATCAGAGATGCCTGGTAGGGGCATAAGATAGAGAAGGCTTCATTGTGGCAGGGTTTTCTTGATGCTCTTTTCCCCAAGCATGACTTTTCTTTTCCCCTGTGAGCCACTTTTATGCTATGGAGAAACAGTTGTGAGCCACAAATACATGTTAACTGCAATTGATCAAGGACAAAATGAATAATTTACCTTCTGAAGAAGAGATCATCTATATTGCTACAGACTTTTTAGGAAAGAACTTTTTCCCTGATGTTACAGCCATCCTGTTTCAGCAGCATTTATATGTGGCAAGAGCACTGCTTTATTTCTAAACTGGCACATCCCAGCAGAATTGCCCACCTTTTTTTTTGTTCCAGTGCTTCTGATCTTAAAGCATATGAATTATTCACAAAGAATTCCATACATCGTCAAAACATTTCTGTTAAATAAAACTGCATGCTTAATTCCCCCCACCCTTGATTATCTACAGTGAGGAATAATGATTTGAATTGTTGAAGATGATGAATCCCAGGAAGCTCTATGTATGGCTACACCCAGCCCCCTGTCTTTGTCAGACCTGTTCCCAGCTCTGACAGGTTGTGCTACTTGGGCACAAAAATTTATAATTTTATTGATTGCTATACTGCATCCATTTCTGTGATGGCAGTATCAAAAGTTTTTTTAATAGTCAAAAGAAGAACAACCTAATGTAAAAGGTTGAATAAAAGGTTGGTTTCTCCAGGAAATCAAAGAAAAGATGCAAATAGCTAAACACAAACAACTTCACTGAACACAAAATATACATAAGAATAGTCAGAAGGTCAACAACTCTGCCATTTTTTTGATCCTCTTTTAAACTTCTCATTTTAAGATATACATAAACTCTACAACTACAATGTAATTCACCATTTACTTAAAGAAACTCATAAAAACCAAACAGATTTTAAAACCCTTTCCCTGTTAAAAAGGTGGAGCTTTTCTAGTGGGTGGAAAAAAAGGGGGAATTTTTTCCTAGAACAGGAAAATGATACACACACAACTCCAGATGACTGCCTGTCTGGCATAGACTATTGTCTGGATGCACAGTGAGCTGCCATTTCTACTAAGAGTAAGTATGCTGCTTGCAAAAGTACTAAACACTAATGGAAATCAAAGCTTAGACGACTGCCTGTGCCCTAGAGATATCCTTCCTGTACAGACCCAAAGTGCAAAAAAGGAGAAAGACTCTGAGGGAAGAACCATGACATCCACCTATTTATTGTAGGAGGAGTTTGTGCTGCCTTTGCAGCAGCATTGAAGTAAGCTGCTAAATAAAGAGCCACTTAGATTTGCGAGCATGAAGCCCTCTTGTTTTATGAGCCAACTTGTGGTGTGTGAAATGTGGTGAAGGCAGGCCAGGGAGATGCACAGGAAGGCAGGGAAGATGATTATCATAGAGTGACTCAGATCATTGGCCATGCTGAATTTCTAACAAAGAGAATCTGGCACAAACATAAATGCAGGGAAAGCAAAATCGGTATACAGATCTAGTGATAGATGCTAAGAGATAAAGAGCTGAAAGCCAGGAGGGAGATGTGTATTAGCCATCCCATTGGGAAGAAAAAAGGAAAGGAAGATAAACATTGCTAAGAGCAATAACAGAAACACCAGACATTCTGATAGAAATGCTGCATAAGCATTATGATCTCCCCCCAAAAAATAAGCCAGGAGAGACCTATCAGGTACTTACACAAAAATATGTAGCAAAAATTTTAAACTTTCTTATTTACCTATAATTTTCAAGGTGACACCCTACCAATCTAGGATCCCAGCCACAGGAGAGTTTGCTGAGAGAGCAGTTCCTTCTCTCCAGAGAGGCACCTCCAAGCCTTACCACCCCACTTGGACCACTCAAGTGACTAGGAAAAGTAGCAAAATAGCTCTTTGGGGGCAAAAAAAAAAAAAAAAAAAATCCCAAAAACACCTACTAAATAAAACACCCACCAAAAAACCTTCACACACACAAAGAAAGAGATTTAAGTTAAAGAAAGTCGTGAGGCGTGAGAAAGGGAGAGATGCAAGGAGAATGTGAAATAGAGCCATCTGTAATCCTCAGTGCTGCAGCTATTTCAGGAAGAAAAGAGTGAGCAGTGCGTGCACAGCCCAAGGATGCAGAGGGCTTTAGTTCAGAGGATGATGACTGCAGTGCAATTCCAGGAAAAGCAAGGAGTGCATGCACAGCCAAAGCCAGGCACCCGCCACTCAGCTGCCATATTTGCAGCTGAACTATTAAATGAATGTTTTGATTCCAGCTGGGCTGTGGTGCCAGATGCAATATTGTTAAAACAACAGTGATAAGCAGCAATCTTAGGCTGGGCAAGTGTGACCAACTGCAGGTGATGGAAAATCAGTCTTCTGAGGCCAGCTGGCAGCAGCAGTCTGTGGTTAAAAGCTGCACAAGATGAAATCTGATCTTGTTTAGGGTTTACACTTCTCTGTAGAAGTATTGTATAAAGCAAGCAGCTTTCTGCAGAGGTGTCAATGACCGGGGACACTGGGCAGACCTGGGGTCTGGTTCAAATAGCTGCTCAAAACAAAGGCAAAAGGAAAACTACAAAGGTTCTGGTCTATACGAGGCAGGTAGGGAATTTAGGTAGCTTGGAGGCTTTAGAATCCTAATGTTCCTTAGCTAAAAGTTTGAGTGAATGTCACCAGTGGCAAGAAAAAATGGAAGAGCTTAAACTTGGGTGGAGGAATTAGTATGAAACAATGTGAATGATCCAGAGGACCAAAAAAGACTGCCAGAGGACAAGGCAGTGCTCCTACCCAAGTGCCTTGCAGAAGTAGCTGCTGCTATCACAGGATTGGGACACGCTGGGATGTGAAGGTGTGCCAAAAAAGGCTGTGTCCACTGTGCAGGAACTAGTAATGTTCATATCAGCAATTAAAAAAAAGGCAGGCTAGAACTGGCCCCAAATTTACAAAGATTATCATGGTGAAAAAAAAGATGTAGCACAGTTGGGAGGGTGGTGCAACTGCTCATTGCAGAAGTTTCCTGGAGGTGCCAGGAGAGGCATCAGAGCCATTCCCAGACTCACTACAGTTGTGGCACCTTTACAAACAGATTTCTTCCCAAACAGCCCGTTTAGTTTTATGTGCCTAGGGACCATGTAACACCTAAAAAGTGCAGGAGTGCTCACTGCTGACACTGCCTATCCATCTTGCATGAAGCCCACATCATTTTGCAATGTGTCTTACTCTGGTATCAAATCCCTTTTAATGTGGATGAGGGTGTAATCTCAGTAGGATTCCAGAAATAGAAAAAGTTTTACTGTTATATTTATTAACAATAAATAATAAAGTCTCTTCCAGCATTCATTGGCTTTTTGACTGCCTCCCTTGTAGTTGCTGGATTTTTTTCTATTTTAAATAATTTTTTTCCAGATTTATCTTTTTGTTAAATAAGAACCACAGGAGCTGCATACTTAAGAAACAAACAAAGCACAAGCCTTTCACAGAATGATTAACTAAGGGAACCATTCATTAAATTTCAAATGCATGTGAGACCCAGTATAAAGGCATAGAAGGAGGATGGTGAAAGTATCTCAGTGATATGTTAAAGAGACTACAAAACTTAAAAGCAATGATAAAGACAGGATGTGTAACTATAATCTCATAAGACCAAGCATAAATAATGCTACTAGTTTGCTGCAGCATCTTTGAAATTTCTAGAATTGGATTTGTAGAATTCAGCCCATTCCATGTCACTGTTGGAATAGTTCATAAACTCTCAGGTGTCTTTCAAGACAGCTGGATAAGTACCTTCAATGCATATTCATAAGCTTTCTTTGAGGGTATGTGTTTGAGTTAAGAACCATTTTATTTTGGCTTTACATCACATTTTATGTTTGCAAGCTACATATTGTTTTTAACCAGTTTACCAAATTTCAGACTCCTGTTTTAAACCACAACATCAGCACAATGAAGCAGTGCTGCCTTCCTTTTGTGTGGCAAGAGGGACATCAGAGGACAATGTGAAGCTGGCAGACTTGCAGAAATATGCTTCTCTCTGCACTGACTTTAAACTCCTCCTCATGGTGTGACCTGCCATTCTCATTACCACACAATTCCTGGTAGTTGCAGCACAAACACCTTTAAAATTCAATTCCCAAGAGCTCTCCACCCTTGCTCAATACAACAATCCTCTGTAACTGAGCTTTAGGACAATGAGGAATTCAAATACCTATGGAACAACAAAATGAAAAAAATACTTATGAAAAAGAATTAAATTCTAGTGCCTGTGGAGGTGTTCTGCATAGAGACCTATGGACTTCTGGTTCATGAGAACTAAGGATGCCTCTGACAAAGCCCTTTAATTCCATGCTGTTCCTTGAAACTCAATGTGTCTTGTTAACCATCAAAGTAAAGGATGTAATGAATAATCCACATTATCCATTAAAAAAAAAAAGGAAAATCAAACTCCTTGACTTTCCTCAACCACTATGCTTCTTTTGTGCCATGAATGAATTTAATTCCTTATCTGAAATTTCAATTATTACAAAAATAGGTCAGGTGGAGTGAAGGGATTACAATTAACTTCTCTGTGTGCTAATGCAGTTCATAATCATTAAAGAAAAACAAGAAAAGAAACAAAAACTTAAAGGTTTTATCCTCAAACACACCTGCTGAATACCTGGGACACATCTGTATTGCATTTGCCAACCCTTAACCATGGCATGTCAGAGTATGGACACAAATAGTTTTTCTAATCAAGCCTGTCCTTGAGTGTGTTTTGAAATACTTTTCAGGTAACCTGGAAGAAAATATATTATTAAAGGACCCACGCTTTATCGGAGAGCTGTTTGCTTTGACTGTTGGCTGCTCCCTGCTGTGGGAGTGGCATGATAGGATGGCTGCCAGGAAAAGGAAAACATAACCTTTGTGAATTGAGACAGAAAATGTGGCTCCCTGTATAAATAAACATCTGGCTTGAGAGCACCGTATTTTATATCATTTGCAAATCTTTCTACTGGACAAGGCTGTGCAGGGAATGATATAATGACACAAATGCTATGACTTTCCTGATTATTTAGGCATCACTGGAAAATAAGACAGCAGGAAAAAAATAATAAAAAATATTTTTGTTTTCTGGATATTGTAAAAATAGAGAATTTACTGATGGACTTCTTTATATTGATAAAACCTTCTAGCAATCACCACCCTTTTCAGGGGAACCAGATCCCTTCCTGGAGCCAAAAAAACAGTTGTCAGTCTGTTCATTTCATCAATTTGTTTAATGTCAGCAAAAAGTTCTCTGTACCCACAGGTTGTAAGGGGAGCCTCATGGTGCAGCCACACTGGTAACAGCGGTTCACAGATGTCACATTCCTGAGGACTGAGCCAGAGCAAAGACAAGCTCCAGGCTCTGCTAAAAAGATGTCACACAAGTGCCTCTCCTACCAAAATGACCAGCCAGAACCAAGGATGGCTCAGTGGGACATGTCTGTGCCACAGCAACACTAATTTACTGATGAGTTTAAATTCCCAGCATCAACAAAAGTCAAGAGGCTCAAGAAATGAAAGTGAGATTTCCAAGTCACATTGCCCAAACACCCCATGTACCCAGAATCAGCCAGGAGCATCTTACCCAGGAACAGCTGGATCTGCTGGAGGATGTTTGTCAGAGAGCTCACTCACCATTTACTCTGAAACTCTCCTCCTTCGCCCTTCTGCCTTTAAAGTAAATGATGTCTCACTGCCAGGAGCAGCACAAATAACGAGAACATAATTTACTTCACAGGGACTATGGGTCACCAATTGGCTACAGCTCTGAGAAAGGTAAATGTGCTCTTAAACTCCATTACCAGAGATATTCCAATACAGATCTAATAGAAAAGTTATTCTGCAAGACATTCTGCAAGGTAGGTTGTATATAAACAGATATTTGCTTAACCCCATATTTCCAGTTGATCAATAAATTGCTCTGAATCTTGCCAATATTTTGGGAAATATTTGCAATTTACCAATTCAGAATTCAAATACAAATATAACCTCATTGTGTACCAGATTTCCAGTCCCGAATACTTTCTTCTTATGGGAGAAATTAATAAACTGAGATTATTGGCACATGTGGGAGCCTTACAAGGTAATAAAGTGAATGACTTTTACCTCTTTGTCAAAACAGCAAACTTAATGATTAAATATAAGTTTCACTTCTTTTTCCCAGCAAGTAATGGGAAGAATGCCTTTAGAAGTTGTTTACATCCTTCTACCCCAGCCCCTACCAGAATTAAAAAACAAAAATAACAGGTTTTGAACATGATATGCTGACCTGAAAAAGTAGGAAAGAGAAAGGTGGGGGCTTTTTTCTTTTTCTTTCTCTTTTTTTTTCTTTTTCTCTTTATTTTTTTCTCTGTCTCTCTTTTTTTTTTTTTCCTTTTAATATTACTGTAAGACTATAGTATGGCACTATGGAGGCTTCAATGGAAAGGTATAAAAAAAACCCGGACAATTTAAAGAACCTCTCATTCTCTCCCCAGAAAATTATCTTTACCATGCAGTTACTTGCTGTAAGTTATTAGACAAGAGTGAAATAAAATTGCCGTATTATCAGAATGTAATCATTACTTTGGTCTTGTGACAAGATGTGAATCAGCAGTGTGCTGTGTGCACTCCAGGGCAGGTGTCAAAGACAAAGGAAAAGCACTGGGAGAGTTGTAAAAATTGGATGTACCTGCTCTCCTCCTCTCCCCTCTCTGCCCTTATCCTGGTGTTTGTCCCAGCCCGTGGAGATGCTCATTCTCTGAGGATGCAGAGGTTCCTGCTGGCCCAAGCCCCAAGGCACTGCAGGTTGCCAGCTGTGGCACAAGTCACTCCACACACTGCTGCTCTGATGGTGACAGTGGCCCGGGGAGAGATAAAATGTGACCAAAAAGCTAATAACAGCTACATTTCAGATGCTGTTCACTGCCTTTTTTTTTTTAATCCCCTGTCCATCTGCTGATGGTGGCTGCATTATTTTCCTTTCTCTCCCCATTTTAGGACAAGCTTTTAAATTGCACTTGCCATAATGAGCCAAATCTGCCCAGTCCCTTCTGTGCCACATGCAGCAATACTGAATGATGCACTGCAGGGATCACCAGGGTTTGTTGGCACTTTCAAGCTGAATAACAGGATCTGTGTGTTCTCAGTGTTTAATTTTTCATTTCTTGCAGCCATGAGCAAGACCAGAAGGACTTTGGGAAGGAAACATCGGGGTTAGCTTTCAATATTTGATGCTATTAACAATCTAGGACATCTTCAGAAATTCTATATCAGCTTTGAAAGGAAACAGATACAAATGTTAAAGTTGCTATACAAATGTTTATAGAGATGGCAAAGATATGCTGCAGAGCCAGTTTCACCAAGAAATATTGATTGTGTTGGGGCTTATGTGCTTAACTATTTCATTGCATGGATTTTATAGGTGACATTTGAAAAAGGTTAATGCATTCATTTTATTTTGAGCTAAGGGGAGCCACAGACTATCATATAATAGGCTGTCATCATATATATACTGAATAGAAGTAGTTTTATAGAAAACTTTAAAACTATATCAAATGTTAATACCTAAGTAAAAATACACATTTTAAATCAATATTTTTTTGCTATAGTCTAGTTAAACTCAAGGCAGCGTTAACAGGAATATTGAAGTGTGATCTCTCGAAAGTTTAAAATGAATGTAGGAAAGCAAATTTCATAACAACTTTGACTCAATGAAACAGCACTTTGGGGTATATGTTCTCAGACAGAACCAGTACACTGTGCTGAATGTTTTCCAAAGGTACTGTAACCATTGTACAAGAATCTCATAATTTAGCTATAGATGGCACAAAACATGACTTCACTTTTAAAAAGAAACATTACACAACTCCTCAGACAGATTTAGGACCCTATAAAGATTCATCAGCTGATCAAAGTTCATAGACTGTGCATCACACATTTTCTTGTTGTCCTTTGCAATTTTAACAAGGTACAGAACAGCACATCCTGGAAATTGCTCACTAGATCCTCTTGTTCTCCATGGGCAGGCTGTCTAATAAATAGCCTGTGTCTACACCAGCAGAAATACCACCTAGCCTAATCAAACTTAAGAGCTGGCCAGGCTGACCCAGGTTAAAATGAAATTCCATCTTAACTTTCCTCCAGAGATGAGGAAACTGGTGCTGTCAGTCTCTGGTGAGACGCCAAAGCACCGTGCTCATCTCAATGTTTGTGGGGTCATTTGATTTCAGCCCTGACTTGAATATGAACTACCTTACCAGAAGCAATTGGCATCATGTTTCAGGTAAAGCTGGGATGAGGGAACACCTGAGCCTGCTGTCCTGCAGGTTTTGGTTCAAGCTTTAATGAATTGAAGAGAGGGTCTGTTCCCTTCCTCTTCTTTCAACAGCAGGAGTGACAGCATCGTGACACAGAAAGGAAGCACTGACTGATCCACGATGCCCAAGTGGTCCTCTGACAGCAGGGAAGGAATCTCAGTCTCTAGACCATGCTCCCAGCCCCTGCTCTGACTGTTCTGAAGCTGAGTTGATAAACTAAGATGAAGTATGAAAGTGTGAACCAGCCAAAACAAGCCCCAAGGGCACAAATTTCTAGACGAAAGCACACCTATTGATTAAAGGCCCTGGTTCTGCTTTGCAAGGCAAGGCACCAGTGTCAAGAAGTTCCTGGAAAAGGGCATGAGGTTGAACATATAGATATGTGTAGAGTTTGGAGGGTGGGATATCATCAGCTAAATGAATCACTGTTACAGGAAAAAAAAATGCAGTTCTCACACATGGTAGCACAGATAATCTCTTGCATTTAATAGAAGCTTTGAAAATACTCAACTTTTCCACAAAACCTTCGTGCATCCCTCCTTTTACAAACTTTAACTGCTTGTACATACCTCACAGGCTGATGATTCGATACAGGACAGCAGTCTGTTTTACTGCCTCTCTTCTGAGCAACTGCTGAGGTTTTGCAGAGCCAAATTGGTGATTGTTATCTCAAATGACCCCTTAATAACTCTTACACATCACATAGCCCACAAAGTTCTGAAAGTCACTATTTCAGAAGTGTTTGCTGCACATATTACTTTTGGAATAAGGATCAACTTATGTCTCCTGCAAAGTCACTGCAAATCTCCATTATAGTTCACTTTCATCAAAAATGGAGCATTTCTTGACACATTCTCATGTCTGCTACATAGCTCATATTGACTACTTGCATTTTTTATATTGTAATCTAAATATGACATAAAAAATAATTTACAGTCAAACATTTCATTTTTACCATCCTGTAGTGACATTCAGCTTTCCTAGTTCTAACTGCCCATATGTCCACTGAGACCAATCATTCTTTACTGACAGATCCATTTTTAGAAAGAAATGAGAAAAATCTTTCATATGCCTTGCAACGTAGCCACATGGAAAAGTTTCATCTTGATGCTCTTTCTGTCTGCAGCAGGCAAGTGCTCAAGGAAACGGATCCCATGTTAAGTCACTACCAGAAACCAAAACTGAATCTTCTCTTTGCACAAATGTGGAAAATACCTGCTTTTGATGAACAGCAAACTTCCTAGATGCAAGTATGACACAAACAAGCTGAGTCCAAGCAAGTGGAGACTTGGGGCACATGAATGGAAGGATGGCTCAGAAAAGACAATCTGCAGAATCCAGAGCCATCTTGTTTTCCATCTGTGCCTTCTTATTACCCTCCTGGGTAATAGATAACCTAAATTATGTTAAAAAATTATGCCCCGTGAACTCCTCAGGGTATTTTTAGAGTCTGGGGGAGTGTGTGCACATGGGTGGGGAAGAGGAAGAAACCCAGAGAAAAAATTATTTTTCATTTCACAGAATCACAAAATAACTAGGTTGGAAGAGACCTTCAAGATCATCGTGTCCAACCCACACCCTAACACCTCAACTAAACCATGGCACCAAGTGCCACATCCAGTCTTTTTATAAACACATCCAGGGATGGTGACTCCACCACCTCCCCATGAAGACCATTCCATTTTCTTTAGCAGAAAAGAATAAATAAAGATTTTGAGGTTTGAGGTTGTCAATCTTGAGATAAGCATGCAATCTTACCTAATAAAAATATATTATAATTTCAAGTACCTGGGAGGTGTCTTTCACAATTTCTGGTGAGTGTAGGATTGATTTCTAGGGTTTGGTACCTCTATGCATGCCCAAAATTTGCTAACACATCCCCTCACGAACATACCAATGATGAGAGAGAGAAATGGGTAGATACAGATGTATACTTCTAGGATAAAATCCAGTGGTCCCAAACCTGTTTGTCTGTGTGCCAGGACTGGCATTTAGCACAGCCCCAATGACAGCAGAACTGGGAGGAGATGGTGGCTGTTGGCTGAATTGGGTTTTAGCAGTGTTCATGCACTGCTTATTCATGGGCAGCACAGTAGCCTCAGCCCAGGTCTGGCTGATCAAACGATTAAGCTCACTTTTTGTTTAACCTGCAAAACCAAATTATAGATTTTATTAGCCTAGAGGTGATACCAGAAAGGTGAAAAGACAGGAATGTGATCATTACCCTTGAAGTCTTGCAAAAAATGCAATGCTTACAGAAATCAATTTAGAAGAAGAAACTTCTTCAGACAAAGTGAAAAGGAATATAAAAATTCTGCCCTTATACCTGTGAATGAATCTGGGTCTGTAAGACAAGTGATGTATCACAATAGCAGATGCAGCAGGAAACAAAACCAAGGGTAAAACATGATTGGACAAAACAAGATCTCAACAACTGTATGTATTAGTTATTGGTGGATGCCAAATCGTGCCACATCACTGAATGTTTAAGAATAAGTCTGTATACACACTCTGTAATTGAATGTCAAGAAAAATGAAAATATATTGTTTTATTGCTACTGTTCATTGATTTATTGAAGTGATTTATTGTCATTGGACATGAGGACCAACAAATCATTTTGCTGACACCATCAGCTGCCTTAACTAGGTTGTCAGTTCACGACATTAAAGGTAATGGATGGTGATTATTTTACTGTAATGGGTTTAATCAGTGCTTTGAATGACTTAGCAGTCGTGTCATAGTATAGCCAAGTCATCATTCATCAAGGCGGCATTTTGTTTACCAACATCATCTATAATTCATCTGATTGTTGACAATCATCAACAAATACCTCTCAGGCTAAGTTTTATCAGAAATGAAAATCTGCACGGCTGCAGCATACAAACTAACCCTGGTTTACAACCAGAGGAGAAACACGAGAAGGTGCTTGCTCCTCTCTGAGAAGAGGAGCTGTCAGCCTGAAAAGGCACTGCCAGCCGAGGCTGCATTCCCCTGGGCTGTGTTTCAGCCCAGCACTAGGATTTACAGCTTTCTGAAGCACACAGTGCTTGTTCTGTTGTATGTGAATGCTCTGAATTGAATTCTGCATTACACACAAATTTGGGCTTAGTTTAGAAAAAGAGAAGTGCAACCAACCTGTTCTGTATTCCCAAGAGAGAAAAACGTGCAAGTACAACCTGTCTGTTTTTCTCTCCCAGAATGGGATTGAATCATATGCTTATTTATACTATGATTGAGTTACTTGTGGAGAACTCCAGATTCATAAAAATTCCTGTTAACTTTATGGAAAAGGGTGCAGTAGTTGAAACATTATCATCTTAAGATAGGCCTTTAGATCATTACTTGTGTTATGTGCTTTATGGGTAAGGGTCAACATGCAAATTGTAAAAAAAATTCATATTAAGATGACAGGGTAACAGCTTAGTTACCCACAAAGATTATTAATACAAATTACTGGAAAATTTATAGAGCTCCAGTAGGTTCCCTACTAGCTTTTAGTGCAAACTTTTCTCTGACATTTGCATCACAGATCTCAACATCTATAGTCTACTTATCTACTGGTGCATGGACAGGGAGCTACTTTAGATGTAGCAAAAGAAGAGTATCAAAATTCTGCCTCACAGATGTGAGAAATACCCTGGCTGAGTAAAAGACAAGTGGCAGCTGTTCCAGATAGGATGGAACAGGATGGAATGGAAAAGGAAATAATTTCAAAGTTATGTGAAAATATTTTACATTTCAAAAACATATTTGATTATTGTCTATAAATATGTAAAAGACAGCAGAAATGGAATTTAAAGAAAAGGTATTTTAAAAGAATGTTTAAAGTAAAAATAATCTTATTTTTCTTATTCCATGCTCAAAGTTTGCCCTATGAATCTTAAAACTATGAGAAATTAATGCATTTTCTGAATAGGTGGAGCAGATTTTTAGGGTGCAAGTAGGACAAGGAATAAAAGTTGCCTTCAAGGCCAGCAGCAAACACAAACAAGTGTTCCAGTCCAAAGACTAGACTAGAGCTGTCTGATGCTCCAAAAAAAACCCCCAAAAAACCCAAAAAACTTAAACAAAAACAGATGCCTAAAACACTGTGGAAATTATTAAATCACACCTGCACGTTCATGAGAAAATGTATGACCAGATGTATAAGTACCCATAACCACTTTGTCATTAAAATTGTGAAAAGATACAGTGAAATACAGAGAGCAACACATAGCATTAGGAATAAGTTTTCATGCAAATTAGCAATATCCTAGCAATATCCTAGACTGGTATATCCATGGATTAGAGATGGTCTGCAGTGGGGAAGTTACTTTTATTAGAGTTAAAAGGAGATTAAATAGTCTACCGGAGATTTCTTACAACTCTAGTAATCTTTCACATGCAGAAGTGAAGCTGAAGTGAATAGGAAGAAATTATAAAAAATGATATGTAGCCAACAAATGTCATCACCATAAAATTGAAAGATATCAATGCTGGTGCAAGTCCAAGAAGCCATACTCAGAAAGGATTGTTTAATAATTTTAAAAGCAACTGATATTAGTACAAGAAATTACAAGACAAACTCCTAAAAATATTTGGAAAACTCCAAATTTACAGTCCCTAAATACTGAGTATTTTCACAGAATGTGATCTTGAAAACTGAAATACTGCATTTATTAGCATCCAGGCAGTTATATTTGATTTCTTTAGCAGAAACTCCTAATTCAGTCAGACATTGGATTCTTAAAATTTTTCAGTGTTATTGCCTAAATACTTTCTACAACATTGCAAGATTCTTGAACGAGATGTCTTCTTAGAAAGGTTTTTTCACAGAGTTCAGTTTGCATGAATAACATGTTGGATGTTTCTTCATGAATTTAGCAACTCCTGTGTCTTCTAAATCTGAGGCAAATTTAGTCCCTGCATTTAGAATATGAAACTGAACTTTAAATGCTGTAAGGTCTGGGTTTGCTGACTTGGCAGGCAGCAGGACACCTCATTAGAAAGGTGTTATGACATTGAGCAGAATATTCTATTTAAAAAGCAGTTGTGAGATCTTTCAGGAGGTGAAGCAAACCTTAAATACATGCAAAGAGAGTATCTCAGCCAGAGAAGCTGATATTTGGTCTATCCTTAAATATTTTCTTGATGAAACCTAGTTTGGGAAGGAGATGTTTTGATTTTCTCTTTGGTTTGGGGTTGTTTTTTTTCATGAACTGGCTGAAGGTGAAAACTCAAATCTGGACGCTGCCAGGAAAACCTTTTTCTATAGAAACATTCCCTTACTTCCAGCACTTGTCATTGCCCTTGCATGCTCTGACCAAGATATTAATAAAGTCTCCCCTTCTCAAAACTGAAGACCAAGAATTCTGGACAGACAGAGAGTGTGTACCTTCAGCTTTCCCCCTTGATATTTCTGAGATGGTGAGCCAGCACACAGAGCCCCCTTTTAAAGGGGCATTTTCTTTGCAAGGTGTTTTACTGATGCCTGTAGCAGCACTGGGCATATTAATAGCAAAAGAAACGAGACACATTAATTACAAGTGCCTTCATGGAGCTGCTTTCTTGACACTGATTTCAGAACATACTCAGATAATTGGTAGAAACCACTCACACAAAGTGAACTTTGCATACAGTGTCTGGGTTTGGAGTTAGTGTCCCTGTAAGGTGACGTGTCTCTGACAACTGGGATGGCAAGAAGCAGTGTTGTAGGAAATGCTTGAGTAATGCCTGCACTGCAGGCAAGAAAGGAGGCAGCAGAGCTGCTGAGCTTTAATCTACACATCTCCACCAGTGGCAGCACGGAAGATACAGCAGCACTGACTTAGCCAGCAACGCATCAGCAACAGACTGAAGCCCACGCTGCTGTGTTTTCATTTATCCTCATGTTTCATCAAGTCTCCAGAGAATGGTGGGGGATGTGAAATCCCTCAAAACAGGATTGATTTGAGTGTCCTGCAGAGATAATTCACATGTCAATACTGTTAACCATTCCATTTCTTCTTATGAAGGAAGGGAAGAATGATAACAAATCACATTGGAATCTAGTTTCGAGCTTCCAACAAAACAACAAATCAAGAACTGGAAGCTATACTCAGCTGAAGAAAATGGTAAAGGGCATGTTAGGGAGTAAAATCTGAATATCATAGTATGGACAGGCAAAAGAGATAATAAACATGAATTCACAAAAAGCAAAAATTTTCTTCCAACATAATGTATCAATAGAAGCATGTCTGCTGAAGGGTTTCTGGAAGTGACAATTAGTCAAAAGGCTTGTGCTTTATTAGAGGAGTGAAATCAATGCAGTCAGTGACTGTTAGGAAATAATTGAGAGATGATATATAGCTTCTCTACAGGAGAAAAGCCAGAACAACTGCCTCAAACCAAAATTTAAACAAGCAAGGGTTTAGGTCAGAAAAGAGTAAGTTAGTAGTATTTCAATAAGAGACCTGAAAGAAACCACAGTAGTACTCCTAGCTTAAACAGGTTTCATACATACAGAATCCTGAGTATTCCTTTAACAGATCAGGGGAACACTAGACCAGCAAATCTCACTTTTTATACCAACTGAATTAATAAAAATTGTAATAAAGAAATAAGCAGCACACAAACAAATAAATGCAACATAGGAAAGTCAGGATGCAAAGCCACGTCTCGATTCAGGCTCTCTGAAAGAGATGATAAATGGGGGTGAGGCCATTTAGATTGATGCATACTTGGATTTACAATGAGGTTTAGACAAGTTTTTAATGAAACGGTTTTAAAAAAATTAAACTGTATGGAACTACAAGGAAGGCCCTTTCCAGGATAAATGACTTAGTAAAAGGCACAATGTAAAGAATGAAAATAAATAGTAATTTTCATAATGTAGGGAAGTTAAACTGTAAGCCCATATGAACCGTCCCCAATGCATTTAAAGCTCAGGAAAGGAAAAAATAGTGAGGTGACAGAGTTTCTTTATGATTCAAAATTATTCAGGGCACTAAAAATGAAAACTGATTACAAGAAGCAGCAGAATGATCTCACAATGCTGAATGATGGGACAATCAATCAATGTCAGGTGAAATTTAAAGCATAACATTTGAGGGAAAAATAGTCTAGATATATATATTAATGTACTCTAAATTACCCCCAGCCTCCAGGAAAGATCTTGGAGCCATTATTGATAGTTCTTTGAAAATGTTAGTTCATGGATCAGGAGCAGTGAGGAAGGAAAACAGAACAGCAAGAATCATTAATGAAGGATGAAAAACAAGAGCAAAAACATCATTATGCCAGTTTATAAACCCATGGTGCTCCCACAGCTTGAATTCTGCATGCCTTTCTAGGCACCCCACCTCTAAAAGGAGGGGAAGAAAACAGAAAAAGACAATCAAACAACCCCAGAAAAAAAATACAGTATCTATACATGGAAGGATCACACAGACTAAGGTTTTTTAAACTTGGAAAGCAATGGTCAAGGAAAGGTAGGAGGGATTTATGTAAAAATAAGGGATATCATTGCAAAGGAGTTTAGAGAACAAGTTATTCATTATGCCCCAGTTTGATTTGATGCTTCTTAATTTAAACATTATCAGAGTTTTTACAGCAGATTAAATCGAGGAAAAGAGAGCAGATTTTTCTTTTCTTTTGACCACAATCTATAATTAAAATATCAAAATTTATTGCCAAGGACACTCTGGGAACCAGCGTCTAAACAGGTCTAGAAAAAAAACCTGAACAACCCACATAAATAATAGATAAATTAATGAAAGGAATGACCTGTGAGAGCCTGAAAGATGTGACTAAAAAAGCAGGCTTGATCTGTAGCCTGTCGTGGCATCATAAACTCATTTGCTTCTTCTGTAGTAAGCTCAGATCTCTTTGCTCTCATTGAGATCTTCCCTTTCCCAGTTGACAAATTTTGACCATTCTATTTAAAATATGGTTTCAAAATACAGGAAGCCTAGTGGTTGAAATGCCAGATGGAACCCATAAATGTAACTAAAATAATGATTCAGGTTTGATGACAAGATGTCAAAGTGGTGTTCACCCAGAAGATTCTCTCTATGTTGTTATATTTACCTGAATCTACATATATACATATAAAGGAGTAGGATAAATATTTTTTGTATCCTTTTATGACTCCCACATGCAATAAGGACCTTAAACCTATTGAGTAAATATGCCTGAAAATTGAACCATAAATTTGACTCTGCTCCTCTGGTCAATGTACATCATCTTGCACTCTTTACTTGACTGCATTAGCCCGAAGAATACAGAAAAACCTCAAGAATGTCTATTAGAGTGTAACATATCCTGATGCACATAAAGGGGCAGAGACTCTCTAGTCTTCCCAGTCCCTTTGGAAACTACCCTGGATTTCCAAATATTGGTTCAGTGGCCAGCTTGAGAGAAGAGAATGATCTTATTTTTACTTCCCAGCAAATTTCATGCTTTCAAGTTCACAAAAAGAATTAGGGGAAATTGAGCTGAAAAAAACCAGCAAAGGGTACCTCTAAATCAACTGAAGGAAGCTCCAGCTCCATCCTCCATGGAAATTGCTCTTTTTCTTCATTTTCCTGAATTTGGTGGCAGTGACTGCACCAAGTTTGTAAGCAGCTCTGCCTGGCTTAATAATAATACACTGGCAAAAAGAAACACATTCTTCCTCTGGTTTTTATTGCCTGCAAAATGCCATGAGAGTTTCAAATTCAAGCAATCAATGTGAAGGAGAATAGACCATAAAAGCAAAGATTATTGCCTCAGAAATAGCTCTACTTTCCCTATCTCTCAATAACGAGGCAAGAACTTTATGGAAGATTTGACAGTGTCTGGTGCATGGTATAAAGGAAAAAGGAACACATACATGATTTAATACCAAGAAAAAAAAATATTGGATTTTAGACAGCTTGCAAGAGAGAGCTGGAAAGAGCAGCCTCTTGTCTTTGCAAATAATGCTCTTAAGTTAAAATCTGATCTTAACGCTTCTATTCTGCACCGAGAAAATGAAATGCAACCACCAGAGAAAAGTGCAGAAAGTCAAATGTATTCCTGCAAAAAAGCAGTGTGCAAATTGCATGCAAATGAGTTGTCATTTTCTAAGAGTACATCTCCCATTAAAAAAGGAAAACTTAACTGAAAAAGCATGCTGTTCACATGCTGTTTGTAAGCTATTAAGGTAGACTGAAAGTGATGCTCTGCAAACTCTATTTTCATCTGTTTCTTGCTGATGAAATACACTCGAAGACCTACTTTTAAAATATACACAAAGTTAATTTATTCTTCAGTATGAAGCAGAGAGAGATTCTGGGGTGTCTTTGATCATGAAGACATACTTTGTTAAGAAATATATGCCAGATGCTTAGATTCAGAGGGACTGGGTTTTTTGGTCAGACTGTCACTAGAATATATTTTCTTTACCTTGAACATTTTAAAACATCTGTTATCAAATTCCTTCAGAAATTATTTCAAATGTATTGGTGCTGGTTCAGATGTTTTTTTTACTTTCCCATTATTATGCATATGTCAAAATTACATCAAACTCAGCTAGACTACTAATATAAACTTCTTATCTACTCTGGAAATGCTTAAATAACAGGTATTTAAAATCTCAAACATACAGCACAAATAGAGATAGCTTAACATAAAAAAATCCCTATCTTCATTTCCCCAGAACAAAATGACTGAACCTTCACTAACACTAAAGCTACAGTGTCCTTAAGGATATTAAAACAAAACTGGAAAGAAAATAGTTATTTTCACCCTGTTCATGGTGTCCATGCTCAGAGTGGTATGCTACAAAATGGTGCAGGAAATATCCATATTTTAGAACTTCTACTTTATTTTTTCAAAACTGACTTTTTATTTGGCGGAGAGAGGTAATGAACCTCAAGGGAAATTTTTTTTTTTTTTTTTAAACAGAATGAAAACACCTATTGACATATCAACATTCACCAGAAAGATAAACACACACAGAAAACAGCTCTGCCTTGCAATGCGAGACCCTTCAGAGACTCCTCATGCTCTAAACCAATTTTTGAAGGGAGCCAATGTTTGAACTCATTCAGATCCTGCAGCACTGATGGGTGTGAGGCTTCAATGGCTGGAAAAACCTGGGACATAAAGCATATGGGCACTGCTCACCATCTGCGTTACCAGAGTGACAGGAGGGGAATATTCTGAAAAGCAATATATCTATGTGAGCAAACTTGGGCAGTATGGCAAAAAGTCATTTGACAGCCAACTTCACCAGAGAGTAATTACAGTCCAAATTAGAAACAAATACGGTAAATGTGCAATCTTAATGGCTAAAAATTTCCGCTCTTTTCAAATATGTTTTTCATGTATTTTGGGACACAAATATAATATCAGTCTCAAAATATCCTCATTCCCTTTTTAATACAACATTTATTCTGTTATGCTGATTTTTGTTCATCTCTGAGCTGGAATTTAACAGTAGATTAGACCACTTTAGAGCTTTTGTTACTATGGCAACACTGCACTGCTGTTATATTTCTTCACCTCCAATCTTGATTTTGAGGTGAGTGGCTATATTTATTCCTGTCCTTTATAGGATCTCAGTGTGATGGAAAAGCATTTGGTTGAAGAAAAATGTTAGCATAAGCTCCCACTGTAAGGTGGGGGGTCCACAGTGGCTAATTTGTGCTGAAGGTCAAGTATGCAGTGGGTTAAATGCATTCACTTAACTTTACAGTCTTTCAGTTCTAAATTAAATTAAATTGCAGGTGAGTAAAGTTTGTGCTGGTCACCCTTGAGTTGCCTCTCTGAATAGCTTAGGAACAGGATGGCATTAGAAAGGTTTTCTGAGAAGAGATCAGCTCTAGCTCCTCTGATAGATGAGACATTTATCATCCAACACAAAGATGAAGAAAGCCAATCCAGCAGCATCAAACAGATGTCTTACGCTCTACAAAACCTTCTCCTTCATTGAAGCTGCAGCCGACACTGCAGAAATTTCCTGCAGATTAGGACCACAAGATGTGGAGATTGTCCACAGCCTCAGAGATCCCAGTTGTTCCCCATGCAGCTCAAACTGCCCATGTGCTGCTGCTCTGTGGAAAATTAAATTTCCCACCTGTCTGCACTGCACCTGGCTTTATTGGCCTATAACAGTGGATACCTCACATGAGCACCAAACATGCACAAAAATACAGATAGTATTGGATGCCAGGTTCATTAAAAACATCACCTGACACTTCCCATTTGAGAATTCTCTTTCATAGTGCTTATAGTTTTGTTAAAGTGATATGAAGCTTAAAGATAGGCTGTTTATTGATTGAATGTTTAGATGTGCATCATAGGATGATTTGGAAGGAACCTTACAGATCCTCTAGTTCCAGCCCCCTGCCATGGGCAGGAACATCATCCACTAGACCAGGCTGCTCAGAGACTCATCCAGTCTGGCCAGGAGCACTCCCAGGGTAGGAGCAAAATCTCCTCAGCAGGAGAAAGACTTCTCAGGTAAAGTAGCTTATGATACAGAGAGTCTCCTGAATAAAATTGCTTTTGAGAGGCAGGGCTTTCTCTCAGAAAATTAAGGAAGTGTAAGGCTACTTTCTTATTAAGCTATGACTAATGTTGTGAATAGTCCTTCTAGGCATTTATAGCATGCTTATATGTTCAGGGGAAATTTTAAGAAAAATGTTTGGGCAATTTTTGATGTAGAATTACAGAAAAAATACAGTTTTCCCATATGGCTTTTTTCTGGGACATGTCTTTCATCATCCTTTGAAAATCAAGCCAAATTCTGTCAACTCAGGAACCTGTAAAATATATTGCTCACTCACAGAGGTAAGACTCTTCCACCTTCAAAATAAATCCTCTCCTCCCCATCATGTTAGAACCCCACCTCTCAACCTCCATTCCCAAGGGAGCAGGCAGCATTGTGCTATCACCGCCAAGCTCCCAAAAAGCACATGCAAACCCTTCGTTTTAGACAGCAGGCAGGATTAATTGCTATTAATTAGGCAATGAGTTGCATCTGCCTAATTCTCCCAGCACCCACGGGGTGGCGATCGTGTTCTGTGCTATCAAATTAATGGCTTTTGGCTTGCAAGGTCACTTTGCACAAATAAGCATCATGCACATCCTCTCGAAGGATTCTTCTGATTCCTTGTCTTAATGCTGAAAAATTGCGGGATTCATCATATCCCACCTGCGCCTGATTTTTTTTGCCATTAATCTAAATCCTCACTCTTAGCTTATTTCATCAGTTGGTCCCATTTCATTTTTCTCCTCATCTGGCAACGAGTCCAATGAAAATTATCGCATGATGTCATGCAGGAATTCATTTTCACCGAGCAATATTTTTAGGGGTTGCAGGCTACCTCTCATAAAGATATCTGATTGAATAGTAACTGGTAAACACTAAACTGCATATCAAGTAGCATAACTCGCTCCAGCAGCTCACTAAAGCTTCACTGGGTTTGTCCTTGAGGCAATGAAAGTAACTACTTAATATTTCACCATCTCTTTGATCATTTTTATAACATTTAGTTAACAAAGAACAGTAGCTGAAATGTAGCATCTGCTTGTCAAAAAAAAAAAAAGAAAAAGAAGAAGAAAAAAATCACACTTTTATTTTATTTTTTTACCTTCTCTTTCTAATGAGATTGATTGAGACATAAAGATGACATGTATTTGCATAGAAGCCAAGAGCAATTCCACAGGAACAAGTGAATCTGCATTAGTAATAGAAGGAAAATAATGAAAATACAGAAAACATTCAGAGCACAATAACAGCCATGGTTGCATTTAATAATTACAAGAGAGTGAATTGATCATATCTGGGGAGAAAGACAGCATTCTTTGGGGATTAAAGCACACTGGCAATTTCTTGCTAAAGACAACAGCTTGTTTTGCCTGTGATTCATGTAATTGTTTCCCTGTGTAAATTCTCTCAGAGAAGACCAGATTGCAAAACTGAAGTCTACTACATACAGAACCAAGGAAGTGTGCATAGGAGAAGAGGACAATCAGATTCTGCAATATTCACTCCTCCTGGATGTTCATAGATTTTCCAATTTGGTTTTAAAATAAAAATATATTAGCATCTAGCTAGGCAAACTTAAGTTTACATATAAAGTAGGCCAGGTTGATCTTGATGGAGTGAGAGAACCTGTCTGGAATAAAGATGATTATGCTCTACAGGAAAAATAAGAATGGGCAGCTTATTTGGGATGCAAATATTTTGACATTTATTCAGTGCTTTACTTGGCATCAGCAGCAGAAACAGCTCATATCCCTTCCTGTGCCACTTGACAGAGACCTCAGGAGAAAAAAACAGAAATGCTGAAAAAACCAATGGCTCAGTGTAGTATTACCAGGCAGAAATCTTTGGCCCTAGAATCAGAGTACCTTGACTTTCACAGCCCTGAATCAACACTTGGACTGGTTAAAGATATGTACCTCACTCCAGAGAAGAGTGTGATGTGTGCTGGTAGAGAAAAATTCAGTTCACTTGGTATATATATATAATTTTGTCACAAAACCAAGCAAAAAAAAAAAATAATCCATCCTTTCCCAGTCTCTGATTTGAAGCACCAGATTTGGATTTGGGATCAGTGCTAGCTGGCTTTTGGGGAAGAACTTTTGTGGGCAGCATGTGGCTGGCTTCTATCCCCACATGAGTTAAACACTGCAACATTGGCAGGAATTGTCTCCCAAATTCCCAGGAGCACAGAAGTCACAGCTGACATCAGTACACTCATGATACCTATCATCCTTGCATGCTGGGTGTCACCAGCACTGACATTCAGCAAACAGAGAGAGAGAAAGTTCCTGGCCAAGAGAAGACAAAACCTGCCACTTTGCTAATCTCCAGGACAACTCTGTCTCACAGGAGGCTCCAGTTAAGTGGAAGCAGCTACAAGTAGGAAGCTTGCTAGATGTGGTGGCTGAATCAGCTGGTGCACAGTCAGGGCTGGAAGATCTTTCCAAACGTGCCAGCACTGGAATGAGCTGAAGGAACATCAGGAAAGTTGAGGTGGGGCACTGAAAGATAAGGAATACAAGTATATACCATACATATTATGGTAGCCCTTCAAGGAAGGTCAGTGAAGAAGCTGAGAAAAGGAAGAAAGAAGAACCAACTCACATCTGTGGCAACTCTTTTCTCTACTCCTGGTGAAATTGAGCCTGTTCTCAGAGAGTTTCAGATGCTCTTGAAGGGAAAGAACATCTTGAGACTTAGGTCTTCAACCATTTAAATTACTCTGTCCTGCTCCTATGGGTAAGCAAACTTACTTGGCAGTTTGCTAAGTTCCAACCAAGCTGTCAGACATACCTTTCCTGGGTGTCTGTCCCTGAGAGTTTCAATTTGATATCAGTAGGCAGAGATAGACACAGAAATCCTTTTGAAGTGGGGAACTTGTCACCTTGGGGCCAACACTGGAAGAGGGAGCCCAGACATGCAAAGGGAGGTCAGACTCTCACAGCTCTCCTTACTCAGGGTCTGGCAAGTCTCTTCATGTAAAGACTTGCAGTACTCACTGTGTTGGGGTCACTACCCCAGAATAAGCAAGACACAAATTTGACGCTTTGACTTTGTCCCCTCATTTAGCAGAACCAGAGCAGCAGTGTGAGTGTTATTCTCCTTCTCCTCTTCCTCCTCCCCTTTGGGAGGGTAGCAATAGGTTTGTGCTGCCCTGTATTTCAAGGAGACAGTTCCATTTTACTGGGAGAGCAGGAGCAGCCATCTGCTCTTGGATGTGGGTGACCAGATTTGAAGGGTAAAACTCAGTTGTATGCAATCATCTCAGCAGAGATACTTTTGGCTTCACTGCAAAAAGGCAGCTTGTTCTTCCCAAGACAAGTACATCTTAGCCACCTCCATAAAACCCTAATGGCAACAGAGTGCCTTGTGGAACTTGGAGACAGAGAGATCAAGTGAAGAGCACTTGTGGCTCTCCTCATCCCGCTGTCTCCTCGTTAAAAATGAGAGCTCTCTCTAGGACTTGGCAGTGGGTTATGTGAGACTTATGGGCTGTGGCACATCACCCCTTGCCCCACAACAAACAGACACACTCCATGAAGCACAGGTCATCTGAACAGTGAGCTGTTAACTTGGCTGCCTGCTGAAAAGTTTTGCTTCCACTAAGGAAAATGTATGAATTTACAACATAGCAGAAGATGACTATGCCTTCCTTAAAATGATTGAAATCAACCAGTTCAACACAGTAAAAGGTACATGCTTTTTCTTTATTAGGTTTTCAGAAGGGGCTAATTAGACCAGACAAGCTGGAAAGAGCCTTGTACTGAAAACTCAAATTAGACCAAGCATTTTATAAGAGATTATCAGCCAGAGCCCATTACCAGGAGAGAAGAGAATCAGAGTCCTGTTCTGTTCAAATAGAAACTTTGAATCCCACTAAGAGGACAACGATGTTATTCTATCTGAAGAGAAATGATAAAATGATAGCATTAAGCCTGAAGTCTTGGAATTGTTAATTTTTTACTCTTCCTAGTGTTTCAGGTACTTAAATGCAGTACTTTACCGTGTATGAGGGCAAAATCTGCAATTTTCCTTATTACTTTTGATTTCAGAATAGACAATTCTTTTCCCCTGTAATATTTTTCGAAGTTCAAGTGCACAACAAAAAATAAAGCATCAGCCATATTTCTGGTCACAGATGAGGCTGTGTCCTTTTGCTGACACATTTTGTCTAGGAAAATTTGGCTGCCTTCAAATATTTTTTGATTAGTTTTATTGCATTTTACTTTTGAAAGAGATGAATTCCTTTGAGGAATTAATAGAGGCTTATACATGTCAGAACCTCATCTTCTGGAAAGCAGTGGAAGTTAGAAAGTCTCTAAATTGGCCAAGTAAAACCCAAGATACTTGACAGGAGAAATGGTGTAGAGACAATCTAACATACCTTTCATTTAAACTCATGCTTTTTAGTAGCTAAGTAAAATTTTTCTCGATGTATATTTGCATTTAGACCAAAAAGATTATATATTTATATATGTATATATATTTATGTATATTTTTGCATTATTAAGGTGAAGAAAATAATTTGCCTTCCAATACTTATTCTCTTCTTCATTCTGTTTCGGTTTTGTACTGCATGTTCCCTAGTTGAGGACATTAAATTTCTATTCATGTTTTGTTCTTCAGTTTTTTGTGCCCTTGCAGCTGATTCAAAACAAGGATGCTGAAGAAAGAATAAGAGGGTTTTTATGGTAGTCAGCCGATAAAAGTTGCAACTGGTAACATGATTAAAAAAAAATCTTGACGTTAAAGAGAGTCTGAATGTGAGACATTCGAATTTTAGTTGCAAATGTTGTCTGTTGATTTGATAGTGTTTGTTCTGATACAGACCAAGCTTTCAGTGAAGAATCACCCGCAAGTAATCAGACACCCTAATTCAAAATATTTGGCTTAGAGGCCTTTTTATTTAAGAGTTACTCTTACCAAAGTAATGAGAGCTGTTTCAATCCATTCATCCCTTGAGTTTCGGAACAGAAGAGGTTAAGGGAATTTCATGCTGCTTTGTTTCTGCCAGCACAGTCCAGGGGCTGTGAAGCCCATCTGCAGCAAAGCACTCTGCTACAGGCCATGTGGTCTTTGCGCTTGTTTTACATGGCTTAAGATGTTCCACGAGGGTGATAATAAGATGAGCTGTGAGAAGCTGAATGCTTGACCCCACACTTGTGTTGCTGTGTTTTATACACCAGAAGAGTGTTAATTATAAGCAGAGAACCAGTAGCCTCTAAGGGCTGAAATATCAGGTGGAGATTTCCCCTTTTTGAGACCAACTTTTCCTCTTTGACAAATGTGCTGCTGTGCCACAGTAAAGAATGACATATCTTCTTCAAAAGGAATATTTTGGGCCCTATATCAACTTATGTATGGGGTTGCCCTCACTTAATGAACCATTCTCTCCTACTGAATTGAAGGTGTGATTCAGTGTCAAAACTTTATGCTCACTTGACATAAATTACCATGCTTTGAGTCAAACTAATTATTATTACAGGCTTCCTTTCATAATCTTTGATTTCAGGGTAAAACTGCAGCTGACCATGGTTTCATAGGAAAACTCAAGTGCCATAATTTACGGTCAAAATTTTTACCTGCCTCCTATTAGTGCCTCCATGTATAAATCCACCTCTCTCTTGCCAGGATCACCTCTTTCCCCCAGGACTGTGATTTTGCCTTCCTAGTCCATGGTGACTCAGTGGGATAGCCCCCACAGAGCTGACCTTGGCACAAATACTTGCCTTTGAGCTCTTTCAAGGGGCAGTAAGGGTGAGAAACTGGACCCCCATTAGCTTTCAGAAAGCTCTGTGTCACTCTATGTATTACAAACAGTTAAAAGAAAAAGTATATCATAAACCCTCCAAAAATCCCCCTATATGCTGCGTTTATCAGCTGTCATCATCCTTCATCCATTAGGTATCCTAACATACACAGTCACAAATTCAGCTCGCTGTCTCCATTCCAGTCCACCTCTCCTTTTTAGCCTTCACTCATCACAAACCATCACATTCACTTTTGTACCCTTTTCTTGATTGTTTGTCTGGTGTCTTGAACTGACCAAGACATGCAGTTTTCACCCAGAGGAAAACTTTCACCAGACAATTTGACCCAGAGAGTGATTTAACTATTCATTTATCTTAACAGCCAAGAGTAAACAGACAAAAAAGAAATGCATAGAGCTTTTTAACAGAAGCTTTTTCTAAATTATTTTTTCCAATTATCATTACATTTTCTTCCTTAAGCCATGTAATTTGAGATGAACACCTTTTAAAAACAGTATCTAGGATGTTAAATCCTGTCCTGGTGAGCTGGGTTTGTTAGGGTCTTTTCACCACTCTTCTGCATTTATACTGAGGTTCAAAGTACAGCTGAAAGAAAACTGGCTCTATTTCTAAAAGATGCAGGCTTTTGTTGTCATAGCCTGTTCAAACAAACATAGTTTGTTTGACATGGGTGAGTTTTATCTGTCTGAAGTGTGCATAAATGAAAAAATCCTCAAATCAAAACTGCACCTACAGTTTGGTTTCAGTGAAACTGCTCCTACAGAGTTGGTGAATTTTCATGATGGTTGACAAACTTTGCATAAAATTGATGCTGCTAATGAAACCTAGAGGTCTGAATATAAACTTCAGCATCCATCCTCTCCTTTTCCATCCTCTCTTCTAGGCCAGTTTATTACTAAAACTACAAGTCATTCAAAAGACATTTACATTGCTCCTTTTATATCTTGCAATGCAGCTGTCTCTCAAATTATCTACTTCAGAGAATATTTACGAAATAGAGGGTACATACTAGCTTACCAAAAACCTGAGGTTCTTTTGGCATAGATGCTGTGGTAAAATGAGATCTCAGTGACTCTGGAAATTTGAGGTTCAGTAAATTAAGCAAGTTTTGGTTAGCTATGTGCCACAGAAAATGGAGGAGCTGACTGGTCCAGGAATTTACTTTTACTCCTATCTTTTAAGATACCAACCAATGTAGACCTTCCAATACACACCTTCCAGAAAGCAGGTAGGTGTGATGAGCAATAGGGCTACATCTGACCCCAGGCACCAGCTGCTAATCTTGGGAAGGCTCAGTTTTGCCATGAAGATGTGATCCATGGTGTTGCTTCCCATCTGATCAATCCCTTTACTCCCTTCTCCTTTCCCCTTAGTTTTCTTCCTTTTTTTTTTTTTTTCTCCAACTTTCCTATTAATGCATTCTCTTTTAATGCTGGTCTAGAAGAAGGAGAGGTGAGCCCAGCTGCACCCCAGCAGGTACTGTGCTGTTTACAAAAAGTTACAGAATTAGTACAGACACTGACGGTGCCTTTATTCCTCGCTCAGATGTCCTGTGTGCTGGTGGGAGCTGACAGGAACTTCTCTGTTCCTGGGTTCTTATTGAAGCATAACTCTCACTGGACTAGAGGGATTTTTATCCAAATAATTAAAATACCATGGCAGGTTCATGGTATTATATTTCATATGTGGGCCTTTGTGCTGGTTTTGCACATATCACATCTGGTGAGGAAGGAAGGAGACATCCACGGAAATAATTGTTTTTAAAAAAGAAGCTGCTGAGAACTTCCTCTATGTCTCTATGACAAAAACCAATCAGTGATTAATCTTTATAATTGGCAACCTGTTAAACCACTGAGAAGGCTGAACACGCCTCTGTGAACACACATTTTAAAACTGAACAAAGCCCAGGAGAGGCCCCTTTCCCTTCTGGTCCGAAGCAGGTAACACCCTGGCTGGCCGCTCTGCGCAGCCTGGGCCGGGATGGGGGGCCCACATCCTGGCAGGGTCGGGCTCCCAGTGATTGCTAGGCAGGGGCAGGGGAGGCCCTTCTGCCACTGAGCTCCTGGCTGCTTCCCCCTCCTCCCAGCAAGGCCAGAATGGCCCATGGCTTGGCTGGAATGCTGCTGCTGCTGCGTCTCACCAGAAACCACCGGGCAGGGGGAGGGGGAGCCATTGACCCTGGATGCTACCAAGGTAGCATTCCAGCTGGGTGCTGAGATCCTGACCTCTCCCTCAGCGTGGCTGCCAAAGAATTCTCCATCGTAAACAGCTCCAGCTGGCCTGGCAGGGGTCACAGGACCGTCTGCAGACTTCTGGTAAGGTATTAAGTTGTTCACCGCCCAGATGAGACTTGCAGACACTTTGTTCTCTCTCGGGTGAAAGAAAGGGAAGAGATGAAGACGCACAAAAAACAGCAGAGAGACATCTAAGTCACATAAGAAGGAGAAGTCAGGTGTCAGATGAGGGAATGAGGAGAGCCATGGACTGAAATTCTTTTTTAAAGCTATGGAGAAGATTATGATTGATAAATCAGACACTCTTGTTTCCCTGTAACTTATGAAATGCTTAAGAGGTAGATGAAATGTTCCAACTATAGACATGAGCAGAGGAACTCGTGTTAAAGTAAGCAGATGTTGAAGTAGATGTGATCCCATGAGAAGTTTGAACAGAGAGAGAGAGAGAAAGAAGCGTGATGAAGTCCCTTACCCCCAGGGAAGAGGATGAAAGACCTCTGTTTTCAAAAAATTGAGAGAGCCCTTGATTGAACTGCTAATCCTTAAATTTATGTGCCCCACAAGTTGACCTGGTCCTTGATAACACTTGTGGGAAAACTGTTAGTCAAGGAAGGGACTTTTACCTAGTGATCGGATTTCCATTCTCTGGGGGGGCTGATTGCTGTGACATTGATGTCATGAGATAACTGTTTCTTGTGGAAAAATCTCCATAGACTGAAGAGAGATACTCCTCTCCCTAAGTAAATTGGAAAAAGATTATTTTAGAAGTGGCAAACTGACTGATTTGTTTCTGTATGTTGTCAGTGTGGAAGAAAAGAGGTTTGGGGGGAGGAAAATTGTTCTGAAAGTTTTATTCTGATTCTTATTATTTTTTTTTTAGTTTCTGTTAATAAAGTTCTTCTTTATACCCTTCAAAGTTTGAGCTGCTTTGCCTTTTTCCTAATCCTATTTCACAGCAGGAAATGAGTAAATAATTCTAGTGGGTGCATTGGCGATTTAGCCAGCGCTAAAACACAATAATTGGTGCATTGGCTGGGAAAATCTCAAATTGGCGAATCAGAACCCCTACACCTTTCAGAAGTCAGAAGATTTCAGCTACTATAACATATGCATTGCTGGATAGAAGGGCTTGGTCTCTGGGGAATGAGAGAATGACACCCAAAAACAGAAAAAATATAGCATGTCTGGGATAAAGAAAGGTTGGTTCCTAGAGAGCAGACCTTTAAAAATGCTGTGTTAATTTTAAAAATACACACTGGGGGCTACCACAATAGCACAGTAACACAAGTGGTTCATATAGAGACAGGCATTTATTTCACTGCAGATTCCTCATTGGGGGAACATGCCGTGCTCAGCTCCGCAAAAGCTCTCTTTCATCTTGAGTGCCTCTCTTATGAGTGAGACAGTGTTACATTCACAGGCGGGTGCCAGCCACCAGCCCAGGGAGTTACACACCACACAGAGCCTTCACGCAGATATTTAGTCATAAATATTGTTCTTACAGAAAGGTGCAAGCCCCTGTGCTTTTGCGATTGAAGCGCCTGCTGTGGGTCAGTACTGCTGTTCAAGGGTTGAGCCACAGGAACCAAGTCCTGACCTAGCTGATACCTGTCTGATAAGAGCTGCAGTGTACCTGGTATCTGTCCTCACAGTGGAACAAAGCAAGGAGCCTGGTCATACAGCTACACAATATATTCTGTATTTAAATACAGCAATTAGTGCCTGCAACTGATAACAAATGTCTCACACCTATGCAGAACAGGATATTTACCACTATTTTCTTTTGCCAGCTTCAGGAACACTAACTCTGTCATCTGTTTGGCATGTTTTGGCCTTAAAGAAAAAGGCAGTAATTTCTGATGTAGTTCAGCGCAGTGCAGCACAAAGTCAAATCGTGCTGCCTGCCAAAGCTACGTAGGGGCAACCATCCACCACTAACCATCCACTCATTACTTTAAAGGTGCAGCAGCTGGAGATGGCTTACCACTGTGAAACTTCATGGCTCTTTCTTCTATCAGTATGCCTAGGTCTAGTGAGTGTCTGAAGAAAAGAAAGAAGTCAATAAACTGCCACTTGCTAATGCTAAAAGAAGAAAAGAAAGAAACAGATAAGGGGGAAAAAAGGTGAAATTGAGTGCAATGACTTCAATGCAAACCAAACATTGTCAATACCTCTGCTAAACTGCCAGAACTTTTAGGAGCCATACATTAACAATCCATTAGTGACAGTAGATTTTGAAAAATTATTAAATCCCATGTTACGAGTAGTGACTTTCATCCGTTGTCTCAGTGGGCTAATCCCTCTTGTCATTTTTAATCCTCATTCCTGCGTCCTTGTAAGCCTGACCATGTTTTCTATGTAGTCAGGTGTTCTGCCAAATAAAGATATTCAAAAGGTTTCTGAAGCCTTGTGAGAGCCCTTACCTTTACTCAGAGTTTCTTAAGTAACATTTAATTTCTCAAAGGAGTGACTGCAACACATCTCAGAAAATGCTGCATTTTGGCAGCTGCCTCCTGGACTGTGGGTAGGAGTAAGGTATTGCCATTCCAGGTAACTAGAGGATACCAAAAAGGAAAACACCATCATATTTTAGAAAAAAAAAGAACTATTCAGATTTATTAGATGAATTATATGCCTTGCATGGGTTTCACAGTGCTTTCAGAATTTCTGTTCTAACCTCATTTTATGTTGCTCGCATTTTTCTGATACTATCAAGCCTCCCCCCACCCCAAAAGGATTTAAGATTTTTATGCATTTTGGGATTAACAGACAAAAGTCTTACTCCCTCCTGGAGAAATTTAATGCTTTATCCCATCCCAAGGAAGCAGCTTGGTGAGAAGGGGAATATACAAACCTTGACTTCCTCAAAATTATTATCATTTTGGATTATAGGGCATTTCTTAATTTCTTAATCACAAAATATACCTGGCCTGCATTAGTTATTAGACATGTTATAGTTTTTAAAACAGAAAGTAGGGTTTAAAATCTTATGTCTGCCATAAAGTTGCTGAAGCAATGGAGTGACTTGTCAGCTCTTTTCTGCCACCAGCCTTGGATGGGAGAGGCAGTACTCCTGTAGAATGAGTGTGCAACCTGCAAGTGATGAAAATGTACCCCTTTAAATTCCCATCTCTTTTTCCAATTGAATAAAGGAACAAAGCATATCAAGGTGGAATGCTCAGACCAGCTACCACAAGAAAAACCTCTGCTATTTGTAACAACTACACTATGTATATAAGTAGCACAAAAAAGTAATTCACTGGGTAGAAAATGCATAGCACTAGTCTGCATTAAGGCACAAAAAACTGACTTAAGAGTGAGTGTTTTCTTTATGTTTGTCATTAGAGATACTTAAAAATGTCAAAGAGATGTGTGGAGATAACTTTGTCCTCTGAAGTTAACTGCTGAATTTGCAACAAATTGCAAATATGTCAATGAATTTACATTGTTTGCTTCTAATAATTTGCTGATTCGTTTTCTCAATGTCAGAGCAAGTTCCTCTTGAAAGGGAAAATTTACTCTACACCAGTTTGTCTCTAATATCCTGTGATAAGAATCACTTTTGCCCCATTTTTGACATATTGTGGAAAGCTAAACCTATTAATCTCATAATCTATTATTACTCACTTGAAAATACACAACTGATAACTCCATTTTCATCTGTCCACACTTTGCATTTGCTATTTATACATCTCCACTGTCAGACTCAGTAATTAGTGTATGGATTAATGAACATTAACTGAAGCAATGGCTGAGAGTCTAAAGTTACTGCACTAAATACAAAGACAAGATCCCATTCTATTAAAAAGTTATTTGCACAGGTGTAGTATCCTTTTAGAGAACAGGGCTGAAAGGCTTGGGCCTGGAATAATTTTCCAGGCAGCTCTCTAAAAGGTTACTACACACAGGCATCTTAAAATTTTGATTTTCATTTTCTCTCTCCCACAGTGCCCTGAAATGTAAAAAGAGATTAATATTTTAATGTTTTTACAGCAGGAGAATTTCTCTAGTGATGGCTAATATTTTGTTGTAGAGAAAGGACGATTATCATTGACTTAAGCACTGTTGCTTTTTTTTCATAGAATAGGCATAATTTTTATACAGAAACACAAGTTTCAAAGTCATGGAGAAGAAATGCCTTAACCTTGAAGAATGAACATCCATGTGCATTGTCAGATGAACAACCCTGGGATACCCCATCTTGTGAGCACAAAGCAGCACTGAAAGGCTCTGCACTGTCCTGTTGCAGATGTCCACTCCTGTGTGATAGTGACACTGGTTACAGTCCTTGGTCAGAAGCATATGAACAAAAAGATAATTTGGACCACATACGTCAGTATGGGCAGAATTGATGCATATAGATGCTGAATTTCCTTTTTTACTGTTACTTGCTTATCTATAGACAAAATTGTAATATCATCCATCTCATCAAAACAAATCTCACCTTTAAGCACTTATCAGTCCTTAGCTAGAAAATACAGAAGGCCTGTTACGGGCAAGATTACACATATCTCTTCATCTGCTTGTTGCCCAGCAAACTACCCCTGTTTAGTTTAATTCATATTCTAGGAGATGTGTTTTATACTCATCTTAAACTGCTGAAAGGCTGTTGTGCCAACTCTGGAGCTGTAGTTTTCAAAACCATTTGTGAAGACAAACATTTCTTGGATTCAGTTATTTTTACCACCACTACATTTAATTACTCAAATGATGAGACAATTTAATTATAACCAACCATGCAAGCCTATAAAGCATTTGGAAGGTAGTCTTAGGTTCAAATACATTTTCCTTCTTTATTTCCAATGCAAAGCACAGCAGTGCAATCCTGAAGTGTACACAGTACAGCTGTGTAGCCTTTTCCTTTGGATGAGAGCTGGTGAGCAGAACCAACTCATCAACAGAAGGCTATCCCCAACAAGCCCAGAAATGGGTTCATAGTAGACATGCAGGAGAAGAGTTGCTGGTTCAATTACCTTTTCCAGGTATTAACCACCTCCAGTCTGAATTTATCAGCCCATGACAGTACAAGTTACAGATGCCTTCTTGGCCAGAATGAACAATTTGTGCCATAGTAGCCACTTTGACTGTGGTATTTTCTTTTGTTAACATGAGCTAACATTTAAATTATAAAGTTATTTCACAATTCAAAGCTTAGTGCCTAGAGCTACTTTCTGTGCTATAGAAAGCTACACTGTGATTTTCATGAAGAATAATACCTGTATTGTTTACAGAGCAGGGCTGGAGACAGCTCTGTTCACTACCACCTGCAGGCACTGCAAATTAGAACAAGTACATGCTTAATCATTTACCAGGAAAATGAAACAGTTACAACAGTTACAATAACAAAGAAAAAACCGAACCAAACCAAACAAAACCCCAAAACAAAACAAAAAAACCCAATATGCTACAAGAGTGTCAAACATCAGCACTGTTTGACCTGGCTCTCAATGAGTAGTTTCTCAAGAAACATCATTTGGTAGGAGAGACATTTTTGCTTGCTGGCTACTCAGAGGCAGCTGAGACAATTCAGTGAGAGTCAATCTGACAGCAAGTAAAAGCTCTGCTGACAGAAAATAAGTAGAACTGTATTTTTATGAGAGCAGTGTGCTAAATTGTAGCATTATTTGTATATGGCAGTCCAGGAAGGAAAGAGTCTGGTAATTCTTCGGCTTGGATTTAGTACAAGGAGTTGATTTGGTGAAGCAGTGACGCACCTGAGAGGCCACCAGGTATATGTGGTTGTCACTGCCTGCCTCACACAAAACTCTCCAGAGGGGCTCCTTTCCCTGCTGATTGGAAGCCCTTACAGTAAAGGAAATTTTAATCTACTCATAACAGAGGCTTCTTCTCCATGGACTTAAACAATAATGCTCAAGGTCACAGCCTGGCTAAAGTTTTCTTCTGGTGGGTTTTTGGTGAAGGTAGGTGAATCTCACGGCAGCACCAAAAGGAACCAGAGTGTATCTGAGTAAATGAGGTAGAATAAAGGCATAAATATTTCTAATTGCTTAGCTTGTTTGCATCTTTATTAGTTTAGCTGTTAATGGAAAGCAAAATAAATATAATGTGAATTATGTTTAACAGAGAGCATAAATTTATTCTGTTTATATGCACCACATCCTGATCTAAAACACATCCAATGTACCTGCTGACTCTTAAAAATACAAATAAACATTCACAATTATCTTATTAACTATGTTACAAGAACTTAGGGATTCACGTCTTTCACTTTAGCCCTTATGTTTAAAGGCAATATTTCTCTTAGCAGATTAGTATCCTTCAGGACGTACAATTCTTGCATGATAACTGTCTCTTAGGACACCAGAAGCACCTGTCCTCATGACCTCATGTCCAAGAACTTGATGCCACAAATGCAAGACAACGGGGGGGACACCATTTTATCTTTGAAAACTGTTCCTCATGTGTTCCAGTATGTCAACACGCTGTGTTCACATAAGCAGCAATCAATATCCACCAATATCCATCTCCCTGAGCATTCCAGACTCACACAACCACCAAATCCACAGTTTCAAAGCACATTGGATGAATTTTACCCTGTACAAGCAAGAACTTCTGGTATTGCATACTCTCAAAAATGTCTCTCCAAAGGAAACCAGTTTGGGTCTGCTACTGGAGTCAGAGAGAGAAGAAGGGAGTGAGCTGGCCCTATGAATTTGTGTCACCCATTTTTACAACTTTCTCCAGGAAAACTGTCTCTCGATTCCCAAGAGAAGAATAAACACAGTTCAGAGTCTCTAACCAAAGGCCAGATGCTCATGCAAATCTGTAGATAATGCAGTTTAGAGCAGGATCATCTGGCAGAGGTGCTTCCCAAGGGTACAGCTGCACCACTAGCACCACTAGCACCACCAGCATGCTCCCAACAGCAAGCCCAGCCCACAAGCAACCTGACACTGGCCTTGCAACTGCTGCAGTGGGTTATCCTGGCATTGCTGAACAAGCAGTGCACTTATTTCCACACCTCCTTGCTGTGCTGAAGCAGCAAAACTGGAACAGTTCTCCAGCTCCATCCATGTTTATCTGAACTACTTGTGACCAGATGAATTTTAATCCTCCCCAAAGGAGCAGGCAGTGGGTGTTTCAGCCTGCAAAGATCAGTGCTTAGCCCCTTTCTTGCCCTGATCTCTTTAGATTCTTATGCCTGGGTGGGAGCAGGACTCCCACCATCACACCCACTGTGATCACGAGAGGGTAACAGCAGATACCAGGTCACTGCAACAGACACAGGCCATCATCTTTGTGCAGGCCTTCACAAATGCTATACTCTTGTGTTTTCCTAGCCAAAAGAATAGGAAAGAATGGGAAAAACCTAGTAGGAATTATGTATAGCATGACAAGCACAAGCATACGGGGAGACACAATGAGCACTTTTCTTCCTGTTAAATAAAAGGGTCTGTACCTTGTCTCAAGTGGAAATCCAAATACTGGCTAGCCTAAAATCTTGTATATTGTGTGTGAAATATTTTGTCTTCAGCATTCTCTGAGTTACATTTTGGCATTGGGAAGCAGCAGCAGTTTGTGATAAAACATCCCCCAAGTAATTCAGGGAGCAAATGCTGCAATTGTTGTGGAGAGGGGAGAAAAAGTGCTCAGAAGAGACCTGATTCTCTTTTTTCTTGGTCACATGGTTTACTGGGGAAAAAAAAAGGTTTTGTTCACCTGGTTTCATGCTGTAATAACGTCAAAATCTCTGCATTACTGATATATGTATCAGAACAAAGAAAAGGCTTTTGAGACCTACATGAGTCTGTGGTAATAAATGGGTCAGTTTCGGTTCAAAGTCAGGATCTGTGACCAGCCACTACAGCTTCAGCATGCTTGGGGAAAAAAAAAAGTATAATACATCCAAATAAAGGCTGCTAAGAGCCCTCCTTATTTCCTGCGAGAAAGTAAGAGCCTAGAGGGTTAGAAATAAATTAGGTAAAAAGTAATGGCTTTTTAAATTCTAACTAGTAAGCATATCACCCAGGGCTAGGCAAACTGCTCAAAAGAAAAAAAACCCAAACCAAACTGAAATGCTATGATTTTGGTTTTCCAGTAGCTGGGAATACTAATGTAAGAGCTCAAGGCAAATACATTAATCCCCCCCTGGCTATGCAGAAATAAATTATGTTCAGCACTGCTTTCTTCAATACCATTTTTAAAAGGTTTTTTTTTCTCATCAGATTCTTCTCAACAATAAAATTTAATTTCATTTAAATAACAAAATAATGCCCCAAACAAACCCCAGGAAAGATGGACATTAATTAGAGAGCATTCAGTTCCTGGCTTTGAGATAGATTGCTTATTTTTTACAGTTTGAGATAGAGATTTTTTTTTTAACTTGTGTTCAGAGTTGCCAGTGAAATGCTTCCTTTGTTGGCACTGAAACAGGAGGACCCTTGCACAACAGTGCAGGCTTTTCCCTGCAGCACTGCAGGTGTACAGGCACAGAAAGCAATGGTCTACACTAGTAAAACCTAAGTCTGGCAATCAAACATGTGCTGTAATACCATGAGTGCAGAAGAATCTATTTAATTGACCCTCTGATAAACCTGATTTCAGTGAGAGATGATAGAAGACCATCCTTGAGAAATGAGGCAGCAGGGTTAAGGAGTAAAGGTGTTTGAGTCCCTTTCTGTTTAGAACCACCTGCAACCCTGACACTGTCCTTCCCAGCATTGTTGGAGGATGCTAAAATTTCCAGTATAGATAATATATTAATTTTAAATGTAAAGGCAAGTTATCTTAACACAATTGGTCACAATAATTTGTCACTTACTAGAATCAAGGAGAACTTAACAAGAAGTTCTAATCAGCTATCACTTTTCTGTTATCTGAGTTTGGCTTGCATGAAATTTCTTATGTAGATGAGAAGATAAAACACATTGCAGCAATCCATCCAAACAATTTTGTAAATGCAGGACAAAGCTAAGAAAAACAAACCAACCAAGAACTAACCATCAAAAAATGCTTCCCATGCTTTCTTTCAGCAAAATAAGTTTTCAGAAAATGCAGCAGTTCTTCCTTTATTATTATGTCTCCTTTATTTCTATGTTTTTCTACTTGGGAAATTTCCACAAGACATAATCAGATTAATTTTTTCAGGGACTTAGAATGAAGATCAATGTTCTTGATCTTTTTAAACCCTGTAACATCTGCAAAGCTATCCAGACATATAATCTGGCACAGAAAACCTTGCCCATGTTGCAACTCATTCCTTCCCTGTTTCACTATGATTACAGAGGAAGTCTAATAAAAAAAATTACTAGAAACATAGAGTGCACCAATGAACATCACAATAGTGGGGCTTTTAAGAACATTCATGCTTTCAAAAGTGCAGAGAGAGCCAGGCTCAGATGAGACCTCTTGAGAGGAATCTGAAGAAGGATCCACTTCAAACCTCAATTTAATACATTTCCTTCAGATCAGAAAGTGCAGGTGAAATATCTGACATCAAACAAGCAGAAGATGGGGAAAACTACAGTGGCTGAATATAGTTTCAAACCTGAAGGAGTGGCACATTTGATAGGAATGTTTTTCTTTCCTCCTTTCTAAAGAATCCTGTGAACAGCAGCAAGTCTCTACTGATGTTGAGCATTCCCTGGACTAGGACCAGGTGTGCAGCAGTGAGGAAACCACCCTGGTGAGATTGCCTGAAAATCTTCTGAGGATCTTATGTGCTCCAGGCTCCTCCTGGTTGCAGAGAAACATCTCTGTGTGATGGCAGACAGGCACCAGCTCTGTGGGTGTCTGCTGATCTAATGGCACCACAACAGCACTTAAAAAAAAATTGTTGAAAATTTTTTCCCATAATCACTGCAGCTGAGCTTGAAAATGTGAACAGGAAAGGGCCAAAGCCTTTACCTGTGCCTTTAGAAACTTGACAGAAAGAACCCCCAAACTTTACTGAAAGAACTATACAGGAACCATGTCTGTTATGGGAGAGGAGGAAAAAAAATTATGCAGGATAATCCCATGTACACATGTCTGCTCTCCCCAGCCGTGACCCTGTGTACTGCTTTCCCCCTCTCCTCAAGCACAGCTCAGCACTGACCAGTCCCTCGGTGGAAACTGAGTGCCCTTGGCTATTGCTCACTCCTTCCCTGATTCTCTGCTCTCAATGCTTCTTCAATATTATGCTCCTCAAAGGTTGAGATTGGTATGCCCATGCATCACACACCAATAATCTGGAAGCAATACATATTTTTGCACAATCATGGCTGGTATTTGCTATATCTTCAAATGAATAGCAAGGATTTTGCATTTCAGGAGGAAGAGATTAATTTAGCTGGTAAGGCCAGTGTGGTTGTCACAACATTGTAGATCAAATATAGCCCTGGGGTGAAAATATGCAAGTACATTTACTCTGCATTATGTTTTCCTCTATGGGAGAATTCTTGTTATTTATACAATACAATTAAGGCATATGTCCAACAATGCTTGTAACATAAATATTTTAAGACGAAGGAAGAAAGACAAAAACAAAAACTCACTGTCACTCAGTAAACTGTCTCAGAAATAAAAAAACCTTAAAACAGTGTAATTTCCCAGATGAAAAGCACATCATGAAAAGAAATCTGATTTTAAAAAAAAGCAAAAAGGCAGGAAAACCTCTTTTCACCCAGATTTTTCTTACGAAACATTAAGATGTAATAAATGCTTAGAAAATTCCAAAACCTGAAAACAACAAGACACTTAAGGGACAAATACTGTTGATTTAGTGCTCTCCACTCCAAGTCCTTTGGGTGTCAGAAGGGCATGACTTGAGAGAGGAATGTGTAAGTGTGAAGAGACGTTAGGTTTTGCAGCTCTGGGCAATCCCAACTGTTAGAATACAAACTGGTGTGATAGGTGCCAGAGCTGCAGAAACCAAGGACTAATTGGTTTAGGCTGTGCCCTCAGCCTGGCAGGTATATTTGGTACATGACAATTTTATCTGAATTCCTCTTATTTTGCATCACAGGTCATGCTTAAGTCAGCTCTCTACCTGTGGGCTGTAATTCAGAACACAAGTATTTATGATTGATGGAAAAACTGATAGGCAGGTGGTAAATCCAGCATTCTTTGCCTTAATTTTTTATTTATATTGAATTAGTACCCAAAAACTCCACCTCCAATTATGGTCTGACTGCTGCTTTTTCAAGGGAAGAGCTGCAGTGAGGAATCCTTTCTTGCTTTAAAAAATTTTAATAGAAAAAGCAATAGCTGTGGAAAAAACAGTCTAAATGGAATAGAGTCCTTTCATAACAGCTTGTTGTTCGGTTAGAGATTTTTTTTATTTTTATTATTGGTTTTTTTATTGTTTTCAGAGAACATTTTATGTTACAAAAGTCAGGATCCCTTAAACTAGGAAGACCTTGAGATGAAACATATAACAATATTTGTTCATTTTCTCTGTGAAAATGGATGGATAATGATGACTTGAATTCTTCCCTCATCAAGATTTATATTTCTAGTTTCACTCCCAAAAGAATGGCTCACACCACAGTCTCAGTGTTGACATCACTTGGCTCAATACAGTGCTGCAGTAATTTAATTGCTACAGTAAAAGAACCATAAAAGCTTAGCCCTTTTGGGTTTTGCTTTGTTTGTTCTGTCTTCCAGTTGAACTATTGGTGAAGAATGTGCAGCAGACTGGGAGAGAAGAGAAAAAAGTAAAGTTTAAAAGAAAAATCAAACTTTTTGCTTTAAAGATTCGGTCATTATGTCATTAGCCATAATATTTTTAGGGCAAAACCAGTCCAATTTGTCCTTGACCCCAGACCGTTCAGCCTGGCAAAAGCCACTGGGTCCAAAAGTGGGTCTCATTATTGAGCCTTCCAAGATTCAAATGTGCTACAATTTTTCTATCCCCACTCTTCGTGTTATTTAAAAGATACTGTCATGGTTTCAGCTGGATCAGAGTTAATTTTTCTCCCTAGTAGCTGCATAGTGCTGTGATTTGAATTTTGGATGACAGTAACATGTTCATGACGTGTTTTAATTGTTGCTGAGCAGTGCCTAAACAAAATCAAGGACTTTTCATCTTGTCATGCTGCCCCACCAGTGAGCAAGCTGGGGATTCACAAGATTATGGGAGGGAACAGCACTGGGACAGATGACCCCAATTGGCCAAAAGATATTCCACACCATATGGTATCCTGCACAGCCTGTAAACTGGGGGATAGTTGCTGCTTGGGAACAGGCTGGGCATCAGTCAGCTGGTGAGGAGAAATTGTCTTTCATTCAAATCACTTGTTTTTCTTGAGTTTTACTTCACTCTCTTTTTGCTACTTTGCTTTTCTTTAAAATTCGTAATTTTAATTTTATTTCAGTTGTTGCACTGTTTCTATCTCAACCTTTTACTCTTCTGATTCTCTCCCTTGTTCCTCCAGGGGGAACCGAGTGCGTGGGGCTGAATTTCTGGCTGGAGTTTAACTGTGATAAATAATCCATATGTAATCCTGGCCAGATTTCAGATGCTGTGAGGAGGAAGGGAGTAGCTGGGAAGGGACATCTTTTGCACATCTCTACACGAGGCAGTCTGAGCACTTCTCCTTGCTCCACCTGTGCACGAGTTGAAGCTGTAAAGCAGTGACCAAGCCTCTTTGCATGGCAAGGGAAGTGGAATGAGCACAAGATCAAAACCAACCCTGTCCTGGAAAAAAAACCTGTGAGTAAGTGTCAACAGGTACTCCTGAAAGCCTGTGTGGGCCTGGGCTCTGGCTGTTCTACTTTAGACCTGGCTTTCTGACCTGGGAAAAACTCCTCTGTCTTAGCTTGTGAGCCAGCATAAAGCAAAAGTCCCTGTAGGGAATCTTTGACTGCAATGTTCACTCTCTTACAGTAGTTAGCCTTTAGTCTCCCCACTTTTCTTCCTCCTTTGTTTCCAAACCAGAAGACTGTCTTGCAAACAGCATATTACCACTGTGCTCCCAGCATCAAGGGAAAGCTGCTTTTGCTGGCTCCCTCTCCTCTAGTACCTGACCATCCTGGTAAGCAACTTGCTGTCATACGTGGAGTGCAGTGGGGCAGCCCTACTTCCCAAGGCGGCCCCTCAGCACTGTAACTCTGCCTAGGCAGACAGCAGGACTATGCAAAAAAAAGGTTTGTTTGCAGGACACGACATGCTCTGGCATAGGCAGGTTGGTACTTATACAAAAGCTTTTCCCTCTTTAGAAATAAGCCTGTGTAGTGGACTCATTCTGTAACAAGAAAAATCACTCCACCTCAATTACTCCCACTTATTCCAGAGGAAACAAAGTGACAGAGGATGAGGAAAAGGCTGAGGTTTCTGCTATAAGAAGTGATTTGGTTTTAGAGACTGTTGCTAAAGCTAAGCTAGACCACGTCATCTATCCCTGAAGAAGAGAGAGCTTTGAGAGTGAGCTCAAAAGTGAAAGCTGCCATCAACCTAAATTCAGTGCCAGCAGGTGAATTCTGCACTTGTCCATCCAGAACAATTCTAACTCAATATTAGATCTCCTGTTTCCAAAGCTACTGAAAATACCTTACTCTGAAGCTATGGAAATATTGTCAGAGTCTGCTGCAAATTTTTGTGAAAGCCTGAGCTGAGCTATTTGCTGGACAGGGAAGGGATACAAGGGGTAGAAACACAAGCTGCCTACTGATGGCTGCATAACTGATTTATCATGCAATCTCTTAATATAGTTTTATTTGTCATATCTGAGCTATTTTTTTCCAGCAGATACCTTTAGTGTTATGGAAACATTAGTTAGAGGAGAGGCCAGGGATCTGAATGAGCAACATGGTGCCTTATATCACCCATACAATGGTGCAGAACACCACAAAGATGCCCATAAACAGAAACTTTTCCAGTATTTGAAATAAGACAGGAGCACTTCTCTTTTGAGTGGGAAACACAGACTAAGATTGATGTGACAGTTCTTGAGGATTTTATATTTCTCATTCACATAGTAACATCAAAGTAATTGATATCAACTAATTTGTTTGATTTGAAACTGGATCATTTTTACATGCACACACTAAGGAAAGTACCTTTTAGGCATCAGCTTCTTGGTGAGATTTCATTAGAGCTATTGAGTATTATTTGCTCTTTAAGATAATATCATCAGAGCCACCATTGCTATATGAAGATCTTGAAGGAAAGAACAAATTCTGACTGTAAAAAGAAGCATAAGGGTTTTTTTATATTGATAAGTTTAGGTGTGTATGAGAACTTACTTTTCCATGTGTTTTCTTATCTTAGGCATGAAAACTGAAATCTGCAGATTTCAAGTGGATGAAAGTAAAGGCAAAGTGATAACCGAATAACAGAGATGCAAATTTTAAATGTGAATTCATCCCATGATTTAATGCCATGGGACTCAAATCATAAGCACTTACAATGAGAATGGGTCAGCAAGATAATTTAGAAAGAATCTATTCCCATGAGCTACGGAGAAGTTTCTTTGTTTGCATGTTCACTTGTTTGTTTGTTTGAGAACATCATTACAGGGAAATGTAAGTTACAACTTCCTTACTGATTATTAGCAGAGAGCAACAAAGGGCATATCTGTTCAATGATCCATGCAACCAGAGCAATATCCACAGCAAGAAAACTAAGACTGTAAGAAGCTGAAACAGCCAGAACAGCAAATATTTTTAAAATTAATATAGCTAGGGCTGAATCAAGGTGACCTATGAAGCCTGCTCCAAAATACATTCTCTTAGGAAGCAGAAATGTAAGCCTCTAACCCTTACACAAATGCTAACCCTGATCCTGATCGTAATGTTACATTAACCCAAACCCCTAATCCTAACCATAAACCTAAAACTAACCCCATCTCTAACCCTAGCAGGCAGTCCCAGTGTATCAAGTGCAGATGAGAGGGTGCCCAAAGGATGTAATAACCACCAAGACCTTTCTATTCTGGTACAGTTTTTCTGTGGGGAAAAAAAAATGCATTGAATTTTGGACATGAAATCCAAATCTTGGCAATGGGCTCCTGGAAGAGAATGATGGTTCTTTTCCATAGGCAAGAAACATACAGCCCCAGTCTTTCAGGGAGATAAATGTTTTCATGTATGTTAAAGCTATAATTTTATACGGTAAGCAGGAATTCTAGGGCTATACTGAGTTTATATGGATTGAAAAACATGAAAAAAGTGCTCAATGCTCTTCATGAAGAAACCAGAAAGAATGTTTAATTTTGTGTTGTCTTTTGGTCTTATGTGCAACACCTCAAAAAGACCACTTTTCCCAATTTTTACTAAAAAAGGCGTGTCATATCTAGAAGCAAGAAGTAACTGATCCTGGCTCCAATGTCTCCGGCACTAGGAAGGAGAAAGTGTTCTCATTGCTGAAGTCTTTTTGCAGTAAATTTTCAGCTTGGCTGGAGGCTGCTCACCTGTTTTACATATGCAGAGGAAATTATACCCTGCAGCAGTCATCCTCCACTGTCTGAGCACTGGCAAGGTACAATATGAAGATTTGAGATTCATTAGGCGATGGATGCAAATAGGGGCTCATGTAGAAAAATATCCAGGAGTAGTGATAGCATGTAAAACTTGAGAGGAAGATCACAGGCATTGCTACTCTTCAAGCAGAGAGGAACTGTCTTTGCAAAGGGTAAATCTCATTTGTGCAAGAGACAGACTTCCTTGAGGGGCTTTACAAGGCTGTGAAGTACAACCCTGCAGCATCAACACTTTCGACTCTATCGCAAGCTTCAACATTTTCTGCAGACTTCCAAGAGAAAACCATATTTCAACCTGTCTTAATGAATTGGACATATGTATACCACACAGAAATCTAATAAAACCCAGCCAAGCAGTGAAGAGAGGAGAGGAAGAAACACATGTAACAGGCATCAGTGACATCTCTCAATACTGCTGAAAGGCTCAGGCACTGCAGTGGTGGTCACACAGTCAATCAGAAGTTAGAGCCAAGAGGGGACCCCAGAATTTCACTTCAATGGAGGAGATGAAAAACACAGCACCACTCACCTGTATGTTGTCAGCCAGGCTTGGAGGAAAATGGAGACACCAGCATGGAAATAGTCCTGCAATGATTTTCTTTTATGATTTTCAAGCTTTCCAGCTTCCATGCAGGTATAAAGGACAAAGACAACACTGTCCTATTAAAAAAAGACCGTAAATTAAATATTTAACACTGTAACCTCATTTTTTCCCCACTTTTAGAACTCCACGTGATTTTGTTCAGCTGACTATCAGGCTTCTTTATGATCCATATTTGTTTACTTCTATTAGCATATGTGGCCCCTGATCACTTATGAGCAAGCGTCCCTAAACTGAATTCATCAGGGATGAATTGGTATAGCCCAGGAATTTTCCACTGGGTCATGGACAATGATTTGTAGAATAAGTTTATAGATTCATACATGTTAAAGGGCCCCTGGATCTCAGCCTGTGGTTACCAGAAGAGAATAATTAAAACATAGTGTTTGAGAGGGACCTGTTGCAACCTACAAGCATAATAGTTTAGGACACTCTTGATGTAGGAGCATGACATTTAAAAATGCTAATATTTTTTAAATACCTTTCATACTATTGTGTGATTCTAGCCAGAAAAAATAACGACAGACCAAACAACAAAACCAACCCAAAACCAAACAACCAAAAAACTCTACAGAATAATGGGTTAGCATCACCCCTCCTTATTGCTTTTAGCTCCATGAAGATGTTGATTACACTGGCAACACTACTTTCTTCTCAGAGATAGGTGGCTGCAACCTAGAGGATATTAAGTCTACAAGATTCTGAGTCCATCATACCCCACTTTCCAACAATTTTCCCCCTCTTGTGCTAACAGTGACAGTACTGGCACCAGGCCTGACACAAGACACCAAAAGAGAAAGGTTACTGCACCTATACAGATGTCCACCATAGAGAGTTTCCCAGGCTATTCCCAAAATTTCAAGGAGGGACATGGAGCTGTACATGAAAAGAGAAAATTACAATTTCCTTTATAAGGTAAAGGTGTTTTTTGCTTTTTTTCCCCCCAACATTTAATAAGTAAAGATGATTCTTTCTTTAGTATTATCCAGCAATGAATAAGCTATACTACTGTTTTGTACAGTACTGTTTGCTTAAATCTCCATTGCAGTACCTCCATGTGTGCACGTATGCAAATACACCACTAAGTTTTTATTGCAATGTGTGCTAGCCAAAAAACATCAGAACTGTCACTGCTTTGGAAACTTCAATTCTCTTTCCTTTCCTCATCTTCTCATTTGCCTCCAGGCACTGTGTAATAAATGTCTTTAGAACTTCAACTATCCCTCAGATATTCTGCAAATGTTTTTCCTGTACACAAATTTCTCCTCTGCTTTGTGGGATAAACCCCCCCACCCAATATTTTATTCAGTAAATGCCCAAAACCTCACTTTATGCTTATGTTGGCAGCAGTTTCATTGAAAAGATCAGCCTTTGCAACAAGTAAAAAACCTTTCTAGAAACAACAATTCAGCTGCAACATTGAAAAATCAACAGACAACAAGAAAGAACTTGGAGTCTGAAAGAAATCCCAAATGCAGAACTGAATTGAGTCTTAAATCTCAAGCTCATCCAAAATAAGAATGGAACACAAAAAAAACCCAAAATTGTGAACTGGAAAAATTATACAGACACTGTAACCCAACCATGATCCCCCTAATTTTCCAATCATCCTGATTATTATAATCTGTACCTCCACAGTCTTCTTCCACTAATGCATTATCAAGTACAGCAGTTTTTTCTTGTTTATTTTGAAATACAGCTGTTGTGCTAATTTATTCTAACATATAATATGATCACTGGTACTTCTTAGACACAAGCTACAGAACATCACGAGGAAATGAAAGCAGGTGAAAGCAGGTATGCTATAATTTATTTTTTTATCCCTATAAAAGGATTGCTATAAGCTGCAAAAAACCCCAAAAAACAAGAAAAAACAAAACCAACCAAACAAAAAAGAACAGAAAACAAACAAAAAAACCACCAAAACCACACCCCCCTCACAACAAAACCCCAAACCCTAACAAAACAAAAAACTCCAAACAACCAAAAAACACAAGCAACCAAGACATTACACACTTCAGGATTACACACTTCAGGACTGCCAAGGAAAATGGATGGTAAGAGGGACAGAAAATCAGAAAGTTAAAATCTAGGTAGTCCTCATCCAGCTGTGTAGGGTTTTGTCATCTTCTACCTCCTGCAGCAAGCCTGCGGTTAAAGGATTCTTCAGACAAGTTACAAACCGCAATCCACAATGATTTCCCTATAGGCTTTGATGGCAGCACCTCCCCAGTGAGCAGGGCTAAATGTATTAGAAACCATCTTATTTTGATGCCTTTCTCCAAACAATGAGTGATAGGAATTTACTCTGTGCTCTATCAGTGTTTTCTTGGACCAAGGGCAGGACATGTCACCTGTATTATCACTACTGATTTAACATTTGTAATTACAGGTGATGGTCATCATCATCATCGTCACTGTAATGGTTTTAGTTTGCCAATTTGAGATTTCCCAGCCAACATGACAATTTATGTGGTGGGTTTAATGCTAGCCGAATGGTCAGTGCACCCACTAGAATTATTTACTTATCTCCTGCAGTGAAATAGGATTTGGAGGAAGGCAAAGGAGGGTCCAACTTTAAAGGGTATAAATAAAAAATTTATTAACAGAACTAAGAGAATAATAAGAATCAGAATAAAACCTTCAGAACTTTCAGAACACTTCTCCTCCCCCCCAAACCCTCTTTTCTCTCCCACTGACAATGTACAGAAACAATGCCGTCAGTTTATCACCTCTAGAATAGTCTTTCTTTAGTTCACTTAGAGAGAGAAGTCTCTCTTGTCATGCTATGGACACTTCTCCCCAAGAAACAGTTCTCTTGTGGCTTTTAATTTCCATGAATAGCAACTGCCTGGAAATCTGCAATCGTTAAGCATCTCTTGCAGCCTTTCCACAGCTGCAACCATGGGCCATGTCAACTTATTGGGGTACTATTTTAAGGATGAGCTGTTCAAAAGCAAAGGTTCTCTTTATCTATCTCTGAGATGGTTTTCATTTCTGGGAACAGACGTCTTGTTCTTTCCCTGAGGGCAAAGGGTCTTCATCACTCTCTCTCTGTTCAAACTTCTCATGGGATCACAGCTACTTCAACATCTGCTTGTTCAGCATAGATGCCTTTGCTCATATCTACAATATGAACACTCTATCCCCCCATGCTTTTCCCATGATTTATAGGGATATTCAGTATATCATAGTCCATCATCATGGCTTACAAGAGAATTTCAGCCCAGGACTAAGGCATCTCCTCATTCTTCTCCCATCTGGGACCTGACTTCTACTTCACTGGCCTTGGTGTCTTCATGTTGTTGCTCTATGTATCTTCACTCTGTCCTTTTCTCTCACTCGAGAGAGGATTTAAGGTCTGCAAGTCTTATCTGGGCAGTGAAAGAGTTCATATCTCGCCCAAGGCCTGTGGACGGTCCTGTGATCCCTGCCAGGTGTGGCCGGAGCTGTTTATGGTGGAGAACATTTCAGCGGCCGCGCTGGGGGAGACCAGGATCTCAGCAGCCAGGCTGGAGCACAGCGGCAGCGCCTGAGGGTCGATGGCTCCTCCTCCCCCTGCCCGGCGGTTCCTGGTGACACTCAGCAGTGGCAGCACTCCAGCTGAGCCATGGGCTGGTCTGGCCGTGCTGGAGGGAGGGGGGACCCAGCTGGGTCAGCGCTGCAGCAGAGCAGGGCCAGGCGCTGCAAGGATCAGGCCTGGTGGGCTCCCTGGGAAAGGGCCCGGCCCTGCCGGGATCAGGCCTGGTGGGCTCCCTGGGAAAGGGGCCCAGCCCTGTCGGGACGAGGCCTGGCAGGGAGCCGGGAAGGGGCCCAACTCTATGGCAGAGCCTGCCCGGCCTGGCCTGGCGGGGAGCAGGGCCGGCTTGTTATCTCTACTCAGGCATGAAGAAAAAGATAAATTCCTGGGGCTTTTTAGTTTTAAAATATGAATTCACAGGGACGTGTTTAACTCTCTAATTGTCTTATCAGCATGTCTATTCTCAGAGCCAGCCAGCAATTGGTTTTGCCAGGCACAAAGGAAGCTGTTAGCAGCTTTTCTTAGAACATCACTTCTATGGCTGTGCTCATTCCCTCCTCACCAAAACTCAATTAATGCAAAACTGGAACAATCACCCACCATCATTGTGACCTTCAGGCCATTTACCTATGAACTACCCTCGATCTTAAACTTCTTTCAGTTTTTGTTGGCTGACCCCAGAGCACAGAGTGGGCAGGAATCACTCCATCAATGTTTTATGCTTTGATTTCAAGTGCAAGTTTTGGAGAATGCTGTTAATAAACATCTTAACCCTTAAACAGTTGTCATGCAGAAAATATGATTATTCTGCTGAAACGGCACAGATGAACACATATAGCAGTAAAGAATAAGATATAGTTATTGCACATGCTTGGATAAAAAATATGCCTTCATCAGATATGAATACCTCAATCTAGACCCTGGCTTTGAGGGTTTGCAATATCATTCATTGCTGGTTTTACAAACAGAAAACAATAGTTGTAGAGTGAAAATCAGACTGAACATAACATAGGACATATGAAAAGACTGAAAATACCTTTTCACTTAGATAGCTTCCACGGATAATAAAGACATATTTGCAACTGATATATTTGTGACCTCTAAAAGTTTTCAAGTAGCTCTTAGGACCCAGGGAGTATTCTTCTATGTACAGTATCATAGAAATAGTTTCATTTTGTTAACTAGCTCTCCATTCATAAAAACTAAAAGAAAATCCAGATAGATAAGGGGAGAAAAATCAGTCATTTAATGGCATACATGATCTGTTACCGGCTGCTTTGTATACTTTGTATACTTGTATGCTTTGTAGTTGCATGGGTTTTTTTGCAATGGGAAAAACTGATCAAGAAAAAAGAAAAGACTACAGAAGATGATATTTATTTCCAAAATGCCACAGATTCTGTGTGGACCTCTGAATTTTGATATTTTTGTTTGTCATTGCAGAGGAGTCAATTAAAATTAAGGTGTTTAACAGGATAACGACAAAGAGTGGTAGCAAGGGAGAAGAGAGCATATGTTCATTTATTTAAAATAATATTGTGAAGTGTTCAACATATTTAAGTCAGTGAGGCATGTATTCACTGTATAATTTAATTAGTACCTCCAGTAGATACCATAAATGTTTCTAATGCACATTTTCTCTTCCATACAGTTATAAATAGTGTGCTTATTTATAGCAGCAAACTGACCAGAAGGTGGCCCCACAGTGAACATAATGCAACTTAAAATTCACTCAGGGGAATAGGCTGATGTCAAAAAGTGCAAGCTCTATTTATCAATCCTGAAAAGTACATTAAGCTAGGTCTCTCTGAAGGGGTAAAGTATTTGTCATTGTAGCACTCCAAATTATTTTAAAATTCATTATGAAATAGATTGAGCAGGCATAGGGATAACCCCTAATTTACTTTATTACCTTAAACATTAAAACCAGAATAAATAATGTGAGCAAAAAGCTGACAGAGCCATGTTGTGTTGTTCAAGAACTGGTTTTCCCCAGGAAAAGAAAATTTGGTTTTAGGGACTGACCCAATGACCCCTGATAAAACCCATTAAAACAAACTACTGGTAAATTTACTAGAATTTTGCTTCATGGTTTCTTGTGGGATGTCCTCAAAACAGCAGAGTCACAAACCTGTGCCTTCATTTCCAATGCAATTCACTGGAAAAAATCAGGAATCATTTCACTGCATTTACAAAGCTGCTTCTTCCTTTACAGCTACTATCCTGGGATGCAGACTGAGCAGACTACATTTGTTATCACCAGTGAAATTAGACACTCATTTTGAGCTGGAATGACATATGGCACTGCTCTCTAAGCTTTGTTCATGTGCAGGACATTTTTCTTAACACAATAGTGCTATGTTAATGTGGTGCTATCAGAAACAGGAGATATAATAATCTATGACATACAGTAGCTTGATACTTCTGGTAGATGAAACTGCTAACTACAATAGCAGGGAGTTTTGTTGTTTTTTCTTTTTTTTCCAAAAGCAGAGGATTTAAAAGAAAAAAAAAAAAAAGAAAAAAAGAAAATTTGAATAAAATGGTTTAATATGACTGGAATAAATGATGGCACTATTTACACCACAACTCTGCAAAGCCCTTTCTTGAAATTAAATTGACATGCAAGCATGTAGTGTGACTTATCCTGAATATTAATAAAGTTTATCACTGTACCACTTTATAGATCCAGGCAAAGCAGGCAGTTTGAAGCAACAGAGATGAGACTCCTTGCAACTGATGAAAGCCAATGGAAAGATGAACTTATCCTCATGATATCATTTCTGTTTCACAGATGAGTATTGCACAGTCTGAATGGTACAAGTGTTCATAAGCCATGACAAGTTAGGATGGACGTGCTGGCACGAGGGTTACAGGAATGTTGGCAATGGAGAAGAGGGGTGCTGATTGACAGAAATACAATTTGGGATGGGTCAAGTCAGCAGAAAGGGAAATACCTCTTTGGATAGTGGCGTAATTTCCTACTGGATGCTGACAGCCAATATAAAGTTCCCTTAAAATTAACATGTGACTCTTAATGATAGTTGAGGATGTTTTTTTAAAAAGTTACTCTGATACAATAATTGTGATCTGTCTTTCTCACACATACATCTTGACCAAGCACATGAGATATGAGCAGCCCATTTCATCTACACTGGGAAAAGGCAGGGCAAAATTTTAGCTAACTCTAGGGAAAAACACCCCATTAAAACCTCCACAAGCTCTTTGTTCCCCAGTGCTATACACTCCACAGGGTAGCTGTGTACCTCCATTGAAGCCACCGGCCATTTGACAATTGGAAACAAATATTTTCTTGAAGGCTTTTATTTTGACTCCATCCCCAGCCTTCAAGTATTGAAGCAGAGGTAATTAAGATTAATAGAACAAAGAGTTTCTACAATTAAGATATACACTAGACAGGCAATAGCATAACGCTTATTCAAACAAGGAAGAATACTGCATCAATAATTATAACTTGAACCATTCATTTTAATTCAAAATTGGTAATATTAAAGTTGCAGTACTCACTCGGGGCACAAGGAATAATACCCTGCTGTCTAGACAAAAATTCTTTCTGAAAGAAGACTGTGAATCACCCCAGAGCTTTTGATCAACACATCCCAAGTGTAAGCAAATGTTTCCTGAAATAGAAAATTCTTATCACTTGTCAGAACATAATTGCAGCTGTTCTGATTTCAGATGACAACTGAACCTGTCTTGAAATTTCCAAAGTCCATATCTCACACAGCTGGTATGGTATAGTCTAGTGGCTGGTACTGCAATTACCCAAAATATTCCACTGCCATCAAATAGCTCAGACCTGATTTTACTGGTGCCCTTTACCCTGTCATATCAGAGGAAAATGTCACTTTTCCCTACATGGTTCATCACAGAAGGATAACCTTAAGGAAGCAAGTGAGGAGTGGCAACACCCAGAGCAGACCTTTGGAGTGCGGAGGGCAGTGGATTACCTGCTCCACTCCATACTTGGCTTTCCTGTTTGCAGGTTTTAAGAGTAGAGTGTGATGAAACAACCATATTTTAATGCAGAAGGATAGAGGAATTTTAAAGGAATATAATCTAAAGTCCAGCACATGTATTTGGAAGAATGGAAGTCCTTCTGCGTAATTACTGTAGGCTTCAGCACTCAGATGTTTCCCAGAGCTGGCTGCTGCCTTTTTGGCTACCAGTTCTTCTGGAGGAAAGGACTGTTGTCAGGAGCTTCACACTTTATTTGGAGTGAGAAGTCAGATTAAAATTCCCCTTTGAAATTAATTTTAGAAGAAACAGCCTTAAATACTCAGCAGGCAGAAACAGTTGATTTTCTTAAAATGAAGAATATCTCAGAAGTCCCCATTACACTACACCATATTTATAAGGAATAGCACAAGAGGACTAAAAGAATCACATGGGTAAAATAACAGAATTTCAGACTGCCAAACTGTCAGATTAAAATCATACTGCTGTAGTTGACTTTGAATGTTTTTCCCTGCTCACACCCCTCTAGCTCAAGAGAGGAAGCCTGACTTCCATATATTAACTGCTAATTCTCCAAACTCTTTTCCCTGATACTAAAGAAAAGTCCCATACCTTCAGAAGCTTGAAAGGGAGTTTTGAAGAAGAAAGATGAAGAAACAGAATGAAAAGACAGTTGAAAGACGAAATTACCATTTAAAGATGTCAAAGAGTGATGTAAAGTGAGTTGCTCAATTTCTTTATGAAGTAGTCAGTAAGATCAGCTTCATGTTTTCTTCCTTTGATTCTTTCAAACATGGATTTTTCCCCCCTTGTGATACAAGTGTTAATTTTAGGGTTCATTTAAAATTCATAAACTGAAAATGGTAATAATTGGGGGTTTTATACTCACATGAAGAATATTTTTGAGCAGTTCAGCCTCAGACTTTATTCATGAGATGCAGCTAGAATTTTTATCCATTCATTCACACATCAGTACTTGTAGACACTGCACTTAATCTGCCACTGCCACACCTACAGTCATCACTCAACTTTTTGTGGATATGTTTCCCCCTAGATGTTAGGTGGCAACAATGGTTTTGTGCCTTTTATTAGCATTTCTTGAAATATATTTGCTGTCATGCATTAGTTCTCCAAATTATGTGATTTGAACCGAATTTAAATGGAGGGCACAGTTACCCTTGGATGTAGATTTGAAGTGATGAGCTCATTGCCAAAATAGCTGCAACACCAAGCAGGAGTTTCAAAAGCTCCAGGTTAGAAAGGCAGATTCAGCTCAAATTTTCTCAAGAAATCTCACATATATATTTTAAAACAATAAACCCCAAACAAACAAAAAACCATCACCAAAATGAACAAAAACTTTGAATCAGCTTAATCTGTGATTTGTGGTCATCTATTTAATGTCCATTTCTTTATGTTACATGCACTCCCGTCTCTGGTGTGTGCCTAGTGGTGGTGTAAATGTGTAACACCTACAGACAACAGCAGTTTCAGAAGGCAAACAGGCCTTCAGCATCAAAAGCAGCTGCACCCCAGGGACCAAAACCTAACTGATTCCTGCATCTTTTACAGAGCTGAAAGACTTCCCTTCCTTTGTCCCCCAAATTCCTCTAGGAAATGACATCTTGGTAGTATTTTCTTCCACAAAAGCAATGGAAAGTTTCCCTGTGAGTCATCAGCACATTGCTTTCTTTCAGAATTTCACTTTTCAAAGCAATGCTTTTGCAAGCTTCCTCTAAAAATACAGAAATCAAAATGAGTTACTGATAGTTTCAAAAGAGGTCACTCAACCATACCTAAGTAACATTTTTAATGAAGTATTGAGCAGTGAGTAGATTAGAAGAAGATGGCAGAACAGATAGAGCATGGCATTAGAGATGCAAAGAGAAACTTTGAAAATAGAAGCTGAAAGCCATATTAAATACAACACTTTTGCAATACTACAAATTAAGATATCAGGGAAGGGGCAAATGAGAAAATTATGGGCCAGAATGATAAACTGAACCACTTAGGATGGCAAAATGCCTGAATTATTATATAATTGCATTCTCAATACATTTGCAAAAGAGAATGATAAGAAGTTGTCTTTAACCCAGCAGCCGATCTGTAGTTACATAAGGATACAAATATCAGGATGGGAGTTACAGCAAAAAAACTCACAATGAAATGTGTGTCAGAAACCTAACATGTGTTACCTTCCTCTGATGAGAGGCAGCAATAAAGCCTTTGTATTTTGTGCATTATTACTCTTTATTAGGATGTATTTCTGTTAGTCTCTGATGTAAGGAGACACATACATTGTGCTATGTCAGGTCATGTCAAGTCCCATCAAGTCACATGTTGTAACGCAGCTTGATGTAGCCTGACATGGTGCATATTAGTGCCAATGGAAAAAGTCTAAATGCCAAGCCATTTTCAATAAATACACTCCATGTGCTGGTGCACAACAAGACCCAGATGGGGATATATCCTGCAGCTCTGCAAAAATACCAGTTGTGAAAAGCTGTGGAGTTTCAGAGAGAGATAGGGAAAAAAAATTCATAGAGCACATTCTGCAAAAGCAGACATCTAATGGCATTCCTAGCCAGAGATATTAAACATGATATAGAGAATCTGTGAATTAGGAAAACTTAATTATCGTGGATGAATTTATTTCCAAGACTGTTAAAATAATCCCATGCAGTTCTGCAATAAGTGTGGCAGTGGAAACAACTGTATTTAAACTCAAAATGAACTTTGTCTTCTCCTCCACCCCAGTTTCTGTTATGCATTGCTGTTCCATTAGCACCAAAGATTTGTTTGGGTACACCCTAGTCACAATCTTCAGTGATAAAGACTGTGTTTGGGTATGACTTTTCAGCTTCATCTACCTTTGTGCAGCCTACCCAAAATCTAGCCTGAGGAGCTGAACTGATTCAGTCTCTTTCTGCATTCATATTTTTGAGAGGTACCTTCTTATTGCTCCATGACAGCATCAGGTTCAGATGGAAAGAAGAGCACCAAGAAGTGAAAAATATGCCAGGGGATGAAGGGAGCTGAACAACCTGGAAAGCATCTGGGTTCACTGGCCCTGTCAGTGCATGTATAGGCAATTAGAATAACACTGATATTCTCCTCATCATGTGAAAAACTCCAACACATGCAACTAAATTGTCAGGCCTTGGAAAAGACTTCCCCCATTCCTCATTGGGAGAATTTGATAAAGGACTTGGCTATGTCCCATCACTTTCAATCATGTCCTTAGTGTTTTATGGAGACAAACAGCTGTGCAGGGACAGGGGAGGAGCACTCCATCACATCTATTCTTGGCTCAACTACCGCCCTCCTTTGGGAAACACGGCAACAATTAATACTCCTGCAGACAGGACGTTTGTAAAAGCAGAAGGTATTTTCTGAAGGATAGTGCAGGACCTCTGTCATTCAAAACTATTCTGCTCATCTCAGTTTTTGCATACCCACATAAGGCAAACCCCTTATGCCATTTGCTATGCAATATTTGTACATGAGAACTTTGCCATTTAGGTGTTTCATGATGACTTAGAGGTGCGGTGAAGAAACAAAGAGATCAAAGCTCATCAAACAGATCACTTCCATGACACTGAAAGACTAGATATGTATCACTTGAAGAATCGAAGACAAGTGGAAAACCTTGGCAAGTGCAAGACTTCAGTCCTTTCAAAGACTGTTAGCACCACTTCAAAGAGAAAATGATAGCTGAAATATACTGCACAGAGGCTTCCTGCTCATCCATATTAAGTTGCTCGACAGGGTTTCACTAAATTGTTGGTTTCCTTCATAGAGCATTCAAAGAGCAGAACAGTATGTTGTCCTTAACTTTGCCATGAACAGAATTCAATCAACTGCTTCAATAATGCTTTAAATATTTAAATAGTATTGCTAAGAAGAGTTTCATCGAGGATAAGCATCTGCACCTCACAGCAAGTTGTTCACTGCTTAAGGAAACACCTTTCCCAGCCACTTTTCAAGTACCATTTGTAAAGGGCCAAAGGTGAATTTTGGCATGAGTGATGACTTATTCACACAAAACAGTTTCAATGCAAGTAATATATTCCTGTCACCCAGACAGCTGACAAAATGTCAGTTGCCTTTATCAATTGTTTCAGTACCTCCTGTCAGCTGCCATCAATCTTTGAAATAAGCACTATAAATAAAACTGCATAGGCAAATGGCTGCCAAATAAACCTTGGCTTAAGCACACTTCACCTATTATGCAACTTGGTGCCAATGGTGATTTTGATTAGAAGCCCAAATGCAGAGTGAACACAGAGCCAGAGAGGAGGCAAGGCTTGTTGTGATGAATATACACAGGTATTCTTTTCATATACTCAGAGGGAAAGCATCTGTGAGCCACCTTGTTTTTACTGTTCCAGTGCCCAACCACCCTCTGGGTAAAGAACCTTCTTGTAACATCCAACCTAAACCTTCCCTGACACAACTTCAGGTCATTCCCTCGCGTCCTGTCACTGGTCACCAGAAAGAAGAGATCAGTGCCTGCTCCTCCTCTTCTCTCAAGAAGTTGTAGACTGATATGACATTAGCAGGTCTTGGGCCCTGATGGGATTAATCCAAGAATCCTCAGGGAATTGGGAATTGATCATTCTCACAGTCCCAGTCCTCCACCTCAGGGCACTGAGACATTGTCCTCAGCCATGTTGAAGACAGAGGCAAAGACTGCATTAAAAACCTCTGCTTTCACCCGGTCCCTGTTTGTGAGGTGACCATCCACATCCTGTAATGGGCTGATGTTATTTTTTGGCCTATTGCCATTCATTGATTTGTAAAACTCTTTANGCGTCCTGTCACTGGTCACCAGAAAGAAGAGATCAGTGCCTGCTCCTCCTCTTCTCTCAAGAAGTTGTAGACTGATATGACATTAGCAGGTCTTGGGCCCTGATGGGATTAATCCAAGAATCCTCAGGGAATTGGGAATTGATCATTCTCACAGTCCCAGTCCTCCACCTCAGGGCACTGAGACATTGTCCTCAGCCATGTTGAAGACAGAGGCAAAGACTGCATTAAAAACCTCTGCTTTCACCCGGTCCCTGTTTGTGAGGTGACCATCCGCATCCTGTAATGGGCTGATGTTATTTTTTGGCCTATTGCCATTCATAGATTTGTAAAACTCTTTATTTTCCCTGCAGGAAGCCACCAAGCTCCTGGCTCTGCTCATCTGATGCCCTTGTACCTGCAGACCTCCAAAGCCCGCTCTCTAGCAGCTTTGGCCTCCATCCCAGCCCTTCTGCACCCCTAAGAGTTCTCACTACATCAAGAAGACCTGCTCCAAGCTCTCCTTTATGTAATCACCCCTGAGGCAAGAACCAAGGGTGGGCACTGCCCCTGAAAGATGCAGGGGCCAATTCCACTTGCTGAGCCAGTCCCACTTGTGCTTTGGAGAAGCAACAGAGAGCACCATTTCATATGTGGTAGTTCAAGACAGGAATTAATAATGGGCAAAAAATTATAAAGATGCCTTTTTGAGGTTTCTTATTTTGTAAACTTCTAGGAAAGGTGATGTGGGAAAAAGGAGAGGCCATCACTCTGTAGACTATGAGCAAGTAGATGAAGATTGGTTTATAATATACTACAGTGCCTCCAACAGAAGCATTTTCAAGCTATACACTGATATATACCAGGAGTCATCATCAGCTGCTTTCCTAATTCTTTACAGACAAACCTTCTCACAGAAAAAAAAAAAATCCACCTGTTTTTTCTGTCTCATCTGCCATCTTTCCATCCACAGTCAGCACCAGGGGACTAAAAAAAAAAAATAAAAAAAAAAGGGATAGCCCCTCCTTTTCAAAACAAGATAATTGGAATGGCTTAGGTGCAAAGGTAGATCACCAACCTGACAGCAGAAAGCAAATACTCGATGTAGATTGCCACCCTTTTCCTCATTTCAAGCCCCATGCATGTATTTTTCCAGCTTGCAAGATATTATCAAGTTATTGGACAAAGTGCCAATTGTCTTTTAAATCCTTAGAGAAGGCATTGCACAGCTCCCAACCTAAATAAATAAAAATATTCCAAGGAGTATGACAAGGATCTATTGTTATTGAGGGGATTGATTTAGCAGCGCAGAAACCCTGTGAAAAAAGAGTTTTAATATCCAACCTAATTTTATAAGGATTACCAAACCACACTGATTCCAGAGGCTTCCTCTCACCCTTTGTCTGTTCAGGCTGTGTCTGTAACACTTTGGGAGCCATTGAATTTCAATGGTCCTCGAATTTCAAAGTGGCACTGCACAATTGTCCAGCTGAAGCTGGAGACTGCAAGAGGCAAAAGAAACAATGGATTTCCCTGGGATGATTAGGATTTAGATGTTAGGAAGGATTAATAATACTCAGCTCTCACATCTTAACCCCAGGAGGGCTAAGTACATTGTAATCCCTGAGTGTGTCAGATGAGAAGTCCACTAAAGACACTCTTGAAGGTCACTGCACCTATGGGCAGGAGAGGAGGAGTTTGAAGGCTTTTCACTGAATGAGACTTTTTTTTCCTGTGAATACAGGTGAAATCAAGGCCAACAGTGAGTGTGACAGAAATAAAGAAACTGTGTCATCTTAAACTGGTTTGGAAGTATTTTCCAATGCCCAGAAGTGAGGATAGTGCATATCTTTTCCATACACCAGGTGGGAAAGTAAGCACCACCAAGCACTGGAGAAAATGTGTTCCAGAATTCCCTAAACAGCAGGGATGGCAGGACTGCACTCTGTGCTTTGCAGCAGGTCTGCCTTTTGGGTGGGGCACAGCCCCACAATAGTTCTTGGGAGTCGTGTGGCTCTGCTCAAGGGTGAAATAAAGATCATTGTGCAATCAGAAAAGACACTGATAATGAAAGGGCAGGAAGTACGACACTAAAATTGTTTTTGCTCCATCACACGAAAGCAACTGCTAGCTAGGAGGAGGACCAGGACAGCACTGGCTTTGGTTCGAAGTTGGAGAGATGTGGAAGATAGCCCCTGTGGAACCAGGGAGTCTTCCAGAAGGATAAATTTTCCAGTGGATTCCTAAGCTCAAGCATTTCCTGGGAAAAATGCAGTCCCTAGAGATTTTACAACTGCTCTTCAGCATTATAACACTTGGGCTCTCTGGACACAACTAATCTGGCCCTTTTGGCAATTTCTAACCCCAATGGAACCCAGCATCTACTCCAAAGACTGAAATATTCCAACACAACTCACAGAGCTTTTTATGGCAAGTCTACTTTCATCCTGCACTTGGCATGGCTGCTGAGATTAACCCAGGATGGCTTTGAAAGGATGCAGTGCCATGGAAACACTCACCTGTGAGTCCTGAACTCACACAGGCACACTTGACTGTCTCACAGTCATGCGCAGAGACAGCCATTAGGCAGAAGTGACACCTTGTTGCCCTTGCTGGAGCTGTGCTTGGCTTGCTTTCACAATATCATTTTGGCAGGATTCTTTTGGCCCATCTAAGTGCAGAATTAGAAAGGAGACACAATGAGTGTCTTCTGGTCTAGGAAAAAGCCAATTCCCTTTTTCATGAATGAGTTCTACATTATTATTATTTATCTCTTTCCTGTAAAATTCAGAGTAAAACCCTGGTCCGATAGAAACCAAGGGTGAAATTCCTACTCATGTCACCATGGCAAAGGTTTCCTCTGTGTTTTTCCAGATGTTATTTGCTCCAAACTTGCCATCTTCATTCCCTCAGACTTGCCATATTGGATTTGAGGGAGATTTTCCCCAGTGTTCTGATCATGAATCATCATGCATTATCCTAGAATCTGTTTGTAAATGAAGTTGCCTTACACAAATTGCATATTGTGCCATGTTATTTATGTCAGGTCAAAAATTGCTGTGGGAATTGCTAATTGGAAGCACAGCCACAGCCTGTTTTTCCCTCTAGGCAGACTGGCAGGCAACATGAAATTGAAGAGGGATGACTCTCACATACCAATTCTTCCCCTCATTTAAAAAAGCCACTCCAGTTTGCTGCCTTCTTGGGTTCCCTCCTACAGAACATAGCCATCACACAGTCCCAGCTGCTTGTTGCTGTGTTTTGGGAGCAGAGAGTGACAAGGATGCCAAAGTCTCTCAGCAGTCCCATGAGAAATGCAAAAGGTTCAAGACAGAGAGGATGGATGCTATGCTCATCTAGCACTTGCAGCTGCCTGAACAGGAGGAGGGAGAATATTGGTTTCCAGAAGTGCACCTCAAATGCAAAAGTTTTCTTAAATGTATAGAAACAGCCTTCTTTTGGAAGAGCATCATGGCTCAGATTACCATCAAGCTGAAGGTATAATGTTTCTTGTCAAAAAGTTGACTGGTGTTCCACACTAACACTCCTTTTTTATGAGTGTATTGAATGGGCAGTGAGAACACCAAAAAGGGAATAGGCTCATTTATCCAAAGAAAAATGGAGCTTCTGATACAAAAACATTATACAAACCTCGTGCTCAGCCTCCATCAGGAGCATCAAAATTAATTATTTCCAGTTACCTGCAATGTGCTTGTGCTGAATGCCAGAGAGAATTCAAATAATTTGCCTAAGCACACCACCTGGAAGGTATACAATTCCTCCATATGCTTTTAATAGAATGGGAAAAATAAAAGTTTTGAGCTGACAAATATTTTTATGATTGGATCTTTCATTATTAAAAAGAAAATGGTTAAGAAATAGTATTTGTAATTTTCTTTTTTTACCATAACCTTGTCACTCTCTTCATGCTTGCAATTGAATTCCACAAAATTAAGGGCTTAATCCAATAATGAAACAGATCTTTGTATGTTTATAAGACCAACTATATTCTTCACTTACTAAATGTACAATTAAAATACATACATTTTTAATTCTTATTACTTATTAATTGGTAAGGTCAATGCTAATTATAGTACAGGAACACTTTATAACTTAAAGTTTTATCTCCTCCATTATTTTCATTAAGGTGTTAAAAGAAATAATTATTAAAGAATAAAGTAAATTGTCAGCAAACCAAGCAGGCAGTGTCTGTCAGTATTGTTACTTGCACATCAGGGAAATTGTTCCAATGGACTCAACTGTTATAGCAATTACCAGGGGATGAGGGAAAGGGGGTCTGGAAAATTCCCCACAACATTTAATATATAACTGTTGTATCTAATATCTGATTTAATGTGAAAGAGGGAAAAAAAAATTACATTATCAACAAGACAAAATCCATTCTCACCTTCCAGTCAGCATAATTGGTGATCTTAAAGGAAAGGGAAAATATGTACCTGACATGGAGAAGGTTATAGACTATGACAGCTTTGATCTGTTATTTTATTTCTCCCAGAAATGTTTCATTTACACTTGTAAATAAAAATATTAATGGTTTTGCTCAGAGTTTAGGGCCAGTGGAAAGTTAATAGGCAACAGTAGAGAGTCTTGGACCATGCCCAAGACAGAAACAAGACAATAACCACTTGAAATCACTCCAGGCAGACATGATACCGCATTCCAAGATCAGGAAACTGTGTGCACATCATTAAATATGTGTATTAGTTAGCTAAATGAAGGTTGGGAATAAGACCTAGAGCTAGACGGGACCTGTGGAGCCAGGACTCAAGCAGATGTCACTGCATTGATTATACTTTGGAAATATGTCAAGCTCTATTAAAAATTAAATTAAATTAAAGAAAGCTCAACAGGTTGCCTGAGTATAATGACTGTGGTGATGCCTGTCCAAATGTTCATGTGCCTAAAGGCACAGTGCCCAAAGTGCTGCTGGGACAGCATGGGGGACATTAATTCTAAGCTGAATTAGGCTGGCGGGCAGGGGGGTCCCTGTGACAGACTGTGTGCATGCAGTTTGGATTTCCAGTCCTCACAAATAACTGCCCCTCTGCCCAGGTAAATCCTGGGGGGAGCTTCACTCCAGCCACCATTATTTTTTGAGTGGGGCAGGGACATGAATGCTACCCAAAAGACCTGATCTGCCTCTTCCACTCTTCCATCCCAGAATCATCCAAATTACCAAATTCAAAGCAAGCCACAGTGCAAACCTGGCCAATACAGTAGTTTTTAAGGATTTAAGAATAGGTGGGCTGAAAGAATGTTGAAATTCAAGTTTACTCTGTCTAGTTTTACCCTTATAGCTTAAATGGCAAAGGTATCTAAAGCTGACAGCATCTACCCCCTTTATCTTAGATATACCCAGAAATGAATGAAATACTGATTTTGATGCACTTATCTATAATTTAAGTTCCAATACAAAACGTATAAATTTTAAATACACAGCAACCTGAGGAATATTGCCCTGCAGTAGAAAGGAATTTCTTAAAAAGCTGCTGATCTCTTCAGTCCCTGTTTAGGGACAGTAGGAACAGCTACTGTGAGACTGTCATGTCTCTAATGACAATCTGAAGATTTACCTGAAACATATTGTGTTAACTGTGCATATATTTCTGTGCAGAACAAAGCTTACCAGCATAGCCACCCTTATTAAATAAGAATTTAATACAAAATGGAAGAGCTATTACAGTTGCCTTTGTTAGGGAAAGTTAAGGAAACAAGAACTGGAATCACCCATGTCACATCTAGATAGCAGCACATGGGAATGCTCAGCTTGGCAGACGGCAAGGCAGTACATAATGGCTAACAGAGACAGCAAAAATAGTGTAGCTGCACAACATTTCCAGGGGAAATAGGGATGGTAAGGAAGAAGAAGGTCTCACAGTTGAGACAGAAGAAAGGAAACCTTCAGGCTGAAGGGGAAGAACAAAGTGAAAGGTGATGGGAACCTGAAATCAGGGCAGACAAAGTGATTGGGCAAAGTGAAATAATAATAATAATAAATTAAAAAAAATTGTTATGTTAAATATAGCTAAAACTGGCACTTTCCAAAAAGATCATCTTCAGTAAGTTTTCATAGAGCACGGGGAAGCTAGACATAAAGGTCTTCAAGAGTCCAGTACAGATCCCATTCAGAGTGCCACCACAGTTTTCTGACTAATGTCATCTCATGGTGTCTTCATTGTCTACAAATTCTTGATATGGACTGAAGTAAGTAGTCTTTCATGACATGTGTGAATTTTTGGTAGGGTCTGTAGGTCAATTTTGAATTCAGAGCTGCTCTACAAAGCACTGCAGGTGAGTTAAGGCTACAGGAAGAAGAAGGGTCATTCTGACTTCTGTGAGTGTGGGCAGATAAAGCAATTTACAGATGGGTTATATCCCAGAACTTGTGTGATTTTTCCTTACTGGAAGCTCTTAAAGACCTGATGTTACATAGAAAAATTATGAGGCAGGGAGTAGAACAGTACTCCAACATGAGAAAGAATAGATACATTTAAGTAAGTCAAATATGGTAAAATAACATTAATTTAGAATGAAAGTTACTAACACAGAGGATTGAACAAAGGCTTTGGCTGTCATCTTGCTTCTGTAATATTTAGGATTTGGGACAGCCCTCTCCTTAAAGCCAGTTCCATCTCACCAAATCCCTGCTGTCTGTAGCTCTTGTCTATGAGAGAGGACATGCTGTATCAGCCTGACAGCCAGGTCACATCCTGCAAACACCCCCTGATGCTCTCCCTCTCCCTGCAGAGCAGCAGGCGTGCATGTGGCAGCACAGCAATATTTGCTCTAGTGCTGCATAATCTGAATTTGGCCTGACAAAAACTTTTAGTCTTTGAGGCTACCAATGTGAAAACTTCATGGGTATTAAATTCCACGAGAAAGAGAATAAAAGTACTTCTCTGTCCTCCCTTCTCCCCAGCCTGTATCAGTAGAGAGACATATTGAGTTCGGTATCATGGTTTTCTATGAATTAAAGTTTAAGGCAGAACTTTATTTTCTTGATTTTATGAAGCACTTGATTTGTAAAGCACTGAATGCCCAAGTCCTATGAACTCATCATGGGCTTTTGACAAAAGAGCTTAAGAGCTGCTACCAATGATTGCTTATCTAATTACTGAAGTATTTATCAGTAAATTTTCTTCCTGGTTCATGCCTGGACTTTCATGCAGAGAAATAGGAACAAATATTTCCTCTTCTAAGTTTTATCTTTGAATTTTTAAAAAAATTTTTAAGGAGCTTAGGTTTGGAACATAACAATCTTGTCACAGGGGCTGCATCTGCATTTTGTTCAATGCTGCCTATAATACCAGCAGATAAAAACAAGGCCTTCTATGCAGATTTCCCCCACTCTACAAAGAAGTTATGACTTATTCAATATTAAAGACAATGCACAATGGATTGTACATCACAAAGAAGCACAGCTGCTTCTATAGAAGTTGTAGCTAACCTTCCATATTATAAGACTGAGTCAATTAGTCTGTAAAAATTAAACTTATCTCTTTGCCAATATGCAGTTTGTGCAAGTTTGGCAGCCATGATCCCACTGGATGAGCAATGTCTCTGTTGTGAAATTATAATTTTTGTCTGTCTGTGGGGTATCTCTTTTGATACAGCCTTTTAAATATACAATATCATGGGTGCATTGCTACTGTACTGCTTTTAGAACTGTTACCCAAATATATAAACAATGCAAATGGTCCAGTTTTTTGATGAATCCCTTACATTTCTCCACATTCTCTATTTTCTCCTTTGGTATGTGATCATGCTTCTCTTATAACAGAAACATGGAGGAGGAGAAGTTATAAATTGATAACTAATGTGGCACAAAGCCAAAAGGTCTCCAAACTTAACCTTTATTATGATCTGTATGAGGTCACATTTAACTTAACAAGACATGTTGAAACAATTATTCCTACCTATAGGGTAAGTAAGCAAACCTATAGGGGCTGACCCGTACTACATACTTCAGAGAAATATTTGTTTTTGAAAATGGTCAACATAATTTCAAGGGCTTCCAATTTCAATTTCCCCTTTGTTGAGTCACCTTTTGCCCCAGATCTTGTGGTCACTTGACTGAAAAGTTGAAAACATTTGATCTGTATATCTGAAATAGGGGTGGGGGGGAAAAAGTGCACACTGATTTCTTTATTCTGCTCCGTGTCTTCAGTACTGCAAAGTGCTTTAGAACAATCCAGCTCTCAGAACAGTTCACGCACTGTGCTGGTATTAAAAGTTAAAATATAGGGGGTGCAGATGACAGTGCATAAGAAAATAAAATCCATAACTGGATGCCAATCTCAAATCCTTGTCTGGCAAAATGAATTTAAATGGCAAAGGACGGGAAAGGTACCATATAAAATGTGCCAGTAGGCATTTTACTGCTTGAATCTTAATGGGGTTTCTTTTTTGCATTTGTGTAAGTTCTTCAAAGATTTATTCTCTCAATTACCAATCAAAAGAACTCATAAAGGTAGAGTTGGTGGACCATGAAGGATTAGAGCTGTCTGCTAAGAAAGATGCATACTTGGCAGGCCCTGTGCATTAAACAACCCCATCTGACACCAATCTCTGGCTCAAAGGATGGCTGACAATAGAAGTTGTTTATCATTAACTATTTTGAGTTAAGAAAAAAGATTAAAATATAACCACCTTTCCACATACCCCCGACCCCACCACCCCCCAAAAAACCTTTATAGATTCCAGATTTTATTAGGACTTAGCCTATAAAGACTTATTTTTAATCTTGTTTATGGAAACTCAGGAGTCCGAGCTGGTAAAAGCTGAAAGATAAAGGCTGACTAGATTTTCCTCCTTCAATTTTCTTTTTAGTAAAAGAAACCCCCACTTTACCAATGTTATAGTAGCTTCTGTATGAATTTAGTCTAAGACTTACTTATGTATATTCAAGCAATGCTTAACATACATATTAAATTTGGGGAAAATTTGTATGTTTTCTAAAAAGGTTTTCTTATTTTCTTTCTTGGGTTTCAATAAAGCAATTAAGTACGTTAGATTCAAGCACAAACAACCCCATTTACTTAAAGGCTAAATGGCAAGTCTGTTTCATGGGCTACACAACATGCATGCATAAATTTAATATTTCATTGGACTGTGGCTTGCCCAGAGAAGCAGTCTGGGCATATTGAGATATTTTTTGTTTCCTTATTTCACATCTGCCATTTTCCATGGAGGATGAAATCTTGAATACACTCAGAGTTATAGAATAGCTGATAAATGTTCACCTCTGGAAATCATCAGTTCCACCCCTCCCACTCACAGCAAAGCCAGTTAGAGCTATCAGGTTCTGAACATCTCCACAGACTCCCTAAGCACCATGCTCCAGGACTTATTTAAAGACTATTTGCTCTTCAAGACAACTAATATATAATATAACAAGAAGTCATCAAAATCTTGCTGACTGTTACTTGTTTAGCTATTATTTTTAATGCTTTTCCAGGAGTTGCATGGATACTAATCAGTGGATTATAGTTTGACATTAACTCCTGCATAAGAACGGCCAGCACATATAAAAGATGATACAGTAATAAATGCTATCAAAAGTTATTCCTTCCTTGAATTGCTGCTAATTATGTGTAAACAGCTCTAAGTAGTATACCCAGCAGAAAACTTGAAGTGAAGCAACTGGACAGGATTATTTTCACACTAGGCAGGAATTTAGGTAGGACTCAAACTTCCTCACTTTTGAAAATTCCCAGTAATGTAAAAATCCTCAGTACATCACCTTTGTTTCTGATAAAACATACACAACCTCCATGGGCCAGAAAAAGGCTCTGGCACCACAAGGGGTTTGAAACCCAACAGCAAGTTCTACCTTGGAGATTACAACATTATTTTTTTCCTGACATGCCCACAGATGCAGGAAGCAGCACAGCAACATCTTTGCCAGAAAGCAGTGCTGCTGTGCTGCTCTTTGATCAGAGCTTGTGCCTCAGCCTGACACTGCACCGTGACACTGAGCAGGCTCAGCACAGGAAAGCTCCAGCTTGAGTGATCACCATGATGCTCCACTGAGCAGTGGAGAATTGCTCATTGACCCTGGCATTCCCTGACAGGTCACAAATCCCAGACACCATTTCACCTCCTCTCCTGAAAAGCCTGCCTTTGAATTAGCCTGCTGGTTTTCTGAAGACATTGCTCTTAGCTTGTTATAAGAGAGTGATAATTGGAAGAATCTTCAGGTCATTCTTTTCAGTTTTTTCTGTATGATCCTGCCCAGATCCATAGACCTTCACTTCCTCCTTTGCTGTGCTAAGCATGGAGTGGTGATGAATGCAATTCCAACCTCATTTCATATATCCTTCTGACAGACAGCAATATAAACTTTCCTTGGAGATTTTAGCCATAAATCAAGAAGCAGTGTGGTCTGGTAAATGTAGCACTGGACAGGGACTCAAAAAACTTGATTGTCATTTCATTTTCCTATACATAGCTCTCATTATTTATGCAGTACATAAAGTCACCAGGTCACTCCCAACTATGTATTATGCTTATCAGCTTTACATATATAAAATAGTCAGACTTGGTATTATTTCAATAAGAACAATATTTATCATTAAGATGGCAAAATGTACTCAACTATGCAATGTTAGGAGATAAACTTCTGAAATAAAGCTGCGATACATCATAAAGTCCATTCACAAAAAATTTTCTCTTGATATCTGGTGTCATAATATTCTTCCAATCTAATGATGGGCTTTGCTATGTTGTAAAGATCCACTCCATATTTATGTCCTCGTTTCATTAAGAAGATCTTTAAAAAGCATTTTGTCAGATTGTACTAGAGAAGAGCACTGCTTTAACTATTTCATCACATTAAGTAGGATTCTAAAGTAATATAATTATTTTAAGATAAAGTAGGCTTTTTTTATTTCCTGGAAAAGAATATAAAGAAAGTAGTGTAATTTTTTTCTCCATCATTTTTTCAGCTGGCATTTTACCCCCTCTTTCATTATTTGGAGCATCATTACTGATGATATGATGGGCAACATATTGCTGTATTAATGGGGTCACAAAATCCCATTAGCGGTGAAAATGACAGAACTGAGATGCCTAGTGACAAATAAGGTAGGTTCTCATGGAATACAGGTCTGTAGGTCTCAGGGTCAAATTTATACAATGCAGAAGTAGAAGAAAACTCACATCCAGTCTACACAACTTTTACAGACACTTCCTTACTCAGGCAAGAAAAATCAATGAAGCCAGTAGCTTCTTTTGAGCTCTACCTATAAAACCCCCATATGCAACCATAAATATTACAGAATATTGAAAAAAACAACCTTCTTTCAATATTTGTGTGTGATACCAGCATGGTCACAGATTTTATAACAGGGAGCGTGGCAAGCAAGAGATCTATAATTCAATTAAATCAGGTATTACACAAAAGCTTTGCTCCCTGATGGAAGGAAAAGACAGCTACTGCTTAGGCACAGCCCAGAGCAGAGGTCTAATCTGTGCTGCCAGCAAAGCTCTCCAAATTCCAATTCCTTCCGTGCTTCCTCCTGGCTCTTGTGCGCAGCAACACAGCCGTGGCATTGACCAGCAGCACAGGGCAGCTGCCCCTGCCCCGGGGTGTCTCGGGCAGGAGGGGCAGGAGCCCCACCAAGCCCCGCTGGAGCTGCCCAGCCCGGCATCCCCAGCCCTGGGCATGGTGGAGGAGCAGCACGGAGTGAGCGGCACCACCTGCACGCCGGTTTGTAATCCAGCAGCAGGGAACAAAGAGCAGGCAGTGCTGCAAGGAATAGTTAAGGTGGTAATAATTCAACGGGAAAACAGAAACCAGATTAAAACCTCCCGCAGCCCTTCTCTACACTTCGAAGTCTGCAAGTTTGGCAGACTGAGGAACTCGTGAAAAACATCTGAGCAGAATTTTGATTAGAGCTAGATGAAAAAGGCAAGCTGTCTTTCCTCAATTCCTTGCTGTAACTAATTTCCCTACAAATTATCAAGGAAATTCTCACCAACAGACACGCAACTGGGTTTTCAGAAATTTTCTCTTACTTTTAAATAATTATATTTTTTTTTACTTTATCAAACCACCTAAAAATTCTTGTCAGAAAGATATATTAACCCTTTATATTTTTTTAAATGGGCTTTTGAGGGAAAAAAATAAGATGGCTACACATTAATATTTGCTCGGATAAAACCTTCTGGCTCTCCTAAACTTTGTTGTTCCATTCATTTGTGCATGATCTGGCTGAAGATTAATTTATAAGGTCAGGGTTTGCACAGGCTGGACCTGGTTGCAGATACTGTACAAAGCCTGCAAGCCAGAGAAAATGATTTCCTTTTATTAACTCTGTTGAAGCTTTTAAGCACCATTATCCATCCCACGCATGGACTTTTTGAGTATAGCTGGCCTTTCACTGAAAAAAGGAAATATTTGCATCTCAAAGACATTTCCTTCTCATGAACTATCCCAAGGACTTAAAAATTTTTAAGGCACACTCTCATTTCAAAGACATTTACATAGAAACTTTAACACTCTTGTAAATGAATCAGGCACTGTGCATCATCTGTAATGAATTCAGGGAGTCTTACTGAGCACCTACGCAACCCAAGGAGAGCTGGATTTTCATTAGGTACCTACTTAATGCTTCAAAAAGTCAGATCATGAACACAGCTTGGCTTTTCAGGCACTGCCCATTATGTGCTTTAATTATTTACATTGACAAATATTTCAGATTTAAAGTAGATTTAATGAAGTAGAGATTGAAGGTTTCAAGAACAGAAATGAAACACTAAATATGGCTTCATCAAGTGTGAGTTTTGCTTTTTGCAATTCCACTGAAAAGGAAAATTAAAAGCACACCCCTACAAATACCTTTGTGAGTCTCTAAAAGCTTTTTAGGATGACCCTACAAAGCAATCCCAGCTTCAAGTGGAGACTCAGGACCATCAGGTACCTGGAAAATAATTTAGTCCCAGGACACCCAGCAAGGGATTTTGCTGAGGGCAGCAGTCTCCTGTCTACATGAATCCCCAATGCCCTAGAGAAAGGCAGCTTGGGATTCCAGTGGCGGCCAAAGCAGCTCATCACCTTGTGAAAATCAAACTGCCTGATTTGGTCTGACTGCTCAGAGCACAGGTCGTGGTTTCCTGCTGCTTGCCTTTTGGCTCGGGACATCAGTGGTGCACACAACAGAATAAATGCACTCCTAGTGGGACTTGAGTGAGTCACTCACAGGGGCAGATTTCTTCTTTCCTCAGCAAATTCTGCGAAAGGGGCAGGTATATTTTGTTACAAAACATTTCACCTAATGGGCAAATGTATAATGATTCTCTGTGTTGCATTTTCAGACTGTCAAAATTTTGGCTGAACTTGGTAATACAAAAAGTTGAAGAAAAAGCAGCTTTTGAAAGAAATGTCCAATTAACTTACTTTTCTGATTTTTATTTGTCCTGAAATTAGATTTTATTGGAATTGTATTTACAAAACTTGTGCTGTGGGATATCTTTCCTCCAGTCTGTCATTGCTAATGAGCAAAGGACATGTAGAGAGTTCTATTTTTTCTCCTATCTCTCCTCAAGGTGAACTGTGATTTCTTTCAAGAGCTTTGCTTGCAGAAAAGTAAGGATTTTGTGAAAGACAGAGGCAAAAATATTAATTGCTTTTCCCCTCTTTACTGACAGTTCCAACAGTAGCAAATGCTATTGCAAAGGAGCAAAAAAACCTCCCACTCTCAACTGCAAGATCACATCAGTCCTGAAGTCAGCTCAACCTTTGCTGCTCCTCCCACCTTCCTTTCCCAGTAATGTCTTGGGAGGGTGCTCAGGCATCCTCTTCTACAGAACAGTTATGGGAAAAGTCACAGAACATTACAATCACCAGGCAAATTAAGTGAAATGGTAAAAGCCATTCCTATGGGGTGGAATCTTTCAAATCCTTGAAGGGAAAGAAGGAGAGAGCAATAATAGGAAACTAGAAGGGAAATTGCATTTCCCCCTTTTATTCACAAGAGAGAAACTTTATTCAAAAATGTCTATTTTCAATACATAGGATGTGTTATTAGATGCTGATTTCATGCCTTAGAAATAACAGATAAGGCAAAAACATATGTTTGTCATCTAGATTAGAATATTGATTTATTTTTTTCCCAGCCAGCCTGCCAAGCAAAATCCAAGCTAAAGCAGACTCTGTGGCAACTTGAGGTCGCTGTAATTATCTTTAGTTCTTCTCCTTGTCAAAAGCTATGATATCAAAGCTGCCCTTTTGCTCCCCTTAATTCTATCAAATGCACTCCCCACCTGCAAGCTTCCCTACTTTGTCAAGCTAAAATGAGGAATAACTCAGAGACTTGGACTCAGATGTATCTATAACCAGGATCCGAACTAGAAGAGCCAACAGAGGCCTCTTTGCACAGCTCCAGTCCCACAGACAGCCTGTGTTTTACTGGGAGGTGGAAAAGTGTAATGTGAACAAGAGCCAGTAACAAAAAATTAATGTGTCAGATCCCACTGAACTTTTTCCTCACAATATGGCAATTTTGAGGATTTCCTGAGCCAGCCCCTGCATAAACCTGTAAATATCCAAGACCATTTGTCCCTATATGCTTTTGAATTTGGTGTCTTCAGCACACACCCAGAGAAATCTCAGACTGGGAATGAGCTGAGTAGTTCACCTTCATTCTCTGTTTGAAGGCCATCACAAAATAATATCATGGCCCTGGAGCTACCAAGGCTTGCTGGGTGTCTGTTCTTCTGGGCTTTATAAAAAATAGACGTAACTAAAAATTGGTCATTGTTAGAAAAGCACAAAGTAGGTGTACAGCTGGTGGGTAGGTGTTCTTTTGTTTGTTGCTTTCTAGCTTGTTTTGCCTTTTTACATCTTATAACCTCTAACTGTAAAATTTCTACCTAGATTTATGATACATTATTTCCAAATATGTAATTTCTTTCATTATAGACAGTGTGAGATAACCATGATACAACTACATGACCCACGGCTAGCAAGGACCTGTCCATCATGCTCCACACATCAGGAATTCCTGATATAATAGGAATGAGCACAAAGAGCAAGTAGTAGGTGTCCCAAATTTTACTATAGGATGTATCAGTAGTTTGGAATGAGCTTAAGAAAAAAGGGTTTTAGTGCAGAAAAGCCAGAAGAAAAGCCACTCTTGTCACATTCTCATAGGGATTTCCAATATGATCATATTATACTTTCATTCATTGCCTTTATCATTTTGTGTCCATCCATTCTAATCATATTTTCCCCTTCAAACTGAAGCCCCCATAATTACAGACACTGGCCACAGCGTGGAATTGACCATTGCATCTTGTATTCTGGAGAACAGAAACACTGACTTCTTGTAGTCTCACTGGGAAACTGGCAAACAGACCCTGACCTTGGGATCCTTTTCTATGTTCTTGGGTAAAACGATAGTTTTCAAATCTCAAGAGAAAGGAGAAGGAGAATGAAGACAGCACAAATTTCCTCTAAGCACTCTCAGCACTGTCAGTATGAAGACTTCTATCATTAATATTCAGAATATTGCCAGGAGTCTGCAAGAGAACACTTCCTAAAGGGGAGGAAGATAAAACCAAACACTGCTTTGAGTTTAGTTAGTACAGAAAGATCTGAGCATAAGCCAGAATCCAGAATTTGACAGCATGCAGTAGTCATGCTTGGATCCAGTATTGGTTTTGGAGTTAGAAGCAATTATTTTGATATTTAAAAGAAAGGATGTTTTCATTAGGTACTTTTCTGACTCTTCCCAACAAGGTGAATAGAAATTGTCTCCCTTCTTTCTTCTCCTCTTGTCAACAATGGCAAGCTGAGATACCCTGTAAAGTGTCGGTGGGAACCGGTGATTTCAGATTAAAGCATGAAATATCCTGAGCCTTGTCAACAAGGTTCTCTGTGTCTTCAGCAATAAAAAATCGTTGGTAGAGAAGGGAATAAAACCCACAAGCTCTTAACTACCCTTAACATGAGACAAACGGATTCTCAAACATTAAAGCTGCTTGTATCTGGATGTCATCGTCAAAACTCCTTGGAATGATAAGATCCCAACAATTCACAAACCTCCTACACTAAGTGGTCTCACAACAGAAGAACATAAAGCTGGAGTCAAACTGTCAGACAATCCAAGGTTCAGCACCAAACATTAGGTTTGTGTCATTAAAACATTAAAATTTTTTCAGCAGAACGAATACCACTGGATTTGGAGGGTTTACAGAAGTGACCAGCTCTGAAATAGTCAAGGACTCTGGGTGATATGTCTTTGACAGCTAACGTGACTGAAGGACCATCTGATCACTCCCCTCCTTCCTGACAGCTCAGGAATACTGTAGAGTCTTGGATCATAAGTTTTTTTAAACTATTTTTAAATTCTGAACAGCAAGCAGATGAAAATATATTTAAGAAAACATTTTCCTAGCCACTACTAAAGTGTGAGTAAGTGGTTCTGGGTGATTGTTGGTAGTAGTTACCAACCTTTTCAGACATTTTTAAGACTGAAGTGATTAGTGTGTCTTCAGCTATGTTGCATTCCAGAAACAATTTCAAAAAATAGCAAGTGTCTTCTTTGTTAGGAGATCTTAAAATATCTAAACATGAAAATTTCTGATTCTTAATATGTAAAGTGGTTAATTTGCTGCAAGCTATACCATTCAAAATGCTGTTTTCAAAATAAGGGCTTCTGGTCTAAGGCATTATATAAAGGTGTGTTCTTTATTGTTTTAATATAACTTAACTACGTAATTGATGAAATGATTAATTCTCAATATTTAATGCTTCTGTACCCAGAAGACCATACCTAATCAGAACATGAGCAAAGTATGCACCAAGAAAAGACAGGAGAAAGAAAATCTATTATTTGCTAAAAAAAGGAGAAAAGGACAAAAGTTGGCAGCCCCTCATCTTGAACTGAAAGCACAGGCAGAAATGTTTAGAGGGTCATTTATGCCAAAACTGTATTTTCCAGAGTGAAATTCTGACACTGCTATCCCCAAAGTCAGCCACACCTTTCACTTGACTGAAGTAGGGCCAGCATTTAATTTTCCAGGGCTTTCAGTGACGACAGGATCAGAGCACAGCATAGGTTGGCAGATTGTTAAAATTAGCTGTTTCTGCTGTCCATCCTCTCATGATCGCCACAAAAATTCCCAATCAATTGTGTTGTAATAATTGCAAAAATATCACACTAAATACAGATCAATGTTTCCAGATGTACCCATTTAAGAGGAGAATTTAGTAGCTGCTGTAAATTCACCTTTCTTGGCATGTCTTCTCTTTTTTGATTTATTTTTAATCTTGCACTTCTCCATTTTCCAATAGCTTTCATCCCTCGTTCCATAGTCCTTCTTCTCAGGGAAAATGCAGGGTGACAGTATAGACTGCACAGCAGCAGGAGGAATTAAAGGTTTATTTCAAAGTTGCTCTGTTCTTTTTTACTGTGTGTGGCTTTGTTAAGTACATACCATATTTCTGAAATCCAGCTAGGAAAAACTAGAAAAGTCTTCCAATTATAATCCTTGATATTTCCCCTGAAGCTAAACCAAAGCCCCTTTGAACTAGAAAAGTGTCTTTCAAAAATGAGAAGGGCAAGACCTGAACTTTTCTACCTGTAGTCTTCTAGTCCAAGATTAGAGTTGTGGGTTGATTTTTTCCCTCTCTTCTCCTCAAGGAAGAAAATACACTGATTTTTAATACAACTATTTTTAGTTAATCCAGCTTTCTTTTTTGTCCTCTGTAGCCAATGTCTGCACCAGTCATTAGAGAATTATTTAAGTTATATGTCTACATCAAAAGGAACACTTCCCCTGGTGTGTATTTGCTGGCTGTGCAGAGGAGGTAAATAAGATTTTGCAGTGCTTCTTGTCAAAAATCCCATTGTCACAGGCGTGTTTATTGATTGATTTTCCCAAGTATGTAAGTTATGGATTAGCCTTTGCTCACGTTGGAAAACAGTTTCCATTAGGAAGTCAATGTCTCATAAGGTGCAGAAGGATTTAGTGTGTATGCATTCATCTGGTGCTCTCCCAAATGGCTCTGAGGTGGGGTTGTGGGTGATTTCAGGAGGGAGGGAATTCATCATGTCAGCTTGGGGGCTGGCTAATGGGCTTCTCCCTGCCACCCTGGGTGCTGCTCATGAGAACACAAAAATTGAGACCCTGCGTGTGTTGGCTAGAATAACTACTCTAATGCAGGGGTTTAGAAAACTTATGGATCACAAAAATGTGAGTTTTCTAGCATGAAGTGTCATAGCAAGGTGCAGCAAGGGTTTAATGCACAGAGAGTGAATCATTCCAATTTTTTCTAATGGGTTTTCATATCCATATGAAGAAAAACAGCTCAGTTTCCTACATCTTTTAAAAGTAGCATGCTTTACATAAAAACTATTGCCTTTCTGCTTGATATATGTTTTTAAACACAATATTATGCCCAGAATCTGAACTAAAAAGGTAATAAAGACACTGTCTTCTAGGACCAGTACAGCAATGAAACTTCCATTCTCATAATTCACCAACCCTGATACAGCTTATCAAATATATTCACCTGGAACGTTTTACAAGTAAACAAAGGGAAACACATTCCAGTGAAATAATGCTCATTATTTTAATCTGAGGTCTTCATGAGGACAAGTAATTTTCCTTAATTACTTACACTTATTCTTTGTTTTTTTTAATATGTCTCCAGCAAGTTAGACAAGAATCTAATGTGTTATTGGAGTTGTGTCAAATATCATGTTACCTGTTTTGTTTGCTCCAGCAAAAGTCCAAAAGCTACACAGAAGACAAACTAGACTAGAGTGAGGGGAAAATCTCATGAAAGCAAGTCTCTTGGTACATTAGCAAAGTTAAGAGTGGATATTCCTACTACAGAATCCCTCAGAGAGAGTAAACCAGAGTAAATTCCTTGTTGTATCTAGGAAAGCCTGGATGGTTGCTTGGTTAAAAGTACAAATATAAAGCATTACACATTTCAAGATCTCAGGACTCTCAGATTTACAAGGCAACCAGAAAAGTCTTCATTTGCTAAGGCATTTTGGTATTCTTAGTTAGCCCGTAATTCTAGCATAAGGGCTTCTCAGTGATGGAATGCCAGTACAGAGGAGTACTGCTGAGTGCAAGATTGTGAACATCAATTATTCAGGCACTGAAGCCCTGAGTGTCACAAAGTTCAGACTCTTGTGGCAGAACCAACACTTTCCCTCCCAGACACATTGCAAAGACACCTACATCCAACCCTGAGGGGAAACTAGGTGCTGTGGTTTCCAAGGGCCACTTGTTGGGAAAGCAAGAAGGTTAAATGTGAGAATTCAAGAGAAGAATGAGACTTTTCACTGGCTGACAGGACACCGCCCTTCTCAAAGAATTCCCATATTTGTCCCTTAAGTCCCAAAAGACAGGACTGTGAAGTGGTAGAAGATTTTTAATGAGTTCTCACAGAAGCACAAAGATATTGGTGGGTCCTTGACTCTCTCCTTTGCTCTTGTTGAAAGGAGAGAGCCTTTGGACCACAATCTAACACTGCCTTTGCAATGGTTACCCCAGAAGATCTGAGAATGACTCTTGTCGGCCTAATCAGCATGGAAAAAGCCATCCCTATATTCCTTTTAGAATAAAGGATAAAATAGAGTTACACTGCAGCCATCAAAGCCTCCTTTTTAGACATAAATATGACATGGAACAGATCAAATATTTTAAGGTCGCTTCCCAAGGGAGACAAAGTCATACTCTGGATTTTAGCTACATTGTTTTATTACCTGGGCACTGACTAGCTGGACAATTTCCTCTGTTTAGCAGACAGAACCTCAGAGAGAGGCAAGCCTGGTGACAGCTTTCAAGCTGCCTATTGTGAGGCATGCACTTCAGAAGAATATGTATTGTAGCAAGTACAAATTAAAAACAATGGCAAAAGTTTCATAGAGAAAACACCCTCACTGTGAAGTAAAAAGCCCCCAGCTGGTTAGCATTCAGAAGCACAGCTCTTTTAGTTGGTATTGATTGATTCATTCATTAGATGTATAGAAGTGCTATTAGAGGGTGAGGGCTCCTATCCATGAGGATAGGCATACTCAGCACAGCTTCAGTGCACATCTTGAAAGCAACCCTCCAAATTAAAGGCATCCCATCACAAGTAAATCCAATCACATAACCTCTGTACCCCTTTCAGTTGTCACTTCTATATTGTCCCACTAATTTCAGGGGCTCTTTTGAGGAAAAAGACTGAATCCTATCGTGTGCTTTGACTTCATAATATTCCTTGGCTCAGACTATGTTTTACTCAGACACAGAAGGGAGGAGGCACTTTCAGACCAGGTGTCAAGAGCTTTTGAATTACAGTAGTGCCTGGCCCATCTTTCCTCACTCATTTTAATCAAGGAGGCTTCAATTCAGATATCCCCTGCTGATCACAGCTCAGATTAATGTTGTAAGAAAACCAGGGGATTGTTAGAACGTTAGAAGTGCAATGTAGATAGATATGCTACTCGTATGTGCTAATGTATGCACATCTCCTGAAACAGCCAGAAATTGCTTTGAGTTCATGATTTTTTGCCAGCCATGCAAAGTTTCCACTGAATATTACCAGGAACATTATTTGACTTGAAAGAGCAAGTGTGAGTTTTGTGTGTCTGCCCAGTGATGTGAAATCAATTCTGATAATGCCATTGAATGTAACTTATCTGAAAATTACTGTCTTGTGCGGGGTTTCCTCTACGAAATCCTGCAATGGCTGAACTGATAATGTTGGATCTGAAGTCTCATGACTATTATGCAGTATTACTCTCCAGCTGGGAGATTTGGCAAGACAACACATTGACATCTTCATGAACTTAGTACTTCACATCAAGGAGAGGATGTGAGCCTGTCAACTTGACACTCATAGTGCAATCTCTTTCAAATTGGCTCTTAGAAATCTTTACAGTATGACTGGAAGCTCTTCACAGTCATATAAATAGGCTATATTAGACTCAGCTGCCTCAAAAAAAAAAAAAGTCAAAGGGTACTAATCACGTTCTTTCCCTCAAATTAATATTGTCACATTTTCTTATTTGTACTTAGAAAATGTTGGTGAAATGTTTCTTCCATCTGTTTTGGTGCATACACCATTAGGAACAGTCTTTCATTTTGTCTTTACTGAAGCTGTCCTTCAATTAACACAGAATTTCGTTCTAGCTTGCCAGATATTTTTAAAGTTACAGATATATTTCACACTAATATCTAATCCTTAAGACATGCCTTCACCTCATTAAATTAAATGGAGAATCATCTTGGGTTCATTACAATGGCAGGATTAAGGGAAATGATTAGAGGTATTTAAAAAGTATTTGACAGGGTTTTAAAGATGAACAGAAATTCTGAGAACTTCCTGCTACTTACCTAATCTGCATGGCTATGAAAGTGATTTAAAAAATGATAAAAGATAAACCAACAACAAGAATTTGACACTTAAAAGCCCACTTACAGTCTCACAGTCCTTTATATTGACCTAGTATACTTTACGTATTAATAAACTACAAGTTAGCTTAGGGAGAAAAAAGGAAATTTTATTTCGTTCTCATGATCCATATTGCAGAAAATCTCAGAGCAAATATGAAAGTCTAGGCATCAAGAGAATGTGCCCTACAGGCAAAAACTATCTGCTAGATATTCCCTGCATCATCATCTTCTGTTGATGCGAGGGAGATCTTAATTCCAGTACTTCACATTGCAAAAGTATTGCACAAGGAGATAAATGCCTTTTGGTGTTTTAGTGCTGTTCAGATCCTCTATGATTTTACACTTTCATACTCATACTAGCAACGTGAGTCAAACTTCTGTTTGCATAACAGGTATGTTTCCTTCCATGTGAGAGGAGTGCACAACACCATATGGACTGACTGCAATTACAAAACTGCACAAGGGCCATTCTGTGCACAATGCAGCAGCAAACCCCCACAGGATCAAAAATAGAGTGTAATCTTCATGCAAAATACAAACTTTGACAGCATTTCTGGCCACCTGAGACAGTTCCCAAGGGTCCCAGGTGTAAAACAGAAGTTTGACATCAAATGCCCAGCCATCCTTTCATTTAATTACTTCCTCTAATTTCATTAGCTCTGTGCTAACTGAGTTGCATAAGCAATTCTACGGATCTGTAGCCATGGAAATATTTTTTCTCTGAAAGCATACTTGCTCACTTTGTGAAAAATGTATAATCCTCCCTGGCAAAGCAATGAGGATATTGGATGTTTGAAGTAAGCAGATTGAGCCTTGGGTATAGCTTTCACATTGCAGCCCACAGTGTGGGACCAAAAAAAAAAAACCAAAAAAACCCAAAACAACAACAAAAAAAACCCAACAACAAAAATAAAATAAAATAAAATAAAATAAAATAAAATAAAATAAAATAAAATAAAAAACCCAAAAACTCTTTGGTCTCCTGTCTGAAGGCAGCCTTGCCTGACAGGTTTTCCTTGAGCAAAGGAGGTGCATTCTGCTCCTTTCTCTGTGCTTGGCAAGCTTTGGAAGCCAAGTCTCCATCACTGCTTTTCTACCTCTTCCCTCTTGGAGGAGCTGACACCTGGAGGCGGATGAAGAGGAATCCCTCGTTTCCAAAAATTCAAGGAGTAGTGCCTGCAGAATACATAGAAATGGCACCTGCTGTCTTCCTGTGAGGAATAGCCCAGTCCAGGGTGTGTATCACTTAGTTCTGTGAATATAAGTACAAATTAAGAACTACTAGACTTTTAGATAGGAGTCAATTTTTTCTCTATTTTGCTAATGGAAGAAAAAGCTGGTAAAGCTAATCCTTATTTCAATTAAAAAAACCCACATTATATTTTATAATCTTATTGTTTGTGTTGGTAGATTGGCAGAAGATCCTACAACATGAATTGCACTGCAATAAAGATGCAGACTCCCATGAGACCTAGTTCTGCTCTTGAAATTAGAGGGTATGTTCTTCTCCACCAGTAGCCTGGGGAAAAAAAGACCACAGTAATATTTCATCAGAATTTAGCCAAAACAGCTGCATGTGTCCTAGAGATTTTTTTTTTCTTTCTTACACAAAAATTCCATTTAACTGCACTTGGCTGCTGCTATCAGGAATGGGACATTTCCTGCAGGGAAACAATGACTGTACAGATCTCAGTCTATCACACAGGTTTCAGACACCCATAAATATTTCTGTTTTGTTTCCATCACTTCAGGTCTCACACAAAGTCAGTGATGAATGTATAGAATGAGGCATCTGTGACTTGTCAAAGTTTACTTTTTTATGGCAGACAGCACAGTCAAAATTAATTCCTGGCTTTCACGCCTGGATTACAGTAAAGTGCCATGTCAGGATGAGCTCAGCTGAATTCAAGTGTCCATTGAAAAGATACAGTATTTCACATTCAAGAGCAGTTCTGGCCTTTTTGCAAAATCCAAGGAAGGGACAATTAATTATTTAAGCAAGCCCTGCAGTAGATTAGGAGTCAAAATGGCATTCTGGCTATTGATTATCCTCCAGAGTGACCAGCAGGGAAAACTGTCAGTATCAAACCATCTACAGCACACATGTCAGTGAGAGAAGAAGGGATGAATATCTGCCTGCTTACTACGTCTGCTGAAATACCAATTTGAGAAGTGAGGACCTACAGTATTAACAACCAGTGTCCAGCAGTCAAGGGCTATCAACAGCCACCCCTAAACTCAGAGGAGCTATTTTGGACCTGTGGAGTGCACTCTCACCCTCTGCACTTCTACATTTTTACATATTTTTTCCCCCCACCTTGGAAGTCACTGTGGAAAAGGGACACTGTACATCCAGGTCTTGCCCCAGCAAGGAGTCAAGCCGTGTCCAAGGTGGGCGACTGGATCCCAGTTTACACAATGTAGGGAGCAGGCAACATAGTCTGACTTCCACCAGGTCCATGGCTTCCCCTGGATCAGAGTCCTGGAGAACATATCTTAAATTGAGTGCTTTCACTTAGACTGGAGTGGGAAGAGAAAAGTCTGCATCCACCTGAGTGCTAAGATAGCACTATTTGAGTTTAGCAGCTCAGAATGACAAGCACACTGTGGCTTCACCTGCACAGGTAAGTGCACCCGGGAACTATGCCCTGGTTCATCACAAACCCTGAGCACTTGGGGTTCAGCCCAGAAATAACCTGTGATTTTGCCTCAGACTAGTGCTAGGCAAGGGCTAATCCTTCCTTCTGACCGACAGAAACCAAGCAGAAAAAAGGAACAGAAGAGACAGGGCATGGGCAGAGATGTGGGCAGCATTTTCTTGGGAGCCATTTTAACTTCTTAGTTCCCATAGATCCCAGGAAGTTCACAGGGCTTCTGAGCAGGTTGCTGCTGGTAAGCTGTGATTTCCCCTCTGCTAGGTAAAAATTATTCAAGTAACCATAATATGCAGTCAAAAAGGGTTGAATATGGGTAAGATCATGTTTAAATGTACTACAAATATGTTAGGTTTTTTAGTCCTTCTGAAAAAAAGCTTTCAAGAGGCAACATACTCTTCCCTTTAGTATAATTTTCTCCCACAATCTCTCAAGCCTTTGCCCTGCTGATGGGGATGCCATCACACTGTGCAACAGAGCTCCTCATTTCCCCTACCTGTAACTCCCGAGGGGCTGCAGTTCTTCCTGCAAAGTGACAGTAAATTTTAAACAGGATTTTCTAAATCCTTGGCTGGAACAACAAATACTCTTTTGCCCCGTGCAGAGATCATGAAGGTAACAAGGGCTGCTGGCCATTCCAGCACAGCACTGAATGGCTTGCTCTGCATTCTGTAACCTGCAAGCATGCAGCAGATGCTCCTTTTGGGCAGAGCAAAACCTCTTGGTAATCTCTACCTTTTTAACTACTGACTTGACAATTTATTGACTACTGAGCTGGCAATTGACTGAAAAAAATACCACAGGAGCAACAGTGGAAAAGGGAAAAGTGGTGCAAGGCAGAGCTCAATATGATGCCATGGGTAGTACTTTTTTAAACCACTCCTGTCTCTGCAAAACACTTATCCTTGAGTGTACATAGTTTCCTCCTCAGCCACATTTTTTCCTGTATTCTTTATTCTGCTGCATAATATCAAAGTATCTGAGTCTTGTGATAAGCACTACACACTTAGTACTAATCACAGTGGATTTTATCTCCTTGTTCTTTCTTGAATTTCTCTTAATTTCTCTACTTGTTTCTGATTGGATCAACTATAATTGTTATATTGATTTTAAATTTTTTTGTCTGCAATTTATCAGCAGTATCTTTTCTATTTGCTACTGCCTTTGACTGAAGGAACAGTCTGAATGAATCAGAATTAGGTCTACTCACAGCTGAGCTGTGGAAACCTGCCGAGCCATTATAGCTAGAGCCCTGGATCCCACAAACTGTCATAAATAAAAGCCATTATGACTTGTACCTCATGCCATTTCTGACTGTGAACATATGGCAGCATACTCTGTATGGCCAGGAAAACAATAACTACTTTATGGATCTATTTGAATTTTAAAACAAGGAGCTTTTCTCTGATGTTAGGCAAAAACATCAGACTTCTTAGTAATTTAATAGTATGATTTCTAAGTTCTGCTTCAAATATTCAGTCCATCTCCCTCCTCTTCTCTGTGAACTGAAAAGCTAGACCCAGTGTGAAGGAGAATTTATTTTCTATCAGAAAAGCAGGGAACACAGTGAGTACAGCTCTTGCATGTCTCTGCAGTGCTGAGTGAAGTGCAGGAATCTTTGTCCCCTCTCTAAGCCAAATATATCTCAGGAAAAAAGTCATCAAATCATATTCAAAATAAGTGATGAAAATATAATAAATAAGATATATCTGGGCGGCTTTGGAGATGGGAACAAGCAGGAGGGAACAAGAAGAGAGGGGGAGCAGGGTGGTGGAGAGAATGAGGATCTCCACAATGAAGCTTTGAGCACAGGAGTGAGATGAACATCTGCCTGCAGCCTTCTGCTGTCCTAGGTAACATGTTTTCATAAACTCATTAATTAAAACTCATCAATTCCTATCCTAAAAACAAGCTGCAAGAGTCATGCCATCTGTACTATGGGAAAACTCCTAAGTGCTTTGCTGTTTTTACATATGAATGCTGTTGTGTCAATGCTGTCATTTCTGCTCAAAGAGCTCTTTTCCTCTCCTCTTCCCTCCTTTAGTGTCCCCTCCTCTGGTAAATCTGTAGATATTAGTCATATCCTCTCTCAACCTTTGTTTTTTCTCACCTGAAGAAACAACACTTTTGATTTCCTTTCATAAGATCTCCTGCTAAGACTGTTGTGCCCGTCTCACTCGTTCCATATTAAATTAATTTTTGTGAGATTATACAGAGAGATGTACACAGTATTTCAGATACAGGCTGAAGCCTTGTACACAGCATGGAAGTCACTACACTAAAGGAAGAATTTAATACCTTATGACCCCAAGAAGCTTTTTCATAACTATGTCTGCAGCTGACTAAAACACATGACCTGGCTCCCTCTCTGCTCCCAGCTCAAGCACCAGTTAATGCCTGAAATTCTTGTTCATGGTCCCAAAGTGCATATCTTTGCATTTTGTACTATAATGTTCCATCACATTTAAATGGTTCCTGATCTCAAGGTCATCTAATTATTTCTATATAATATGGTAATTCACATTTTTATTGTTAATATGTCCCACATCTGCACCGCCAGAAAAAAAAAATTATTAATTCTCTCCTACCTTTTGGTACTGAGGTCATCGATGAAAATATTAAACCATTATTATGATTATTTATTTATTTATTGGATTATTATGTCATAATCGGATAATTGTACTTTTCTAGACCCTTTCTAAGAGTTCCCTTTTCAGCATGGCCTCTTGCCAGCTTCTTCAGGACCACCTTTCACTATTATGTCATAATTTTCAAAAGTTCATCCTAATTTAATTAAGTTATTGTAAGTTTAACTAATATTTTCCCATCTGGCACAACAAGAGACATTTTACAGATGGCAGGAATACTGATTACACATGTACTTTTTTTTTCTCTCCCCCTCAGCTATTCCATGCCTTACAAATGGCAAGGAGTGAGCCAGGGCTGAGTAGCCCACAATCCTATAGATGTGTTGGAGTTCCGCCACCAGGAGGACGCAGCAGCTCAGGGGCAGGAGGCTGAGAAGACCAAAGGATCATTGTTCTCTGGGCAGCCAGAGACTTGGGGCATCCACCAGGTTTGAAATTCAGCCTTCTCAGCTTCCTACATCATGAGATTGTGAGGGAAATCTTGTCCTATTCCCTTCTCCCTGACAACAGACATCACTACAAGACAATGCCTTTGAACATTCCTTCCCTAAAATCAGTTTTTCCAGAAAGGACAAGACAATAAGGAATTCAGCAGAAACGGGATTTCTCCCTACACATACACATATATGTGTTTTTAAACATCTTTCTTATTTTGCACAATAGCAATTCCAGAAACATTACTCTTTAAAATTATTGGTTCAGCACCAATGCAGTAAAGTCCCAAGTGCTACATTGCTGTCAATTCTTTCAGTGCTTGCAGCTTTCTTGCAGCCTCCTAAGAAGTCCAGACTCCCAAAGGAGCTATTCAAGATGATAAAGTCATATTAAAGGCCTTTGCAGCCTTTTTTCTTTTTTTTTTTTTTTCAGGGAAGTGTCAGAGCTAATACTTGCCCTTTGTGCTGTTTTCCTCTGGTATTACACAAATCCTGTGAGATTTTCCCATTTGACCTGATGACCACATACCTTACCCTTGGCAATAAAAGGCATATCCTTGCATGAGCCAGAAACAAAGCTGTTGCATTTCTTAACTTTCTGTAAATGGTAGAATTCACACTCATTTAGACTTTTATCAAAATCTGTATTTGGAGAGCAGTGTGGATGTGAAAGGGAAAAATAATGGGTTTAGCACTGCAAGTGCATCAGAACAAGCCCTTGTTGTACGCTGCATATCCAGTGAACTATGGAGTTTGTGAGTGCTGATTTTCATTTGCCAAAACATTTAAGATTTATGGAGTCTTGTTTTATGCTCTTATCATATTCCCACCCAGGACTCAGGCTTACTGATATTCTCTATTGTAGCTAATGTTCTCATGTCAGAGCATCACATGAAAAACCTTTAAAAAGATGACATAAAAAAAGAGATTACTTTTTTTGTTCAAGGTAGACTGTCGGGCTTTTTAGAGCCATTTGCAGCTGACACTTTGGAATCTGGTGCCAAATCTCATGTTACCTGCACCACTGGGGACATGACTGACACTTTGCAAATATTCCCATATTCTCCTTTTACCCTTCCTGTCAATGATGACTCAAAATAATACGAAGTACTTGAACACATCCCAGCCATATTTGTTATGTCTCCAGCAAAATTTGATCCAAACTGTGATAGGATGGATTTTTAATTGCCATGGGTTCAGGGAGTCTGGAAAGTTTCTGAGGTCCTTTCTTTTTCTTTGTTTTATGGACAATGCAGTCATTAGCATAATATAGGCTCTAATACAAGAAGTAAAAGAGAAAGCTGAGATGGTGAACTTAATCTCAACATCAGTGTCTTTTTTATTTCATTCTTTATTAAAAAGGTCAGCTTTAATTAAGGTGCTTACTTATTTAAACACCTATAGATAAGGATGAATGATCTCTCAGAGCTGTGCCATGAACACTTAGATAAAGATAAGCTAGATGTTTTCCAAGTGGCTGGGTCTGATTAAATTTCTTGTAAAATACTTTTGTAGAACTGGCTAAAGTAGTCTCAGATTTCCTAGTGGTTATCTTTTAGAATTTCTGAAAAATGAGTGGAGACCCAAAAGACTGCAGAGGGATAAAAACAATGTTCCTTTACCAGAAGACAGAAAAGAGAATATTACAGACTACACAATTTCAGCTCTTGGAGGAATAGTGAAAAAAAAACTCAGTTGAAGAATATATAAGCAATTAAAAGAAAATTAAGAAAGACTGGAAACAGCCAATAATAAGTAGTTACTAGCAACAAATGCTGTAAGACCAATTGGTTGCTTTCCTTGACAGAGGAAACAGCTTGTATTTAGAGAGCTGTTGCAATAAATATCTTGACTTAGGTACCTTATCTCCTATAACATCCTCATAAGAAACCTAAGAAATACAGAATAAAAGAAACTAGAGTATGGAATCCAAAGTGAAAAACATCTGGAGAGCATACACTGCCAGAGTACAATCCCGTGCAATGCTTCTCTGTGGAGATTCAGTCTCTCCATGATTTGTTCCTGACCCAGATAATAAAATACAGGATGTGTGTTAAATTGTCAGGTCTGCATATGTATTAAAGAAGAGAAAAATGGAAAATTTTACATTAGTAAAGCCATTACATAAGCTAATCCTTTCCTTCCCCTTGGGACTCGCAAGGACTGAGTGAGAACGGTGGATTTGGTTCTGGCCAGCAAGGTTCTGGGTAGGTATGGAACATTTGGAGAGAAGTAGAGAGGGACAAAAAGATCCCATTTTTCTGCAAAAAATCGGGCTAGTTTGATTTAGGGAAAATTCTAAGAGGCAACATATAACTGTTCATCTATGCAAAGGAAGACAGTAAAAAGCTAATGAAGTTCAACAGCAGCATGAGTAGGAAAAGCTTTCAGCAGTAAAGATACTTAATTATCTATGGATTTTTAGAAATTTCATCTTGGAGGATCTTTAGTAACAGATTCAGATAAGTTGTCCATTTAAAACTCCAATTTACCCATAGAAGATAAAAAACACTTTTTCTCTCTTATACTTTCTTGCTCCAGACTCCTTCCCTCAGTGCCCACTAAATGCCCCACGTGTACAGCTCCTCTTCCCTGATGGAAGTTCTGCCATACTTCTATAGCTCCTTCCTCCAGCAATTCACACCAGCATCCATTTCTTTAGCCATCTATTATAACCCCTTCAGCAGATTTTAAATGCATCACAATTTTCCGCCTGCTACATTAATCCCCTTGCTTTAGCAGTCTCTACTTGTTCTTTCACCTCCATACAAGCTGAATATACTTGACAATGGACAAACCAGCCCCTGGGACATGTTTGACCAACTAGGATACACCAAGCAACACCTGGCACCTCTGAATAGTCCCCAGTCCACCAAAATTCCCTCTTAGGCTGAGTTAAACGCCTACTCTGAGGCATGTCTGTGATTGGGTCTGGCTGGTAAAGAGATGGATTGCTTGAATTCCTGACTTCCACTCAGCTTGGAAAAGAACTTTAAGATTATCAAGTCCAGCTGTAAATCTAACATCAACAATGTTCTAAACCATGTCCCTCAGTGCCACAGCTACACAGAGATGTAGCCCTCTCATGCAGATGAAGCTCTGTTCCAGTAGATCCCGCTGCACTTCCTTTACCCTCCTCACTGTGATTACAAGTCAGCGAGGTGATGGTGAGGCATCATCATCAGACAAATGAGTTAGAGTTGGATTCTGGATGGCTCCCTTGATTAAGTCATGGAAAACCATGCTTTACAAAGCAAACTCCACTTCCACCATGAAAGGGGCAGCAAAAGCACTCAACTCCACAGCATGGGCTGAAGCTGCTCTGGACCAACCTGATAAATGCAGCTCTCCAATGAGCAAAAAACCTATCCATGATACTCAGATGCAAGTTATCACATCCTCATTGCTGCAAAGGAACAGGACAGGCCCCATGCACTTCCTTTATCAAGCAGATTTACTCAGCTAATGCACTGAAAGCTTTATGTCCAGGTTTTACTACAGCTAAAACACGATTAGGTGAATAAGGGCTTCTGTACTGGATTTCAGGACCAACACTTCCATACAGAGTTTTCATTCATTGATTTCAGATGTCTACACTGAGATTGCCAGGTCTGAATGTTTAGAACCACTGAATTTTAGTAATTACTTGGTATTTTCAATAAAATCTATCCCAAACATGCCTGAAGCCTCAGTGCCAAGTTGAAAACATCTAATTAATACAAAGTATTTTAAACACATGTGCTTTCCCATCAGTACTGCCTCACTTCCAATACATGCCTCCAATTGTTCTAAGTTTTACAGATACAAGGCATATGCTGAAAAATCCTGTGAACATTTCACTAAACATTGCACATTTTAATTAAGTAAAATGTGATTGCCAGTCAGTTTAATTTTTTTTTTTTAAGAAACAAATAAGACTTATTTGAGCCTCAAAATTTCAGGCACAGGTATTGAACTTATCATCATCTATTTTAGAAGTTTGTACTTTTTGCCTTTGGCATACTTCATTTTGACATGTCCATCATTTTTCAAATGGATGTGTCCTGCTATCCAAAATCCATTACTTGTGCTATGAATTGAATAACACTCTATTATTTACTTCTGGCATATTATAATCATGCACATGCATCTTTGTTGGTTTGTTACTGGCTTTCACTTTACAATGAAGAAACCTGAATACATTAACTTAACATTTTAATGAATTGGTAACAGTAATGGGTGCTTAGAGTATAGATTGCTTTTGTAAAGTGGTACTGTATTGAGAAGTGCCTTGAAGTGTTGTCCAACGTTTACCAAGCAGTTGAGAAAGCATGATTTATTTTGGACTAGTTTTATTAGGCAGTTATTGATAACTATATAATGAATGATCTGTATGCAAGGAAAAGGATTCGATTGCTTCTTTCAAACCATTCTTGACATGCAGTGTAGCCAAAATAAACAGCCTCCTTTCAGAGACTGCTTAAATCACAGAAGAAATCCCTATCAGCACTCAATTAGGGTTCTTTCCCCCCCTCTTAAGGTAATTATTGTCCAAGCATATTAAAAAATCCTGGGTGTTTTTCACTCAAATGTCCATGACTCAAAATTATTCTGAACATGTTGTGAATGAGATAACATCTCTTCCTCTTTATTCTTTTCATGTGAGTGTAGCACACTGTAACAAAATAAAACCCATACAAACCCACACTCTCTTCATACAAAGAATGCAGTGGTCCAAGCTGCAATGCATCTACATTTTTGTTTCTAGCCGTGGTAATCCTCTATCCCATATTTCAAAGCCAAAGGAAAACCATGTCTGAGACTGAATTTTAATTAAAAGCTAGCTAGAAAGTGATTTTAATCTCAACAAACATGAAAAAAAGAGAAAAAAAAAAAAAGGAAAAATAAGCCTATGGTATCTGACTACCTGCTCTCACCCCAAAAGCTGCTGTCATCAACTAAAAAATTATTAATCACAGATTTATTCAAATTCATATTTTGAACAACATCTAAGCATGTTTGTGAAATGCATCACCAAGAAGCCATCTGTGCATTTTCAATGAAACCATTTATATTTCATAAAACCAAGCAGCTGTTTTGCTGTGATTTTTCTGAGCCTTTAAAATTGGCTTTCAAGACCCCAAAGCCGCTGAGGTTATAGAACATAAACCACAAAGCATCTATTTCTAAGTGTGCCTGGAAGGGTGATGGTGAGAAAAACTTACAAGATACAGAGAGAAATACTTAGTGCTTTACAATCTCAATTAGAATGAAAAGTAATTGTCAAGATTATTTTGACCTTCCAGCCTAATTACCCAAATTCTCTTCTTTTATTAGAAACAATTTGAGACTAAAGGTGGGAATGCAAACCTGAACTCCCGATAAGGAAAACAATCAGACAATATGCTAAAAGTAATTATTGTGTCTAATTCCATCAGAGTGAAAAGCTTAAGCTTATGCTGAGCCTGTATAATATGAGTAAATAATTGGAAGAAGGAGCATTTTATCAGCAGAGCAATGCATTTCTAAGCACAGATGAGTTACAATTACTGGAGAGCAGCTAATATTCATGTTGGAGGCAGAAAGTGAGTCACTGTTCTTTATCTGAGAATTTTTTTCACTGCTTCTGCCTGAACCAAAATAGTCATGTTGATTGAAATGGTAACACTTACCTCAGTACAGGCAAGTATAACATACACTAAATTAAAGACTATATTCAGTGATTAGCTAATTTTTACCTAAATATGATACATTACCCGTTGCTATAGAAAAAGAATCTCTCCAATATCTTTGTTGTTGTTGCTTCACAGGACATCATAGGAATGCAGCCTTTTAGAGATTAGATATAGGCAGGAAGATTAGGAGGAATAAAGAGGAATTGTATATTTTGGTAAAATCACAAAGCCACAGAATAGCTCCAGCTGGAAGAGAGCTGGAACACCTTTAGCCTAAACTCTTGCTCAAGCAGAATCAACACTGAATTCTGAACAGGTTGCTCAGGGCATTGATCAGTCAGAGCTTGAAAGCATCCAAGGATGGGGTCACTCTGACCCCTCTGTGCAGCCTCTTGCAGAGTTTCTCCACCTTTAAGGGCAAATGGTCCTGCCTTAACCATACTGATCACCTCCTCTAAACTTTCTCCAGTTCACTGATGCCTGGCAGTCCCCAGTTTGGGTGTAGTACTCTAAATGGGGTCTAAAGAGTGCTATTTCCAACCACTTTCTCCATCAAATGGTCAAAAATGTCTTCTGGCTACTGATTCTATGACAAAAGTTGTATTGACTTGAACAAGGGAAAATTTCACTCTGGCTGTTTTATAATTTTGGGCCTTACCCTAGCTGGATTAGACTGTGCCAGGTGTATGTGGAGGTTATGCCTGTCCCAAAAAAAAAGGCTGAGGCAGAGCCTTGAATATAGGCAAACAAGTAGGAGCTCCCCAGGGCACGGCTTGGGGAACTTTGACACCAGTTCCAGCACTCTCACTGCAATCACAATTTGGCAAGGTATATGACTAACCCTGAAGTGAGAGAATGTTTAGCTGAAATCTTTTAGAAGCACTTTGTCATTTCCTTAGTCTCATACAATGCCTAGGAAGGGAGCAATACCCAGGGGCTGTACAATAACACTTAAACAATCAGGTTTATTATCTGTTTGTCTTAATTAAATGTCGCTATTTTTTCCCCAGAGGAAGAAAGTTTTTTACATTAAACAATTTAGTTTTAAGTACATGGGCCTCTAAAAATTGTATTGTTTACTCTGATTTGATTTACTTTGCACAGAAGGTTCCTGTTCATGACTATTAATGTGACTTAGCCCAATCAGATATGTTTCATTTGTGTCCTACTTCAAATCTTTAGTTTCTCCCATATGTCAAAAATGTTGGGGGTGCTGAATTATAAAGCCTTGTTGCTATGGCAATTAGTTCCATTACCTAGGTGACAGTGCTGGCATAATGTCACCACTAAAGCGATATAAATCCTGAAATATTTTTAGTGTCTGTTGCAGATGAATCACAGTAAAACAACCACTTATCAATGTGCCAAAATACCCACAGGTGATGGGAAGGAAGGTGCAGCTTGACCACTGTCTGTGATACCTGGAGAAGTGCAGGTAGGCAGCAGACTGGACAAGTGGACCTCCTACATGCAGCAACACTGTGAGAGAATGACAAGTAATAACGAAGAAAATCTCATAGAGAATAATGATAATAATATTAAAAAAAAATAGCTTCCTTGTTTGGGCAACTTCTGAATGAACTATGGCTCTCTACTCCCACCACATTGCCCTCTCCTAATTCTCTGGAGTCATATGAAGGCATATGCTGTAGCTGCATGAATTTGCATATTTTAAGCCTTTGTATTATTTATTATACAATATTTGGTCACACTGTGAAATCTCATTTGGGGTTAAAGTCTCATTGTATTGGGAGCTGTACAAATAAAAGCAGTGCTTGATAGCCTCCACCCTCCTAGAGCTGACAGGCTCTGAAGGGTTCAGGTGACGGTGAGGCAAAAAGCAGCTACTGCCATTTTCCTGGTTATCTACAATTTATGAAAGCTTTTATCTTCTAGTCTCTAGCTACACCAATTCATATAGTCCACAGTACAAATTAAGCCCATAGGTAGCAAATTTGGCAGTGATTAAAAGGACAATGATGGTAGCATCTGTTACGTTTTGGGTTTTTTCTCCTCCCTCAGCTTTGCCTCAGGTTTCTGGGGCACGCTGAAATGTGCTGGTATTAGCTGCGCAGTCAGCATCCAATTGCACCTGCTTTGACCAGGGAATCTGCATAAAATGTGACAGGATTTTTCTCCTACTTCTTTCTCAGATTAAAAGTCCATGTTCTGGAAACCTGCCAGGAAATCAGTAGTTAGGGGAACACCCAGAGCCACATTAAAACAGATGAAGGATTTAATAAATTTTTAAGCATTCAGACAGAACAATAAAAATTTTTTTTCACTATCACACACGTGGGGTTCTTCTTCCCCCTGCCAGGATAGTGTGTAAGCAACTAAATACACCTGAGTAAAGAATATATATCAAATAACAACAAGAACTCTCTTTGCTTTTGCTGATGAAGAGCTGCTTCCAAAATGAATAAATTTTTAGTTTATTTATTATTTAGAATTATGAGGCTATGCTAAGAGCAAGTAGCCCTTGATCCATAAATCATTGGCACACTATTAATTATCAACACTCACTGCTTGCTGACTTGGTTAGTCACATAAATCACACTGCATCCTGAGCAGGCAAATGATAGTTGCTAAATATTACATCTGTTCCTTTTGTGCCACTTTTCCCACTAGCTCCTCTGCTGGATTTTGTCACTGCATTCCACCTGTACATCAGCAGCCTCTCTTTGTTTATCCTTCCTCTCCAAGTCTTCATTTGTACAAATCACATTTGCAGTAAACTTCTGAACTTTCCTAGTTCAAGATGTAGCTCATGGTCTCCATGGTCTCTGCCTGAGCAGCTGCCATTGAGAAGCTGAAAAAACCCATAGCAATGATGCCATTGTGGAAGGAAAAAAAAAAGGAAAAACTCCTCAGATGAAGATGCAGACTGACTTCACAGCTGTAGGGGCTGTACTGCCTGTACTCCAAACTGTCAACAAACCACCAGAGGAGTCCTACATGTGGGCACACTTCTGACATGGTCAAAGGTCACATCAGTAATTTCTCTCTCACAAGGATTAATATTTCATATTGGTCCTCTGCTGGGATATTCAAGTAAATTAACATTGATGATGTGCCCTTTACTTGCTGGTCTGTGGACTTCATTAGGGCTGGAGAAGAACACTGTTTACAGCCACGGCAAATATCTCTTTTACAAACCTGCCCATGCATTATTTCTTCCATCTGATCCTACACTGGCACTCTGCTCTCTGAACATTCATTTCCCTCTTATTTTTTTCCCCCTAACCATGAACACAGATGACAACATCAGAAACCCACACGGCTGTGGATCCAGGCCTGCAGTTTTGCAGCACAGTTCCAGAAGTCACACACTCTGCATATGTTCGGAGCTTAAAGAGTTTTGGCTTTCTGTGAACTACTGAGGAATAAAACTGGGATTGTCATTTGCAGCTGAGAAAGGGGGAATATTAAAACTCATTTATGAACAGTCACAATACGCAGCTGGAGCTTAGTAAATTTAATAGAAATTTTCTTCATCTACCTGCTCAGTTGATAATTTTCTTACAGACACCCTCCAAATGCCCTACTGCATTTTGGGCACATTACTGTTTACACAGGAAGTGACAGAGTTCTTATTCTTGTGTCCCAATGTGTGTGCACTGTATCTTTCAATTAAATCCGTGTAAAATACCTGTTTTGGACTTATGACAGCCTTCAGGAGATTGCATATTGGCAGACAGAGCCAAATACCCAAGCTGGAGTTGTATACAGTACATAGAGAAGGATTTTGGCTTCCTTATCAATATCTTTCTTCTGTTTCAAGGAAGCATCTTTGGCCTGGGTGCTTTATTATGACACTCACTTTCAAGAGTGCAACCCTGAGACAAATATTGAATGACTGCATATATGGCAAATAAAGTGAATGTCTCAGCAGGTGATAACTGAAAACAAAACAAAACAAAACAAAAACAAAAACAAAAAAACAAAAAAAAACTAACCACAAAAAAACCCAACCCAAACATTTTGCATTTTGCAAGAAAGCACACAGAAACATCCAGTAGGAACTATCCAGCCAAAAATAAGGGATGAGGTGCTTCCAAGACACCCCAGGTTACCACCTTTGTCGCAGTTCCAGGGCTTGGTCCCGAGAGAGCTGAGCAGCCATCTCTGCCAGCATCTCCAGTCAAACAAGCGCACATGTGCTCTGTGAGTCAGAAGCTTTCAGGTGAAAATGCTTGTACTACACCTAAGGATAATTTAACAAATGAATAGCACTCAGCTACCTAAGCTGGAACCCACAGGAGCATGTTATGTTGCCTAGCAGTTTACTTTATGAGCTGAAAATTACAACTGATAATACTGTCTAGCTCCTGTCATGAGAAAGACATTGAAATTGCTGACCTTCCACAGAAGATAATCTCAATTCATCCAAAACAGTAACATGCCGTAAAAACCAGCGTGCATCAGTGATGTCTGTGTTACAGAAATAAGTATAACCAGCTCTGTACACTGTCATTTATACATAATAGCCATAATACACCATCTATACAAAAATTCAGCCCAAATGTGCGAAAACGGAGTGAAGATATTGCCCTGTAGTGGAGTAAAGACATTTATCAATACAAAGCTTTAAAAACATTACTCACTTGCTTTCAGCAGTATTAAGATGAGGCAGTCTTTTAGCTTGTTCTTAGAGACATCATAATTTGAGCTCAGCAGTTGTCATATTAGTACAGGTACCAGCTATAAGAAGCTATAGGCTATAATATTATAGGCTTGCTTTATTTATTTTAAACTTGTGTTGATGTTGGTGAGAGAGATCCTGGGAAATGTGGTGGTATAAATTTCTTGTGAGCTGTTACTGATATTCAAAGATGCCCAATTATCTAATTCCTACTTCCTTTAATGAGACAATCTCAAAAATGGGGATAGTGCAAACAGTATGTAATCTAGTATCAATAGAGAGAAAATGTGAAATGTTTTCAATACCAACAGAAATGTCTTTAAACCCACACTTCACGTTACTCTCGGTAACCAGTATCACTGTCAGCTGTATCTGTGTTCACACACACAAACACAAACCCATTACCCTAAAAAGCACATTCCTGCCAATAGTACTTACATTTTCAGCTATTGCTGTTTTATTTCCTACTTGGTTGATGAAAAAGATTTTTCTTTAGTTAATAGTCCTGCAGGTCAGTTTCTGACAAGCAGCTAGAAATACACAGATGTCTTATTTAGGGTACAAACTAAATCTCACAAAAATCCCATTTTCAACTAGAGAGCTATGATTAAATATTTCTGTCAGTAATTACCCAAGTAATTGACCAAGTAAGAGGTCAGTATGTCAGACCATATTTTTTGTCTGTGCAAGTTGCTTTCCTAAGGACTGAGCTCCACTGTCAATGCTGGCAGGTATTCCAGACATCAGGGTTTAACTTAGAGGTGCTTGCTTCAGAGGGGACCCGGAGGTCCTATTGTTTCTTGGAGACCGCATCTTTTTGGGGTTTTGTTTACAAAAATAGATTGCTTCAGCAGGGCAGAAAAAAACCAAAATAGGATATAACAGGAAAAATCCTCTTTTCCCTTCTCTTCCCTATGTTGCTGCCCAGCAATGTGCTTGTAGAAGAAGGACTAATTTTAAAGGGAAGGAAAGGGCTTTGTCTGCTTGTTTAAGGAAAAAAATAACAGCCATCTCTCCCTCCCTCTGTTTCTTCCTCTCTTTTTTCATTTATAACCCTCTTGCATGGTTCAAATTGTTGTATATTTGCTCGTGTTTCCCCACTGCCCCATTGTTGCACCAATTATAAAGGGGTGAAAAAAAGAGACTGTTTTTTCTATACTAGCTATAATCTTCCACAAATCTCAGCTCTTCCTGCTCCAAAGATCTGCCTTGGTTTCCAAGCACTTCACTCAATACCAACTGTACACATGCAAGGACAAAAATTTTTTTACTCAAAAGTGGCCTTGTGTGGCTCTCAAGTTGCTGAGAGGGTTTGGCTACACAGGAGATTAGTTTTCTTGCTGAGAAATGTCCTATTGTGACAGCCATATTATTCCTGGTTTTGTAGAAAGTAGACAAGCAACAGGCATGTATAGATTACCAACTGTGCTTAAAGACAATGAAATGTTCAATGTATTTAGAGATATCTCTAGAAGAGAGCACTGCTGTGCAGTACTCACAAGTGTTCTCATTCATCCTCTCACCTGTACCACCTGCAAGGTTAATAATCTAAGACTCAGCCTCAGCAACAGGTGATTTTTAAAAAAATATTTCTGACTACAATCTGCCTCACTCACACCAACATCTTTTCACAGTACAAGCAGCCTAAGTGACTTGAAGTACAGCCACCGAATTTTGTTTTGGGCATACTGAGTTTTCATGAAACTCTATCCAAGAGCACTAGGACTGGCAGAAAGACAACAGGAACTCAAGGCCATGCTTGTTTTGGAGAGGCTCTTCAAGTTCTGGATGTATCTCTGGGCTTTCTGCACATGCACAACATTTGCATGGAAATATTTGACTTTCTTCTGGGAAAAAGCCAAGAATTCTGTTGGTGTTATAAACCAAAATGGGGAGGCCTGACCAATATTTGGGTTTGGTCTTAAAAGAGGAGTAACACTTGGGTTTAGCTCACCAGTGTTCAGAAAAGCTGTTCTGCTGAGCAGCTGGAGGATCCCATCTCATAGAAAACCTTAAAATCTGTGGAAGGAAACAGACCAGGAGATAGTGATGACTGGAATACAAATAGCATGAAGGAAAACAAAGCAGCACAAATGCCATCTGAAAAGACAATTCTATTATTTTAATGTCATGTTAACTCTCACTTTGAGGAATGGAAAATTGGTGGCCAGAGCTTTTACATCAGTAAAATCATAATATTGGTGGCACTCCAAGTCCAAATGTTTTAGCTGCCTTTTTTTACTCAGTGAAAATATTTTCAATGGACATTTTTGAGCACTCATTTTTTCTATCTTCTTCCATGTGGAATATTTAAAAATAAAGTATAAAAGGAGAAGAAAAAAAATAAGAAAAAGAAAATGGATGTGATTGAGAAGGTCTGGGTAGATTTTGCTGGGATAACTGAGCCTTGCTCATGAATAGATGCTCAAACATCAGAGCACTTGATGGCTTATCAATACATTAAAAGTACCTTGACAGCAGTTCTTTTGTTACAGTATGGATACATAACATTTATATCACAGAAATACCCTGCTACCTTGCTTAAGTTGTCTGACTGACCTTAAGCACTTACAAAGAAAAAAGGTCCACTAATGCAATTTCACTGTCATTTTTTTTCAGTGCTATTGAACTGTAAACACTATGTGTGAGGCAACTGATGTGTGAACACCTCATCTGGAAACATCTTTTTAAGGAAAATATTTCAGGAGGTAAATTAAGTTAAAATGTGTATAATTAGAACATGAAAGGGGAACTTGTTTCATGGAGAACATGAGATGCCTGATCCAATACTGGTATATGGTAAACTCAATTTCTTTTCTGTATTTGGTCTTCACAGAAGTAAAAACCTATACAGACATGTTGACAATACTGTATGTACTTCATGCAAAAGTTGAATTTCTCCTTAAATTATACTATGAATTACTCAGCTCCCTCTGCATGAGATAAAGAAAACCATGCCCTGAATACCAGTGTTTTTTGCATAATTGTGAAGTCCACAAGAATTACTGTTACATTTATATAACTTGGATCCAGTGTGATTTTTGAATGCAATTGAAATAATTCCTTTTTCACTTGCAATATCAATACTTTGCTGTTCTGCACAAGAAGTTATGAATTATCACAAAGTTCTGAAATCCACACATTTTCAGCAACATAAAGTGGTTTTCCTTGTCATTTATTTTTATTTCAGTTAGTCTATAAAATTCAATATGCTTGATATTAAAGAGGAAGATGGATAAAACAGTTGATTCACCACATTTGCCACTGGCATAGTGGAAATTACAGAAAAAACTGTATGTCAGCATTCTTTGATGTATTAGTTGATCATCAGTATTCTATCATTTAAAAGAGGATTTGTGAATTGTAAGCTAGTAGTAGTGACAAAGATAAAAAAATAGCAAAAAAAAAAGGCTTCAGAGAGCATAAAATTAAAAGAAAAAAAGATAAAGTCTGAGCTAATAGCTGGTAAAAATCCTGCACACAGAAAATCTGGATCAGTCAGTGGCACAACTTGCTTTAGATCATTTGATTATCTAAACATTTCACAGAATTCAGTCTTGAGTAAATATTCTAGAATTTAAAATATTTAAATTCTATTTAAAAATAGAATTTAAAAATAAGAAAGAAAATATCCTAAGAAAGTAATAATTCAGAACACTGTTAATATTAACAGAGACAACACTGGGCTGATCATCAACCACAAAGTCTTTACCAATCAGTGTGAAACTGGAGAGATTTGTCTTATTCCACCCAAACCTTGTCTGCAGTGATGTACTGATAACCTTCAGCTGCACCTTACCTCAGACACACTGTGTTCTCCAAAGCACTTCTCAATTTCCCTAAGCTGGCCAAATAACACACAAGGAACACAATGAAACCGGTCTGGAATGCCCCTGCTTCCCAGACCGATCCAATTTATCTCTTCTGCCAGATTTCCTTCTTCCTAAATCCCCGCTCCTCCCTGCCAAATGCTGGTGAATTTCCTACAAACTCTCTACCTGTAATAAATTAAGCAAGTTGTCATGGGATATGTTATCATCACTGTTCACAGAAAGAAGGGGGTTGTAGAAACTCTGGGAAGGATATACAAACTAGTTACATTCAGAAAAGGAAGACGCACAAGGAAAAGACTATGACAATACTACTCCTGGGACTTCCTTCACTGGATGCTGGTTCCTTTTGTATTTTGCAGCTCCATTAAAGTGTCCAACTTCCCTAGAACACTCCTGTGGCTGTCTAAATTCCATAATACCAAGAGGAGGAAGAGTGCTACAAACTTAATTTCTTATGAAAAAATGCAGCAATGTTTAAAATAGGGCCATAACCCTATTTTTTCTCTCACATTTTTCTTTAGCATAAATACTTTCTAAAGAAGAACAATAAAATAATGAAAAGAAGAAAACAATAAAGAATTGTTATCATCTTTTGGATTTTAAGAGCTGAACTTGGAGGGGAAAAGGGTTTTTGACATTCTTTTTAGGGGGTAGGGGGGGTCTTGGCATTATTTACTGTGTTAGTTTTAAACATCCCAAGACACTGTAGAAATGAGTCAAAAAACCCAAAACAACAAAAATCAACTAGTCAGAATTATCAAACCAGGTAGCAAAAGTTAATTTAAGCTATAATATTGTCAAATTGCTGTTAAAAATTTGGAATGACCAGATAAAATCTGTCTTCTATCAGAGTTCACCTCTTTTATTTTTCTCTTCTTTACTCCTCCGGCTGCAGGCTTTCCATCAGGGTTTGAGATATAATTTTCCTTAAATAATTGTTATTTTTTCTACTCATGCTGCTCCTCAGGTCTTTCTTTGCTGTGTAAAACAGGCAAAGCATTTTTACTCTCCTACTAAAGGTTCTCCATTCCCACAAGCCCTTCTTATCTTTTCCATCATGAATGCATTTTTAACGAAGACTCCTAACAAGCTTCACACGATACTCTGATACTGCAGGTTGGAAAAGCTTCTCCTGACACATCTTCCAGTCACATTTGCCATTTTTGCACTCAGTGTTATTAGTGCATGGCAATCCTGTGGCCGCCCAAAGGACTCGTAACTGATGCACCTGAGCTGTGTTCCAAGCACCACAGACACACATTTGACTCGATCACTGAACTAAGTGCAGAGCAGGAGGCTCCTTCTCATGCAGCAAGGTATCACTGTCTGATGACTGACAGCAGAACAATATCCAGCACAAGCAGCTTCCAAGTGAAGTTACTAATTAGTGCAGATGTTGTGAAGGTAAGAAGCCATCAGAACTTGGCAAGAATAACTTTGTCATTAAGTTATTCAATCTCTGAGTGACAAAATGATTTGTAGATGACTGTGCTGCGTTCTTTGCCTTTTCTTCTCACACTCCAACACTATGAACAGGAGTGTAATTTGGGATATTTTCCCTCTCAACTGTATTTCTTTTTGGTTGCCTGTCATCTTCCAGCAAGGATGGGAGTAAGAGGTTTGGATGTCACCTCTGTTCAAACATTGTGAAATGCAGCAGAAATGGAGCTGTTAATGACAGAGATAGAGCACAGAGCATGGAGACATGAAAACACAGCTCAGCTGGAAGTCTGGAGATATCTTAAGGAGACAAGTCATCAGGAGTGGAGCAGAAACTTTTCCTAACCTCATGCTCTTAATAAAGCCTGGTGACATGGCATAAGGCATTTTTAAGTCCTAATCTTTCAGTTTGGCTTGGTTGGGGGTGGAAGTCAATGTGTAAGTACAGTGACACTGTGGCAAAGACAGACTGTATAGAAGACAACAGAGCAGCCAGAGATCAATGTCACAAAACTTTCTAAATGAGAACTTCCCCTGAACTGGGTGAAAATATTTCAGGAAAATGTGGAGGCAAGCACAAGAAAGTGTTCTCCAAATGGTGTCTTCTCATGCCTGGAATTCAAGGATCTCCTATGCACGCAGACACAAGCCACTGCTCCTGCTTCAAAATGAGCTGCACACATCTCTAAGACAGCCACCATCCTTTTTGATGTGAGCATTTGTGCTTGTCATTAAACTCTGTTGCCAAAACTTCTGGGCTGACTGATGAGCACAGCTACGCTGGCACTGTGCACAGACTGACATGTGGCAGAGCATCTCACGCACAGGGAAGGAAAAGTTACAGTCCTGAGCAACAGGTTATTCAGGACAATGACAAGCCAAAGAACAGTTATGAGCAACTCGCACCATGACCGAAAGGGACAAATAAAGTGTTGGTGACATCAACATTCCAAAAGTACTATTTAAAAAACCCCAGCTTTTCCCCAGCAGGAAATTAAAGGGACATGCGAGGCAATACTCTGCTCAAACAATTAATGCAATATGCATAGTAAGGGGTGTTTACATCCACAGCACCCCTCCTAGGGCTAGTTTCCACCAACACGCTTGTACAGCTTCACTGCAGTCACACTCTCATTTACCCTGAATGGCCATTTCTGCTCTCTTGGTGGTTATGATTAATTAGTCTGCTTTGAAAAGCAAGCTGCTGTGTGCCAGAAAACTCTGAAGCTGTGCATTAAACAGACAGGGACACAGCTAGGTTTCATCTGGATCAGGACTTCTCAAAGGCTCTGACAGCAATTTTTCCACACCCATGTTACAACGTGAGTCCATGTGCCAGCACAGACCTGCTGCTGTTGCCACTATACAACTGCTGTTTCCCTCTCCAAAGGGAAAGGGCTTCCACCATTGTGCTACAGCTCATCCAACTACACAGACTATGGAAATAAACATAGGCATCAACGTCAGCAGCCTGATTTTTAGATGTGTTAAAAATGTACAGCTCTAAGAGTTACTATACAGAAAAGGCAGACTTCTTGCTTGGTGCCTAGCACCTAAGTGCCTAAATATGGATATTTTTTGATTAATTGCCTGTCAAAACCTCATGGATTTACAATATTATTTATCCAGCTAAATAGTAAAAGATCTCTTTCCTATCTTTTAAATGCAGATCTAGGCTCAGGTGCATATGTTGATCCCTAAAGAGCCATTTCTGTATCAGATGATTCATTTTCTGCATATGATACGGTACAATAAAAGCAGTCACCAATAAACCCCACCCCCTCACAATTTGCCTTGTGTAATTGCTACATTTAAGAGCTTTGCACATTAGAAGCTAGTGGTAACTTTTTCCCACCCAGGTGCAGCCTCTATTCCTCTGCAGGTGCATGTAAAGATTAGCAAAACTTTGCTTGTTTTAGGTTTGCTTGGATTCAAATACCACAGAGGAACCTGTCTTCCTGTTCTAATTGATGGTATGGGACTTTAGACAGAGGAAGAACAAAACCCTCTGTGGTCTGTGTATAGCAGGCACCAAAAAAAAATAACTGGCAACAAGCTTAACTGGAGGTTAAAGGTAAACTATAAATGAGTGGAAAATCCAGCATTGCCTGTAATAGTTATTTTTGTCACTATTGAGATTTTTGCTGTGACCATAATCGCTTACAAATAAAGCCATTTACCAGCAACACATCAAAAAGGCATTATCAGAAAAATCAGCCAGAGAGACTACTCCAGCTAGAGCAGTGCATGCAACGCTGCCCCTCTTAAAGGCTCAGATTTATGAGGCAGAAACATTGCTCCAGATTGCAAGAATAGGTATGAGAGGTGGAGATTCCAGAGAGGAAGGTCTTGTGCTGTGGATAAAGGTTATAAAGTTGCCTTTAAACCGTGCTCCTCAATAAACTTAGATATTTCAAGAAAGGACAAGCACAAAACTGTCAGAGCTGTAGAGACAAGGGTGGGGGGAATCTTTTTTTTTTTTTTTTTTTCTTTTTCCTTCAGTAAAATTCCTGTCAAAATGGAAAACAGGGGATTTATGTAGAGGTATCAGAAACAAAGTTAAAGTTTCATCTGCAGAGTTCAATTTAGAAGCAGACTGTGAGAGAGGGGGAGAGGACAAGGCGTAGGAAATTTAACATGCTTCCCAGGCACATGCTGTGACAGTATGATTCTCACCTCCTAAAGCCCGTGAATCAAAGGTATTGAAAATTCAAGCATTTTTCTCCTGGCAGTGGGTGGCCTCATCCTAAAATCCAGCTGCCTTTCTGTATGAGACAGCTGAAATCATCTTCACATAGATGCTAGATTTATGTTATTATGCAGATCATATCAAACATATATGCTCTGTTGAGTTTTCTCATGGTATAATTGCCTCCTTCTCCAAGCTAAGCAGGTCCCATAGCAAAAGATCCAAACAGGTCTTTAGGCATCCCCCCAGCAAATTAGCCTAGTTATTAGGTGATTATTAATAGCCATTTTCTCTTTCTTTTCACTCTTCCTCACTGACTTTCATCTCCTTCAGATTTTTTCAGTGCTGACCTGGAGCTCAGTTCTTTTCAGAAGCAGAAGTGGAGGGCTAAGCTGAAGAGATCTCACATCAAGTACCTACTTGATTATTTGACAGTCAGGGCCACAGAGTGACCACGCAAGCTGCCAACATGGCTGGGAGCAGCAGTCCATGCTGTCAGCCACTTTGTCCTCAACACTGACCAAAACAGGCCCCTTTAGGCAAAAAATCCTCACAGGCAGTTACAAAAGAGCATGGAGTCTCACAAAAACCTCTCCATTTAATCCAAGGGGTCCCATTACAAAAGATTTATATCCCTGTCCTCGATGCTTACAGAATCACAGAACTGCTGTGTACAATCCTAACGTCCCCTCATTTTCTACTCGTCTTCTTAAGTGAAGAGTCCCAATTATACATACAAAAGGCTTTCCACAACACTAAATATTCTACTTTTTTTCCTTGGAAAACCCTCAATTTCTGCTGCAACCCTTCATTATTGGCCCTTTTTTCCTAGCCCAGATGTGAGCACCAGCTGTGCCTTTACCACTCAAGATCTTGTCATTTCCATCAAAAGGAGAGTTTTTACACCAAAAACCTGATGCACCAGGATTTTGTTTTTCAAGTAATTTTTTTATCATTCACTTAATTGCACAAAAGAATCCGTGCACTGTCTCCCAGTGCTCATATCCACCTCTCAATGCAGCAGTTCTGCAGCAATTTAATGGAAATAGCTTATTACTTAGTGATAGCTGGTATTAACCATGCTAGCTTTTATGCCATGCTAATCTAAAATGGGTACATATGAGTCTCTTCATCTATATGAGAGACTATATGCATGTGATTTAAAGAAGGGTATCCAAATAAGAATCTAGGAGGCTAATTGTAGATATTCACTTTCTAAAATGGCAGCATTAAAAAGCCACCACTCCTTTTTGTAGTTAGCGCTAGGCTTTTCAGCAACTCTCTAAGTGCAACTTAGCATTATTAGTTCAAAGATCTTAATCTTTGAATGAGCCCAGCACCTAAATGTCCTGATTTAGACACCAAGGTACGTGTGTGTGGTATACTCATTTAGGTATCTAGTCCTTGGAAAGAGCAGCTGGAAACCATGAGATTTTCATTTAAATGCTGAAGTAGGATCTGAGCTCTTCTGAAAATCACATATTTAGGGGTAAAATCTATAAGCATTCAAGTCAGTAAGAATTATCATCTCTGTTGGACAGGACACATTTGTTTTACTAGATAAAGCAGTAATCATTTAGCTGTTTTTCTCACAGCAAGAAATCCGATGTTTTGTAAATTCGTGAGAGTGTGGCCAAATCCTGTATGCTTTATCTTCCCTCTGTATTTTCTATATGAAGGAAACAGAGAACAGAGAAGAGAGAACAGAGAACTAGCTGAAAAGCTGCTGTCAAGATTGCAGATTTGAAATAAAACATATTCTGAAAGGCTCTACTAATTCAGCAAGGAAAACTGAAGTCTGAAGACTAAAAATATTAGCCTGAGGAAGACCCTATATAAAGTCTGTGCTATTCTGCTAAACAGTTTTTACTCTACTGATGCTATTAGGGTGGTACTTTAAGTGTTGCTACAAAGATCTGAAATGTGTTGAGCAGTTTCCTTAGTTAGGGAAACTTATTTGACGTCTATGAATGTGCCATTTATATATTGCATACGTAGCAAGAAAATACTGATTTATTGATGTAGCTGGTTCCTGAGTAGAACAGAATTATATATTTAACTCCAATTTATCTACTACCTTTTGGGAAGGCTAAGAAGGCAGAGTTTGTGCAATTGAAGAAAAGTAGTATTTGCTCCTCACTGGTTTTGGAAAAAAGCTTCAATTTTTTTATAACCTCTGCAAATAACAAAGTGAATTCTCTGCTGAAAATGTCTCATCACACAATTTCTAGCAAAAAAGTTTTAATCATACCAAACATGAGGTTGACCATGCTCTGCCCACATATAGTACCTTCCAGTCTCATCTTTGCCAAGATCCTGTCTATCCTATCAGGTAACACGGTTTTACTTCTTTAGGCTGGTGCATAATCCTCGAGGAACAAAGCTGCCAATGCTTACTATTTTATGGAGTTTCATATGCTATTTACTCTTCCCTCTCAAGGCCACCAGCCTGAGAATATTACATGCCTACATACAAACACATCTTTCCTTTTAACTGCATTCCCAGCCCTGAAGACTACGGATCATCATTCAACTGCAAACTGTGTTCATCCCAAAATACAAAAACCAACCCAAGACGCATGCAATCTTCAGATCTTTTCTGCCTGGGATTTTTGGGGTGGGGGGAAGACTTCTGATTTGAGAATGTTCATAGTAGGCCAAGTTTACCCCATTGCAGCTCATGCAGCAGCTCTGACTCACTTGTTGCAACCCATCTGCCTGGATTCATCCTGCTCCTGACACAGCAGCAGCTCCGGTGCGGCACATGGAGAGGCTGTGAGGGGCATCCGGGCTTTTGTTACCTGAGGATTGTGTGGCTGGGAAAGAAAACTGCATCACAGAGGCTGCAAAATTAACCTGGAAGTGGTGTGCACACACCAAGGGTGAGGAGGATCCAGAAGCTGCCTGGAAAGGATCAAGCCCTTGCAAAAATGGATCATGGGAAGCCTTTCTGGAGGGTGGACACTGAAACATCAACACTGTTTCCTTAACACATCCACAGGCAGCATCACCTTGGGTGAATTGAGAGCTCCAAAGCTGGAAACACAACCCACTAAAAGCATTTGTGATTATGGGCCAACCACAGTGGAGATGTCATTACAGTCAATGTCTTGGCTTGCTTCAACTGCCATTTACGTCCTAGCAGAGTAAAACTGGCCTTTAGTTTGCATTTACTGAAAAGTGATTTAAAATACTTACTTTCATACCTTTTTTTTTTTCTGTCAGCAGAACATGCTTTGGAGCCTGGGTTGGTTTTGTTCTTTTTTTNTTTTAAAGTCAGAGCCTTTAAAAAGTCAGCAATTTCCATGGGAAGACAAATATTATCTATTTCAATAAATATAACTCATGAAAGAAGTCAAATTATTAAACTTTCTGCCCTCTTGGAAGCTAGAGATAATTTCATATCTGTGGGAGGTGCTGACTGCCCAACTGTTTGCTCAAATATTTTATTTAAAGTGTTCTTAAAATAGTGTTCTCTCATAACATTGAGCATCCCCATTACACTAACCATCAAAATTATTTTCATTATGAATGCAGGGCATTCTCACTTGATTCGTGAAAATAAGGAAAATGGAAAGCAGACAGAAAATCATGAATGATAGTGTGTGTTTCTGTGATGCTGAGTATGAATGTCCAGAAAGGCCAAAATAATAACTTCTATACCTCCTCCACTGTGGGCCATCCTACCTAGTTACTGTGAGACTCAAAGGTTCTTCATTTCTTGATCACCCTTGAAAAATGAACAGGTACTAGCAGCCTCACTGTACAATTATGAGCCCTGAAGTTCTAAGCTGAGGGGGAAAAATGCTCAAAATATAATAAAGGTAGGAATACATCTGCCTTTGTAAACAAAATCACACTGATGAATAAATGGCATCCATGGTAATACTGCCAGAGGCAAAACTGTGACCTGAGAAAAAACATCAATCTCTTTGTGTTGCTCTAGCCTCATTTGGATTGCTATATTTATTAATATCCAGATTTTCCCCATACATCAGTTGCTACTACTGCTTCATATTTTCTTCCCTGCAAGGTCAAAATGTAGCTCATGGAGTCTTACTATTAAAAGTAAGAAAAAAAAAATAAAAGAAAGATTTGTTTCCAGTCAGCTCAAAGTCACCATGAAAGTCAGACTGATCTGCACACAGAGCAGCCTAAAAAGGAGCTTCAAACTGTAGGAGCAGGGATGCTAATGGAACCACACTGAAAGGTCAATACAGTTTCAAATTAAATTAAAAAAAGAAAAAGAACCTGCTTTATGCTTTCTTAGATGTTCATGTCCATGTGAAGAGCACAAGAACTCTAACTCAGCACTGACACACACAAACCTCATCAGGCTCCTGTCACACTTGGCATATCCCAGCCTGGGGTGCTGCTGCTGGGGAGGGGTGCAGGGTACCCCAGTAATGCATGGTCTCAGGACCCTGTCTATCCCCTCATCACCCTGGTAATTCAGCCTCCCCATGTTGTCTCGGTTTGAAAGAGAGGTGTCTGCTAGGGAAAGCAGGGTCCTCCCTTGAAATGGAGAATGTAAACTCCCTCTCCCTGAATTAGTATAATTTGTGAAATTAAGGGGCTCTCAGACAAAGATATGTGGGTAGGAATAACAGTTCTGTACTAGTATGTATAACAAGGCAAACAAACAACAGCACCAATGGAATTGACAACAAACAGAGCAGTAACCCAGTTCAGCCCTCTCGGCCGTGGGCCCTTTCCCCTCTGTGCAGTTCCTGTCACATCCAGCAGGGGCGCTGGTGGCTCCCGGCGGGCAGGGTGGGTGCGATGATTCCTCTGTGCCTGCAGGGGGCACTGTGGTGATGGCGGCTGTGTCCCAATGGGAAGGGACTGAAAAGAGAGGATTTGCTTCACCATCCCTGGGGCTGGGTTGGTCCCGGTGCTCCAGCAGGCTGCTCAGAAACAGCAAGCTAAAATGGCAGGGCATCCTGGCAGGGCTGGGCTGCAGGGTCAGCAGCAGCAGCAGAAGGCAGCTCCCAGTGTTGGGATGGCAGCATTAACACCAACCCTGCTCCTCTGAAGACAAGAGTGAGTGAGAGAGAGCAACTGCCCCACTCTCCTTTTACCTGCTTCTAATCTTGTGGTGTCTCTGTCCCTCCCAGACAAACTCCCCAAAACTAGAGGGGTTGGTTCCCACTCCCCTGTCTCATAGCCATCAGCCTCTTTAGCAAGTCAATGGGAAGAATTCCACAGGCAACAGATAAAAACAAAACCAACCAACCTCAACCCGCATTTATCTGCCAAGCAATTCAGCAGTGCCATCTATGAGAAGCTGGAGATGACAGCGATCCACTACGGATCACACCATGGAAGCTCTCCCAGAGCCACTCACTCCCACAGGATGGTCTGAAGCAGCGCTGCAGGCTGAGCAAAGCCTGAGGGGACCATAGCTTACTCTCTGCCCAAAACCAGACAGGACAGCCCCAACCCACACCTGTGCCTGGGAAACAGGGATCCCTGAAACTACACAAAAAGGTGGAGCTTCTTATTACTGAAGCCATGCAAGTAACACCAATCTGGCTCACAGGTGTTGGGATAAGCAAAGTTTTATCTCTTATATTCCCAACACTAACTTCTTTTGAATGCAAATTTACCTGAGATGCAAGGTGGACTCAAACACCCCATCAGGTCTAACAATTTCAGTACAAGCCATCTACTAAGACTGCCTTGAAACCTTAGAGAAAATAACTAAATTTAGGATTTTAACAAGGTCCAGGCAGAATAAGTTTTTATTGCTTTCAGATGTGACAGCAAAATTTGAATACTCATAGCTGTTTGTAAATTTAGGCAAGAGCTATAAATCTCTCTCTCATTTGTCAGTTCAGTTATGTTCCAGTTCTGTGACTCTTCTCAAAGGCTTGGCAGGATTATGCTTCTGTGTTTTATTTCCTAATTTGACCATTATGGTAACTAATTTATTTCTATGTAATTTAATTATCTTTAGCTGTTCTGCATCCTTGGTGCTCTCTGACTACTCTATCTCCAGCTATTTAATTTTCACTCTTCTCCTGCTTTTGAATGATTGCACTTTACATAGATTTCTGGCATGAAAAAGTTGCTTAACTTGTAGCATCTGCCAGCAGAGCCATTATTTTCTTTCAATACATGATCTGGCCAAGGGGATGGACCACAGAACTTTGATCTTTGGTCATCAGGGTTTGCATTCAGAAGCCATTTTTTTCTTACTGATGTTAACAAAGTTGCTCTGTTCTTGCCCTCTCTTGGTCCCTGCTCCTGTTACACCAGCAGATAATATTTGCAAAGCTGAGAGTTTCCTTGTTCCTTGCAAGTCTGCCTTTAATTCCTTTATTTCTATTTTTAACTCCTGCCAGGCCACTGCTGGGAGATTCAAGTTGACGAAGAACCTACTTCCTCCCATTTTTGGTGTGACTCATCTTAGCATGAGTTTCACATCTGTGGAATTCAGATTTCACCTCTACCTACAATATAAATTTGTTCCACCTTCAAAGTCCTCACAGAGGCCCAGCAGTAGCTTCAGTGTCTCTCAGGGAAGCATTTCCTTGGAGCTGCCTCCAGCTCCTGGGTGCTCCCCTTCCACATACATCTCTCTTCCCAACGCATGGCAACTGCAGGGTACAGACATAATTTCTCTTGTTTAGCATTCTCCCTGTATCACCTTTCTTACAGCTGTTCTGCCACAGCAATATTTGTAAAGTGGAACAACCTAAAATGTGGCATTTGGATAACAGAGGCATTTCATCTGAACTTGTCTTCAATTTAGATATGTGTATTTGTGTCTCAGAGGAAAGCAGCATTCCTCACACCTTGCTTTTCAACATTTTTATAAATTAATAAGTCTCAAAGTAGAATAGCAGCAGACAAATTTACTTATTAGACGACAGCTACCAAAATTTGCCACTAACAGGTCTATGCAGGACATATTTCTTCACAGTAAAGAAGAAATTCAACCTTCAAATTATTTCATTTAGCACTAAGACACATCTTCTTTATTCTAAATGTCTATCAACAAGGTTTTCACACAAGTTTTACCTTTGTGGTATATTAAGAAAAAATATCTTGTTTAATGGACTGTTCTAAGGTCAGACTACAGTTGCCAGATGATATCTTAAATACAAAACATATTCCAATTATCTGCAGATCTTTCTGAAAGCCTGTATACCTCTTCCCACTTTTTCTTCTTGGCTGGTTTCATCCTAGCAGACCATGCAGCACCTCTCACCTGTTTTGCTTCAAAATTAGTTACTGCCCACTCTCTGAAGTGGGAACTTAGGTGCCACTCCCCACTTTGAAGGTATTTCAAGGGTGAGAGGAAGCTGAGTATGTGGTGAGATGACAGGATACAGGACTGAAGTTGGGTCTGGTCAGACCATCTAGCAGCATGAAAGAATATTGTCAGCTGTTCTGGCTTGCTCTGCATTTCGTTTTTTGAAGACATCAGCAGAAATCACACAGTGATTCCTCAGTGTGAGTTTACAGAAAGTGTGATGCTTACACTAAGAAAACCAAAATGAATTTAAGTCATCCACTGAGAAACTAGTAGACTTCGAGTGAAACCTGAAAGCCTGGTGGAGTTTGGTGGTGGCAGGGATCTTCCAGCTGTGCTGATCCTGGTCCCCTTGCCAACCCTGCTGCCTTTCCCAAGGCTGTTTGTGATTCCAGGGATGAGCAAGATTTATCCTGCAAACACTGCTCCTGCCTGCTGGAGGTGGACTTGATCCAGAACAGGAAGAATCCGCACATTCTCCTCAGCACTACCTATGCAGACGTGGGGATGTTAGAAACAGGAGCCAAGTGTCTGTGGGAATATCAGATGGTACCAGGAGCTGACTGCAGACAGAAAGAGCACGAACAAGCAGGAAGGTGAGAGCATAAAAGTCTACAACTGCAGTGCAACAGGAGCCTGAGGTCACAACAAGCGACTATTATTTTCTGGCAGGAGAGAAATAGTAAATCAATGCTTCATTCTAATCTGGTTGCTGGCTGACATCTATGGCACCCTGCCACAGGTGGCTCACACGACAGCCTCCTGCAGTATATCTTCCACACTTAGGAAAATCACAAGAATCAGAACATTTTCCACAAGATGTATTGTGTTTGTGTTTTCAGAAGCCTCTAAAACCTCCCAATAAAACAAAACCAAACCAAACCCACAGCACTCCTAACCTACACATAGCTGAGATCCCAGAAATAAGGAAAATCCAGATCTGTCATCAACAAGACAACCTTAATTTTGTTTCTTTTTTAACTTTTTATATATATATACACACTGTCTTAAATGCAGGAGAAAACACTTGTGCTGGTTTTGCAAATATGACATTTGGTGAGTATCACGAGGTTAAAATTATGAGAGATATGGCAACTGAGAGATGTTTTAAAAGGTGGTTTATTGCCTCATGGCATCAGTCTCATAGAAGGGTGATGAGACATTAAAGGTGTTACATCAAATGCCATAATATCAGAAGCCACTTAATTCTTAGTTACAATGTCTTATGTTAGTTTTTTAGCCAATCACATACTTCTACAAAACCTGCTAGCATCTTTTTACACCAATCATTAATTGCTTTGCTTTTCGTGGCTTTGCTGCAATGCATTGTTTTTTGACCAATCATATAGCCCTTTTACAAATTTACATTGATCTTAACCTTCTAACTAACTTTATAACAGGTTCTATTGTTAAACTTTAAAAACTTTTACTATCTTACTTAACATATTGCTTTGCTAACATAATACATATTTCTGTTTGCTTAAAACATATTTCTACTTCAACTACAAACTTATATTCTTGCTTTATGTCGGTTTCACTTTTACTGTTCTAAATCTCTGAGCCTTCTCCAAGGTCTTAGGTCAAACATGGTATCCATCTCTATCTCTGTATACCCGAGGCCCTGAGAGCTCTCCACACTAGCATTTCCCACAGTGAGGAGGGAAGAAGCCACCCACGGAGATTATTTTTCTGGGAGGAGCTGCTAAGAGCTTGACAAAAACCAATCAGGATTAGTTTTGAGAACTGGCAGCCTGAGAAAGCTGAACACAGCTCTGTGAGCTTTACATAGGTGAAGGGTGAGCTCAGCCCCGGTAACAGCCTGGGCCTGGCCCTGGCCCTGGCCCTCCGCACAGTTCTGCCCTGCTTAGGCCGGGCCCCAGCGATTGCTAGGAACCAGGAGGGGAGGCCATCAGCTGCTGAGATCCTGGCTGCTTCCCCTCCCCTCAGCACGGCCACATCGGCCCTTGGTGTGGCTGGAGTGCTGCCACTGCTGAGTGTCACCAGGAACCGCCGGGCAGGGGGAGGAGGAGCCATCGACCCTCAGGCGCTGCCGCTGTGCTCCAGCCTGGCTGCTGAGATCCTGGTCTCCCCCAGCGCGGCTGCTGAAATGTTCTCCACCATAAACAGCTCCGGCCACACCTGGCAGGGACCCTCCACAGGCCTCAGGCGAGATATGAACTCTTTCACTGCCCAGATAAGACTTGCAGACCTTAAATCCTCTCTCGAGTGAGAGAAAAGGACAGAGTGAAGACACATAGAGCAACAACATGAAGACACCAAGGTCAGTGAAGTAAAAGTGAGGTCCCAGATGGGAGGGATTGAGGAGATGCCTCACTCTTGGGCTGAAATCCTCTTGTAAGGCTATGGAGAAGATATAATTGATACAGACTCTGTTTCCCTGTAACTCATGTTAAAGTATGGGGTAGTTGAAGTATTCAAATTGTAGATATGAGCAAAAGCATCTGTGCTAGAGCAAGCAGATGTTGAAGTATCTGTGATCCCATGAGAAGTTTGAACAGAGGGAGAGAGTGAGTGATGAAGACCCTTTGCCCCCAAGGAAGAAGAGAACCTCTGTTCCCAGAGATGAAGATGATCTCAGAAATAGATGAAGAGAACCTTTGCTTTTGAACAGTTCATCCTTAAAATAGTACCTCATAAATTGACATGGCCCTCAAAAACAGCTGTGAGGAAAGCTGTAAGAGGAGGGGAGGAACTTTTACACAGTGATCAGATTTCCATTCTCCTGGGCAGCTGATTTGCTGTGACATTGAAAGTCTCGAGAGAATTGCTTTCTTGGGGTGAAGTCTCCACAGCACGACGAGAGACTCCTCTCCCTAAGTGAACAGAAGAAAGATTATTTTAGAGATAGCAAACTGACTGATTTGTTTCTGTACATTGTCAGTATGAAAGAAAAGAGGGTGTGGGAGAGGAGAAATATTCTGAAGGTTTTATTTTGATTCTTATTCTTTTTTCTTTTAGTTTCTGTTAATAAAGTTATTCTTTATACCCTTTAAAGTTTGAGCCTGCTTTGCCTTTCTCCTAATCCTATCTCACAGCAGGAATGAGTAAATAATTCTAGTGGGCACACTGGCAATTTGGCCAGTACTAAACCCACCACATAAATTGGTGCGTTGGCTGGGAAATCTCAAATTGGTGAACTAAAACCATTTCAATAAATTGGTGTTTCCGCCCAGTTTCAAACTGAAACTGCCACAACACTTTTTAACAAAATACCTAGAATTATGACATACATCTGGAATTTGTGTGGGTGGATTTGGGTGTTGGGTTTTGCTTTTCAAACACAATGTCATGCAACCTTTCTACTATGTCTACATACTTCAAATTGCACTCATCTGTCCCAGAAGATGCTTAGCTGGGAACCTTGTATTTCAACTATATAAACAAACCCATTAGTTTACAGGCTGAAAATACACCCCAGAAGGCACGCTCTGATTTCCTTGTCATTACCCCTCAATCCAGATCCATAAATGGACTCCCAGCCAACTAACTCAGTCTAATGCTAATCACAGAGTAATTCTGCTGTGTTCCAAGTTCTTGTTCTGCTTTCCTTGCCAGCATCACCAGAAGCAGGGACAGAAACTGCCCTAAAACTATGCAGTGGTCCCTGGATCCTTTAGCCTGACCCTCAAAAAAAAAAAAAAGCAGGAATGCATCAGCAGACCTGTGCTTTTGACAAGGTAAATTGTGAGCAAGCTGAGGTGAAATTGCCAGGTACGAGTCACCTGCTGGTTATGATAAATTTTGTTTGCTCCATTATTGCAGGCAATCTAAAACCAGGACATTGCACAGCTTCTGCACTTACATCCAGTGCAGAGAGGGATTTCTTACAGGGACCTGTGCCTCTAGTATCACTGCTTCAGTATCTATCCCTAGCTCCACTCGCTTTTCTGCTTATAGCCCACACCCAGCTCTTTTATAATGAAAAAGTGCATTTTTTCAACTTAGTTACTGATGGAGCTTTGTGCATATTCACAATGGAAACTTAAGAAATAAAAGGTCCCACAAATTTTGTCTCAAAGGCCCCCATCTAAGTACAGATCTTGGTGTTACAACCCTGGGTTTTGTCAAGAGTTTTCAATGTCACTGGAAAACCATTTATGTTTTAATATACCAAATGGGCATGCCTATATATTGGATTTCATTGTGGAGAGACCATCCAAGAGAAGCAAGGTGGCATCAATTTTTTGCCGGAAGGCAGTGGCTGTAAAACAGTCCAAGTTTACTACTTAAACTTACAAAAGGAAATTGGCACTAATCTGTACTTAGGAGTCCATTTAAATAGCTAGTACTTACAAGTGCTAATTTTGCATAAACGCTGGTAATGTTTATTAATGAAAGAGACAATACAGTATCAATTAGAAAATGTTCAGCAGCTAGTTAATAATAGACAAAATAATCCCCTTTGGCTCCTCAGCTGTCTTTGCAAATGTTTAACAATGAAGATACCCAAACTTGAGCAGTGTAATTAAAGAGGCTTTTTTTCCTCATGTGCTTTTCTGTCCTTCAGTGTTTAGCTCATATAGATCAACAACTGAGACTTATGAAGGTAAAGCCTAACTACACATTCCCTTTCACTTCTGTACTGTCACGATATGTTGTCAGGGGCTACATAATGACAAAAGCATGTCCAGTTCACGGGGAGACCAGGACATGCAGCCCTCACTGTGCTGGCAATGACATTCCTTCTTGACAAGCATCTGTACCTTGACTTGTGGCTGTTGGACCACAGGAATGTCACTCATTCGGATGGCACCTCTCTATTTGCTCATCTTCTCTTTTCCAGATCTACCCCTCCACAGTCCAGGCTGGGTTGGTGCTCCCTCTTACACAAACTATAAGGAATTCTAGCTCCAGAGGATGCAGGAACCCTGCATCAAATGCCAAGGTCAGCCTGGTGCACTTTCATGATTAGCAGTTTGGGCAGGCAGTGCTTTCTCTCACTTTCTAGCAGCTGTGCACTAACACAGCCTCCAGGTCAGTTCTCAAGTACTGGGAAACACTGAAGTTGCTGCTGAGGGCTGCAAGAGATTTGACAGCATTGCTTCAGCTGCCTGTTTCTGCTCAGCAAGGAGCTGCCCAGAGAGAGGCTTCAGACCTTTAAGCACAATCTTTTCTTTCCAGGAGATATACCCTCTCTGTCCTTGCTGCCTCTCACTCATATTTCAGTGCATTATCTAGCTCTTCCACAGCAAGACTTCAGAGAACCACCCCTCCTTCAGAGGCATGTTTAGTTGAAATCAGCTGTCATTTACTTACACCATGGGAGGAACAATATTCCACTGCAGCTGTTTTCAAAAATTAGGTGAATTGCGAGAAATACTAATGAATTAATAAAATAATAATATGTTATATCGTATACATTATTTGTATCATATTATAGCATAGTAAATATAATTAAAACTCTCTGATCAGTGAGAGGACCTGAGGGAATGGCTTGAAGCTATGCCAAGGGAGGTTTAGGTTGGATATCAGGAAAAGGTTATTCACCCAGAGGGTGGCTGGGCACTGGAACAGACTTCCCAGGGCAGTGGTCACAGCACCAAGCCTGACTGAGTTCAAGAAAATTTTGGACAATACTCTTGGGCATATCATGTGACTTGAGGCTGTCATGTGAAGGGTCAGGACTTAAACTTTGATGATCCTTGTGGGTCCCTTTCAACTCAGGATATTCTATGATTCTGTGAACTACTGAGATCTGTTCCTCCCCTTTCCCTCAAATCCATAGCACTGAGGTCTGTTTTTCTTTAGGGTCCTTCCCACAGGCTAGCATGTCATACAACTGAGTGCATTTTGCAGGAAACAGTGTCAAATTAGCCACATTAACATGATAGATTGTGATAAATTGAATGCCTGGGGTGCTATGTGCTTGAACTACATGGTGCTGTGTATCATGGCAAATGTATTTCCTAAAAACTCCTAAATGGGTAATTTTAACGATATAAAAATGCTACTAAATATGCCTTTGCTTGTTATCAGACACTTTCTTCTCCTTCTCAGCAGCTATAAAACATATGGTTTATACTGCTAAGATCCTCTGTAAATCATCCTGTAATACCTGTGGGTTATACTTAGCCTTAGATATGTCCTCAGCTGATGTCAATTGTTGGAACAGCCCTGACGTCAGAGCTGAGATTATTTACAGCAGCTAAGCATCTGTTCTCAGTACTTACCAAGGCAGCCAGATGAGAAGGGGTTTGGCTTTAGGGTCAAGGGGAACGTTAAAGTAGAGCTTGGTCTGGAGAAATTAAAGCCAGGCAATGACTCAAATCTGGTCCTTGTCTGCTTGAGAGCAGATCTATGGATACGAACATGTTAATCTTGATTCTCCTGCTTCCTGCCCCTGCTGCCCTTTACCTTATACAGCATCAACCTAAAGAAACATCTCTGAAACAACATGAATACATACAAAAATAAAATTTTAGAGGTGTTTAACATTTGTCTCACCCTCTAAAAAGAGAAGGTGAGAAACACTTTTCATAGGAGCAGCAAGGAAAATGGTGAATCTTACAAGCTTCTCTATACAGGCAGGAAGGGAATGGTTGAAGAGGCATCTCCACAGTATAATTCACCCACCAGAGCAGAGAAAGTTCATCCAGCTACCTCCCAAGGATGGACAGAAATGTCTCCTGGACTGTAACCATAGCAGGACTCCTCTCAGGGTAGGTTTAGTAGGAGCCTCCTTTTAGTAAGAGTGCTATAGCCTAGGAGTAAAACCCTTCATAGCTGGAAGGTATCCCAAGCCACTTCTTAAGCAAAGTTCCAGGCAGCAAAACCAGCACACCCTCACAATATCCTAAGTTATGCATTGCTGCACTGCATATAAACCACACAACCAAGGTTCTTGCAACTTCCACAATATGGTTTTATAATAACACAATGTAATAGAGTCAGGAAAAAAAAAAGTAAAGCACACCATAACCATCTAATAGGAAAATAACCTCAACCTTCTTTACCTGCAGGAAGCTAGAACTCACAGGGTTAAAAATTATTTTTCAGTCTCATTATGCATCCCACACACTAGAACATATCTGACATGAAAGGGAATAGATGGATATAAATACAGTACATGAAGTGCAGCATTAACTTTAGTACAGACAAATTACATTAAAAATTGTCAACAGTTAGTCTGGCACAACTGCTACACTGCTACAACATTTTGGGGGAAGAAAAGAGGGACTCAGGATGGTCTCATTTGTCTCCTTACAATGGGTCATTCAAAATTGAAGCCTGTGTTAACCCACCCTAGGCTTTGGGAAGCCTCAGTGGAAAGATGTTATTTCTGAAGGCACTTGTAAGAGCAGCTTCGTGGGGTCTGCACAGGGAAGAGGCAGCACTTTGTGGAGCTCCTTGTGGGAGTGTAATGGCTCATCTGGGAGATGCCTGTACTGCAGCACCCACCAGGGATGGCAGCTCCTCCTCATGTAGCCCTGCTTTCCAAAGGTGTTTGCAGTGCAGGGGCTTCTTAGTTTTGCTTCTCTTTTAACAATCCTGAGAGCTTAACAATTTCTTTCATTTAAAGGAGGAAAATCAAAAAGAGAGCCAGAAAACCCAATTTTCTATTTATTTTTAGTGCCACTTAATGTGCATCCTGCTAAGCCTACAATCATCCCAGCGTGAGCTGACTAGAAGCAGCAGCAGGTAGCTTCCTGACTAGCTGGCAGGGATCAGAGTGGATAAAAGAGAAATAAGACTAGGTTTGCCATGCAGAGTAAACCCAAGCAGGAGATTTTACTTGTGCCCTCCACCCACATTACAAAGAAATTCTTTTTTTTTTATGGCAGGGCCCCTTAGCTCAAGATACAAAACCCCAGTGGCCCCCTGAAAGATTTCACAAGACAAAATAACTGCTGTGAAACCACCCCTGGTGCCAGGGTCTGCTTTCTCTTCCTCATCTCTGCTTGTTGCAGACCCATTTCAGTATTACCTGGGGGAAGCAGCAGGAGCAGCTTCTCTCAGACAGGAATAGAAGTGGAATTTTGCAGTGAAGGTCCTATACCCCACAGAGATGCTTCCAGGTTTGACTCGCATCTTCTGGGCAGCTTAGCAGCAGCAGCTCACTAACACTCAGGGCAAAGGGTTTAGTACCCAGTGCTCAAACACTGTCATAAAACTGTTATTTCACTGACACCTGCCCAGTGGAAGAAAAGTGTGTTCTATTAGCTGCACAGACATGCATCAGCTTTGAAACTCCAAGGTCAGATCTCTATTTGAAGATAGGCATATATATATATGGAAAAGCAACAGGGGAAAAATTACTCAAAGGGAACATTTATTTCAACAGCAGCATTTCAAAACTTTTTCAACAAAATAAATATCATATCATTATGAGCTTTGTCCACTGGGGGAGTGCTTGCTAGGAAAAAAAAACTATACTGACAAGCCTTTGTGGTATAAACAACAATTCAAACCAGCTACTTGCCAGCCAAAATAATGCACATGTAAATACCCTTAGTAGCCAAATCAAATGGGAAAGCTGTGTGTTGGGTATAACACTTTGGAGAAACAGAAACTTAATCACTTTTTAATTCAGAGCAGTGGTGCTGTTCCCAGGACAAACTCCCTCCTTGCTGACTCAGGTGAGGGCACAGGAAGGAAGACAGCCACAATGACTAAAGAAGGCAGGCAAGACTCCCACCTCCTGCCAGGAAAAGCCATCACACAACACTATTCCTTTTTCTATCTAGCCTGCCATACATTCATCACAGATTGCTAATAAGCTGGTATTTAAACACTGTCCATTCACAAGTAAAATACATATTTGGCCTCGTTTTTATCATTAGGGGAGGTAATCTGGGGCTTTAGGGCAAAAAGCCAAGGCTCTATACAGAGTCTTTGTAGGGACCACACCTTCACCCCCCAGAGTTTACTATGCAGGTGCTCACCACAGGCACAAAACAAGTGTAATAGGGAAGATAAAGCATGAAAAAATGCAGGGACAAGGGCAGCAATACCTCACAAATCTGAGCTCCTTAATGTTGAGCCAGCAGAAAGTTACAATCATGCAGTTTTTTTTAGAGCAAGAGGACAGTCTCCAGACACACAATTAAGTCTTTTCACTGTCAACTTGCATCCGGGGACCAAACACAACAAAAGAAATCCCGCTTTGGAAGTGAACTCACTGAAATCACAGCAATTCCTACAGAAACTTACAACAGGCTTGAGGTCTGCCAAGCAGCCTGCCAGAGAGCAGGTTCCAGGACACCAGAACATACTCTGCATTTTGGTTATAGGGAAGTACTCATGCCTTTGCCCCTACTTCAGAGGAGAAAAGCAGCAGAAAGACCCCTGCTGTTCCCCAAGGGATTTAAAGAGCCCAGAGGTGTCTCCTGGGAGGGCCATCAGTCAGGTGCTAGCAATCAACAGCATCTCCAGTTCCACTAACACTTTGCTTAATGAAATTAGGTTAATTACAACCATTTCACTGACTGGTTTGCTATCCCTCTCCCTGTGGAAAAGCAACTGCTGGCTCTGCCAGGAGCTAAGCATGGGACTGAATTTATCCAGGCAGGATTTCCAGCCCTTAGTGATGGTATCACTCACCTCTCAGTGCATCTGAAGAAGACAGTGAAAGGCAGATGCAAGAAGTAATTTCAAATAATTCTTTTTATCTTGTCAACAGAATAACACCCAGAACTTATACTGAAAGCAAAATATGGGAGAGGGATAATCCACCAAGCTCTTTTACCTCTATATCTCAATTTAGTGTTAAGATTAGGTGACACAGAGATAAATCTCCTGTCTCTCTCTTCCTACACTTGTGAGGAAGAGTCTGCCCTCAGAAAACTCATTAACCCCCTAATTCACCAGGGAACTGAATAATAGCACCAATGGCCTCTACCCATCCATTCTGCAAATCTGGGGACAGGACTTTGAAAAGCAAGGGGATGATTCTGAGTGCCAAGGCTCATGCTAGGACACAGCACATGACCCAGCAAGCTGACAGCAACGTTCCCAGTGACTGTCAGACAATTGTAGCAGGACCGGCTTTGCACAGCTCCACTCATAGTGTGACATCTAATGTCAAAAACATCTGACACTCTTTGTCAATCACCAGAGTCAGCCCAACTTGGAGGCATGTGCTGAGCTACAGACAACAAAAAGAATGGACGGAATGCTGAGCCTACTGGGATACTCAAGAACATGGATATCAGGTTCAGCACTGGCATGGTAGAAGCTGTAAATACTTTATGTTTTAATTGCCTTGCTTGTGAAGTGGAGTAAATACCTCATCATAATGGGCATTTTGTGGGTCTAAATCCAGTCATACACCTTGTACCTCTCTGAGAAGATGACAGTGAACACATTCAGTTCAAAGTCTGTGCAGCAGCCCTGGATGAAAAGCATCTGGGCACACTGCTTATAAAATAGCCCATACATGGTGGCAAGTCCTGGCTGCCAGCAGGAAGCACCAAGAGCTCTGTCATTTGCTGAAGCAAAGTGCTCAGAGGTGTGAATATCACAGAGCCAGCATTACACAGAACACTTGTTTGCCAGGGAAATAGCTCATCCCCTGAAGACCTAAGCAGTTCCGTCCTGGAGATCACAGTGATGGACACGGGAAGTGTGGGGCCCTTCACCGGCCTGGGCAAGCTGGGGAGGTCAGATAGCACCTGTAGGTTTCTGCTGACCCCATGCAGAAATGTATCCCACTGTTCCTAGAAGATGAATTACCCCATACAGGGGCAGCAACCGGAGGCAATCGCTGTTCTCTCTTCTCTGGCTTGCAGCAGTGTGTCAAGCACCCGTTTGATAAACATGCACCACTGCCTGCAGGCCAACTCAAATTGGACTCCAAAATGTACCACGTGGCTTTGTTAAGGCAGGTTGCAAGGGTAATACATTAAGAAAAAGGCTACAACACAACTAAAATATTCTGCTAGTTTTAATTAAGCTCATTGCACTGCAAAACTTGCTGATTCCAGGGAGACATTTGTCATTGGGATTCCTTCCTCTTCTGTTTTGCTTTTAAGCTTAAAAACACCCAAATAGTAAACCAGCAAGTGGCTAAGTGATCCTAGTGAGCTTCCCCTCAAATTCCTGCAGTTCACAGTAAGCTCAGCAAGAGCCCATCTCACCACTGAATTCTGGATATGGTTTCCAGTTGGTCATGCAGGACATCAAGACAACAAATTACCAGGACAGGAGACCTTTCAGAGACATCCTCTGTTGTAGGACTTCCTTTCACAGAAATTATGTGTGAATTGCAAATGGGTCAAAAAAGCCTGTGAGACAGCAACTCCAGACAGGATTTGTTTCTCACTGACTAACTGTGAGTTCAGGCTTTTTAAAACCAGTCTTTGTCTCTTTACATATCATGCTGCTATAGGAATTGCAAAATAAGGAACATTTTCCCCGGCACACATTCATAACACAAAACAAAGGGGAAGCACCAGGTACAGGAACGTAACAGAAAATGTAGGTTGCATTCAAAAATATTATCAGGAGTATGCAGGGTATGTCATACCTCTACAATGAGCCTTGCTTTCATGAAAATTAATTAGGCACAGATTTCCAGTATTGCTTTTCATATCTCTTGCCTCAGCTCTTTGGTGTCACATCTCAGACAGCTTGGCCTTGCTATTCATAAGCACTGATCACCTCCAGCACGATCACAGCAATTGGGAGCTGCCCACTGAAATGAAGCTTTTTGATGTCTCAAAGTCCACATTCTGCCTCTTGTCTTGGATGAGAAAACAGGTGTCTACTGCAAGTATGCCTGTAATCTTCAGTGAAAGGGCCAGCAGGGACACAACAATGATTCTCTGCTGGTGGTAGCAATGCAGGGCAATCACAGGAAGAGCCTAGGAAAACCACTGCAAACAGATCTATTTTTTTTTTTAAATAACATACTAAGTGGGATTTGACGTAAGGAAACAATTTCACACATTACTTTCAGAGCAAAAGTTTCATTTCATCAAGTAGAATACTGATTATTCAAACCACATATTTTCCAATACATGGCCCAGCTACAGATCAGCTAAATGTTCACAGGCATCACTCCAACATCTCTCAGTTTTCTTTCTCAGTTCTCTCCCTGTCTGCTGTTTCTGCCTTCAGGAATCTCAATAATTCTAGTATTGCTTCTAGTTATTATCATCTATATTTGAAGATGTATTTATACAGTGAAGGAGCATGTTTAGAGCAAGGAATTCTCCGAAGTTTACTATGGGAGACAAGCTCACAGCAGATATAAGTGTCAATTCATAATATATTTTATGTCCATCTCAATTCTGTGGATGAAAAGTTGTAAAGGGAAGAGGAGCCTCTTCTACTTCCACTTTCTATACATTCTTCAGTCCAAGAGCTAGGGAAGATAACAGTGTCTGGACACATGAGTATCACTGGAAAAGTAGTTTTCAAGACCAGAATGGAAGTAGAACATTTTGGTTTAAGAAATGAGGGCTCAAGCATCTGTCCCAGATAAACACTAGAGAATGGGGATACTAAGTTCCTATAGTCCTGCATTAGTACCTCTAAAAGTCTCCTGTGCTGGACCTATCCAGCTACCTAGCTACTACAGCTAAGTGGAGTCTCATCCAAATTCTACTGTCTTCTGTTTGATGAATATGGAAAATTTGACACCTCCCACATCTATATTTATGCCATGCAAACTCATGACTACACAGGTAAGTAATTCATGGCCCTGAGGAGGTGAAATTACAGATTTTCTAACCATCAGTTTTTGCAGCTCCCAGAGAATAAACAGAGTTTGAGCTGAGCCTCTGAGCTTGGTGTTCAGGGAACCTCAGTTTATGTGCTGCACATGCAGAAAGGGAGTCCATCATAAAATAGTTTTTTTATTTCTGCCATATTTTCTCTAAAAACATAGGGTATACAATCATAAATGAAATCTTGCTATACCTCAATGTGCCAAGTGAGACAAAAGCCCCAAAGCTCTCATAAAAATTAAACCAAGACAAACTGTGCTCCAAATCCCCAGAAAACAAGAAAAACATTGGAATAGAGAAACATAATCCACTTGGCTCCTTTGTTGCTGCAGCACCAGGTATTTATGTTCTGTTGGAAACTGATGGTTCATAATGTCATGGATAACAACTCAGCAGCATGAATGGTAGCCCAGAGCAACTACATCATTGTGTGTTACTGCATGATATTCCCTGAATTTCTGCATGTTGATGCTCCTGAAATTTTAACAGTAGTTATTTGAGTGCAGGATATATTAAATTAATATATCCTTTCAAAACTCAAAACTATACTTTTCACTTGCCTTTACTTCACAAGAACGTAAAAAACCGAAATGTGGTCTTAAGGGGCTACCTTCTAAATAATCAGCTAAAATTGTGTTTTCTGGACAGAGACAGAGTTTTTTGGTGGGACTGTATTCAGATGCAAACCCAGCCTCATATCATGCAAGCTTCATTTCAAAACACTCTCCACACACCTGTTACATCAGGCTGCTCTATTCTGTAAGATGAAAAACTCCCTGTTATTTCTTCCTGCTTTTCCTACAAAGGAATGTTCTAGGGTTTGGACACAGATACAGTTGTTGTTTCTGGAACAGAGTGTGAAAGACTGCAGCACATAACTTACCTCAAGCAATTGAGGCCATTGTTTATCCATGGATACAGGAAAGCACACATTCCATAAGCTTGTGGATATTTTATGTCTGCTGACTCCTTTGCCCCTTCAGAGCTATTTCAGCAAACTAAAACTAAAGACATTTCCCACAAAAAAGATTACACAGGCAAAGACACAGATAATGATACAGCTGCTCAGCTGTTAGTGCTGCAGCAGTAGTCATTGCTCAGCTTTAGTTGTCATATTAAAATAATTGACTGCTAATTACTTAAGCATTAAGATCAGTTTATCAACTCTACATTATCTAGCATGAAAGCCATTGGTAGCTGGGCACTTGCTGTTTGCAGTTGTCGCATGTAATTTAATAAGGAGCTTTGTCTTAGTGTTTATTGCAATTTATGTTAGTCCCTTTAACTTTTTTCCCTTTTAGCCACCTAATGGTTGATTTTACCTTCTTTGTGTTTTTCATACAAATGGACCTCCCTGGACCTTGTTTCATTCCCTCCTACAGTACACCTGATGGAAGATTGGAAGCAGAAAATTTCCAAGGATGGTACGTTCTCTTATGTGAACAAAGCCAGAGGAGTTGCACGTGGGATAGCATCTCCAACTTTTAACAAATCCTGGCACTTGACCTGGAATCAGACTGGAAAGACCTGGAGACAATCATGTTCTTTGGAGAGGTTCCTTGCTCTGAGTGTAGCAGTGAAGAAACCCAGTTAGGTACTGACTGTAGGTGAGCAAGGTGTGTGTCCAGAGAACTTTAACATGGTAACACAGCTAGAGGTGGGCAGTCATTACTATTCACTAATTAGTATGACCTTGCTGGACAAGAAATGTATGAATTAAAACTGCATAGATTTTAGTATCAGAAATAGTTGTTTGTTGGGGGTTTTGTTGGTGAAATTCCCCACGGCAATGCATGACAAAAAGGTTTCTGGCAATTCTAAGAAGGTATGTAAATGAACTTGTAAATGAAATAAAATAGAATTTACAAGTCTATGCTTTCCAGCTGCTTAAAGAAATGCAGGTCTCACAATCCTTACCCAGAAGATAACAGTAGACATCCTTTCCTGGCAGGCAGTATCGTTATTTAATATGGCGGCCATCTAAAATCTTGGTGGGTTAACTTTCCCTACATATTTCAGTGGGAATTCACCTGAAAGAAAAAATATATATAGCTGCAATTCTTTGCAGAGTGCAGGAAGAAGACAACGCTAATGCTGTGATATCAAATAACATGAATGAGTCCTGAAAGCTCAGCCCTAGTCCTTCACACTCTCCCTTCCCTCTTATCCAGGGAGCCTTGGGCAAGCTGCAATCTCCCTCTATAAAGCCAGAGTAATTCTATTTATTTTCTTTGCATGATAAAGTGGATGAAACTCAAGATGCATTGTCTTAGGCAAGAAGAAATGTTTGAGGATGTTGGCCAAGGTGGGAGATGAAGCAGACCTCTGCTCTAGGGCCATGGTCACTTGTTCTTTCCTTCAACCACATGCTGGTGAGCAAAAAGCTCAACTTGGCTGGTGGCTTCCAGGTTCCCAGTAGAGTTTTTTCAACGGGAGAGTGCAATCCACTCTTATGAATAAAAAAAAGTAGCAGGAGTTCCACTCTTTTACTAGCTGGAAAAGATTGAACAAGATGCTGCTTCATTAGAAACCCCTCCCCTCAAGGCTTTAGCACCCAGCATCTTGATTGGCAAGTGCCAGACAAGCCTGATGGGAAAGAAGAGATCCCACAACAGGGAACCCAACAGCATGGATGCTTGATTTCTTTGGGAAAGAGTCTCCTAAGGAGCTGTATGGGGTTAGGTAACACAAATAATTTTTGCAACTTCAAATAAATTAATAGGACATCACATTACCAAAGCCCAGCTATTTTAAGCCATTAAGTCACTCTCACCGTCCTGTGTACGTGTGAGGGAAAAATCTGGGAATAAATGTATTGTTTTAGCATGGCAAGCAGTTTATTTCAAAATTGCACCACTTTTAGTTGTATTTGTAAATCTTGATAAGATTTATGAAACAAGACAGTTTAGGTGACTCAGCTCACCTATTCTCATGTTACTTCAAGAATAAACAACAACATGTTGTGTTTTGGATGGGTATCTGCCATTGAAGCCCATACAATTGAAAGATCATTTTACTTCCAGCTTTCAAAGCTCTGCCTGTGGACTGAGTCCAAGCATGTAAAATTTCCTCCTGCAAGTACTTGCCAAAATTGTAATCACCTTATTAATAAGGGCTTTGTTGTGGTAATGATACAACCTATCTGTGCTATAAACAGCAAGAAAACTGAGTTAGGACTATTCACAAATTCTTCTTTTGTAAATATATGTACACTGACAAAATGAAGACAATTAAAATCTCAGGCTGAAAACAGAAGGTGGAGTTTGAACACTGATTTCATGGGCCTGGGTGATGAGAGCTGGCCAGGTGTGGATGTGTGACTCAAATCTAGACAAGCTGCAAGCCAAGATAAGACTTTTGGTTTGCTGTTGAGTGCTTCCAAGTTGCTCCTAGTGCCATGAACCAATCAGTAAGTCCTAGTCCTCTTCCAAAAGCATGATGATGACCAGCGTAGAGGTGGCTGTGCCAGCACTAAGAGCTCAATTTGAAAGCCTGCAGAGTTCCTCTGGAATACCCTCCACTGTGCTGTTGTGCAATCCCACCACTTTTGTCCCGATTCCCTCCAAATGCATTATCCTGCACCTGGACTCAGCTCAGGGATGCACAGCAGGTCCCTGGCAAGACAGAACTCAGTGAGAGCACAGTGCAAGATGTGGGCAGCACTGAGTGCCCCTCCAACCTTCCCTCCAAGCCTTTCCAGGAGGGCCCACAGATATAAATAATCCCAACTTTATATCTGAAGTGTGGTTGATTATGTAATTACCTTGCTCATGTGACTGGACCAGTAAGGCCCCTTAGAGAGCAGGCTCAGGCCATTTGGGTTTCAGGCTGCTAGTGGCTGGTAGTCCAGGTGGCAATTAGCCCAGCCAGTGAGGATTAACCACATGTGCCTCTGATCTATATAAGGGGATGTCCTGGGGTGACATTATGGTGCTTGTATCACCAATCATGTGTTCTGTTCATGCCTGGTATTATGTTCTGTGCTTTCAGGACCGACTCTGAAAGTGAAGGTTTGTTTTGTCTGGTTATCAGCTGGCTCACCTCCCCCATGGTCTGTGTTTAGGGGAGGCTAGGCTCACTGGCTTGCTTGCTTGCTTTTGCTTATTAGTTAGTTTAGTTTTTTTCCTTTCTTTCCCTTTTCCTGAAAACCATTTGAACCTGTTCCGGACAGGGACCTGGGAAACACCAAGAAACACCGAGAGTCTACATTTTGTGATCTGCAGCAGTCATCCCCAGCACCGGAGACTGATAACTGGCCGACCACTCGCAGGAGAGACTTTCTGAGTTTGTCATCCTCTCAGAGCGGTGAAACAGTTTTTTTTTGTCATCTGGGGCTGTTAATTTTTTCCTTGTGCTGGGGAGTGTTTTGTTTGTTAAATAAACAGGTTTTTTTTCCCACTTCTCTCAGGAAATTCTTCCCGAACCCAGTGGAGGGGGGAGGGGTCGTGGGGGTTTGTTTTCTGGGGGCTCCTTCCGGAGTTTTTTTTCCGAAATTTTGCCCTAAACTAGGACAGGGAAAGAGGTCCCAATAAAGAGGGCTCTTGCTGCATGACCTTCCTGTGTCTGTGGTCACATTCCTGCCTCCGTCACATCATTGCCACCTGAAATAGCTCCTTTTTTGTTTTTGCCTCCTTGATGAGCTGTGATACGGGTGAAGAGGAGACAAGAGGCTGTGCCGGTGTTGGTGAGAGCTGTGCTTGCTGTCCTGTCCATTCTGATGGAAGTGTTTCCCAGCAGCAATGCAGAGAAGGAGCAGGCCACGTCCAGTCACACTTGAACGTCAGAGTAATGCAAGGACACATGAAACAAGGAGAAAACCAGGAGCTGCTGCACACTGGGTTTGTTCTGAATTTTGGTGTTCTGAATGCTGCTATTTGGAGGCAGGTGTCTCAAGGCCCTGGTGAGGACAGTGTTCCACATGTGGAGCCTCTTCTGCTCCCTCCCATCCCATTTCCATTTGTGCACCCAGGCAGCTGAGGGAAGGGGAGCAGTATCTCCCACCTCCACTCATCTTGTATTCTGTCCTTCCTTTGGCAGCGGAAATGTGCTGGCCACATGCCCCAACACACTGGCGACAACTATCTCTAAGCAGTGCCTTACCCACCAGAATTATTCTCCCCAAGGGATGGAAGAAGAATGCTGTCCTTAGCTGCTCTCCATTTTGCTTCCATGGAGTTTCCCTCTCCCAGTCTGGATTACATGGCCAGGGGAGCACAGGCAGCGCTGGCTCCATATGAACGACTATTCCCAGGAGGAGGATACTGGCATTCTGGGTGGGAGAGCTCACCCTCCTGCAGTCAGCAGGAGACAGAATTAATTATGTTTTTTACCTTATTAGTTGAATGGTTAGGCATCTGGTTTTGACAGAAGAGAAAAAACTTGATTCTGCTGTTCAGTATCTAGTGCTGAACAGAGGCCTTATGTCTACAGGGATTTTAGTCCAGCAATTTTGATGAGCCCTACATTCACCTACAGTAAATATATATCTGTGCTCCTGGAGAAGCCATTGTAAAAGGAACTTTGAGTAAACCTTTGATAACTCTTCCCTTACTTAAAACCATCCCCTTTGGTTGACAGGGTGATATCAAGACTTCAAATTGGAGCTGGTGAAATGCTCAGATCAAAAAGGATGAATTTATCTTCCCCGTAATCTATAGCTGCTATGTCAGACACCGTGCTGCAGTGGGTCCTGCTGTGTGCCGTATGCCACTTATAAAGCAACAATAAACCTTCCCAGATAGTGCCTCGCACAAAGTGTTTACCAGAATATAGATTGCTCTGAGATACAGTAAAAAGTTGCTCAGAAATAAGAGATCAGGTAGGCTGACCATTTCAGCCGTGATTTTTTTTTTTTTGTTGAGCCTTGGTTTTGCCTTTTTGCCTTTTTGTTTTTTGCTTTTTTTTTTTTTTCCCCAGCAGCATCTAAGTGCAATAAAATATCAGTGAGAAGAATTGCTATAGCAACAAAGTATGTTCTCCTAATGGGGGCTGTGTGTAATAGCTGACTGCCACTAGAACTTTAAGGAGAAGGAATAAAATCCATCACTAAAGCAGGAAAAGGAAAAGCATTAAAATTAAGATTTTATTGTTCCATGTTTTATGTTTACTTCCTTCACATCTCCAGATGATCTAGAGAACTTTCAGTAGTTCCCATCTCCTATTTACTGCTTCACACAAAAATTTTCAAAAACTTAAAAAAATAATGTTGTGAATTATCTATCAGTAGTAATAAAATGATACAGTTTTGCATTCAACAGTAGCAGGATTGCTGTGAAGGTGAGGAAATAGGAGACTATAGCAGCACTGGGAGACCACAGGTGAGACAGCAGTTAAGACTGACACAATGCCAATACGGAGCAAGATGTCATCCTTCCTGTCAAGATTCACAAAATACAGAGAGTGAGGGGGAAACTACCCTGGATAAATAAAGTAACAAGTTCAGGATCACTCAGCAAGACAGTGGCAATGTCAGGACCATGTCCTCTCACTGTCCATCATCTAATAAAGCCGTTTATAAAACTAATTTTGCTGTTCTTGTGCAGTGTGATTGTCACAAACCTTAAGGTGGGCGATGTTTGCAGAGAGGCTGGTTTGTGACTGAGTTCACTGTGACAGCTAACCTGTCCCAGGTAACAACTGTACCCATTCTCCATTCACCCTTAGTCAGGTACTAAGACCATCTTTCCCTTCCCTCCTTTTTTCTCTGTGTCTCAGACTGTGGTACTAGTCACAGCACAGAAAAGGAGGATTATAAAGTGGACAAGTTGTGACCTCCAAAATTATTACGCAGGATATCCAGAGAAAGAGAAGACTGGTTAAAGAATTTAACTTCAAGTCACAACAGGTTTTCTCCTCTGCTTCTGGAATGATGAAGCTTCAAACGCCTTCAAAGATGCTTTATGCTGATGGAGACAGCCCTTGTCTTGTGTAATAATGTTGTCTCATGCTGACTCTGAACAGATCCTCAAAGTATAATCTGAGACAAATTCTGTCTGCAGGTGAGCAAACTGAAATGCTATATTAAAGTCAGTGGCAAAGCAAGGCAAAGAAGCAGCAAGTCCAGAAAAGTTGATTCCTTCTGCCCTGGTTGAGTCTGCATACTCAGGTTTGGGAACTGCAGAAGGAATGTATAAAAATCAAAAGGCTCTTTTAAAAGATTCTCTCCCCACAGTGAAATTATTTTCTGGCATATCTTTGCAACGAACCTTGTTATATGTTGTCCTGTTTATAACTTACATGTCTCCCTAACAAGCAAGCTCCTCAGAGGTAGAAAAGCAAGTATGATTTGAATAGAGCTGTATATCACAGTTTGATATTCCCACTCTGGCTAAGATTTATAACAAAAGAATAGCAGCATGGGTCAGCCAGGGAGGGACAATCTGCAGAAAAGAAAACTGAATAAGTAAAAATTTCCTTATTTTTATGAAAGACCTTTTTTTTTTAAGTGAAAGAGAAGAGTGTTTTAAGGCTCCCATTCTACCAGACTAAGCAGCAAGTTGTCTTCAATTTAAAATACAATTTCTTCTTATTAGTTCCACCTCTAACATTCTTAAACAAGGCATTGTATCAGATAATTGTGAGAACAAGGATATATGAATGACTAAATCATAACCAAGCATACAAATTTCAAAAATCATATAATGGTACACTTTAGATGTTTACTGTGCGTGAAAAACAGACAAAAGCAGCACTGGAGTTTCCCTCAGACAGCAGAGGTCACCTTGGGTTAAAATCCTGCCAAGAATCAGTGCAGGCAGACCAGACAGCAGCTCCTTGGGTGGGAGAGGGCAGAGGAGGCAGATGTGCACTTTTGCCAGGACTGCTCTCCTCAATCTAAGGCACCAGCCACCGCATAATTTCTTGTGATGGACTGAGAGCAAACCTGCAACTTTCTAATCTGGCAATCGCAGACAACTGAAACCCAGTAGGTAAAGCTGTCCTCACGTACACTGTAGTCAGTTTTACAGACTACAGCAAAACAGTGGCACATCCAAGTGATAATGGAGTCTAATTTCTCCACCAACATAAATGCACAAACAGGAGAGAGATCAAGGTTCAGAAAATCAAGGACTGCCATCTCTTATTTGCAATTGTGAATAGGAGTGCTCAGGGATTAGAGTCATGCTCTATTTTCAGCTTTCTCTGGTCCTATGAAACTTTTATTGCTTTTTCATCTGTTGCTCAGCTATTATCACCTCCTGCTCTTCTGGGTAATCGTGTTAAAATGGGAATTGTGCTGCTGGGTTGTTCCAAAGAATTTTTGCACATGCTAATTCTCTGGGAAGGTATTCAAGGACCTGACTGAACACAGGGGTTTCCCAGAGCCCTGCTGCTGCCCTATTTGTGATGCTCTCTCAGTTTCCTGCTGCTTCCCAGCATCCTCAGTGTTTTGGGCATCATGATGATTTGGTCCTCCTCAAGGTAGAAGATCAAATGTGGTTAGTGAGCTCCAGTTTGGGGGCCAGACAAATAAACCATAGGCAGTCCAGCAGCAATGTTTTGGGTTCAAGCTACCACACAACAAAAAGAGTTTTGAAAGAGTTTCTTGCTTGTGTCCATTTACCCTAAATGATGAAATTAGCTTTGTTTGGAAACTGAGCACACACTGCCTCTTCTCCTGAAGGCTTAGCAAGTTTCTACCCAGCTGGGAACTGTTTCCCAATCCCAGAAGACTGAGCTTGCATAAATGTTTACAGATGAAGTTACTTACATTCTTAGTGCTAGAAAAGGAGAAAGAGTAAGGGGCTTGGTGAAGTGAGGAAGTGACTCTACATGCCTCCCACCAGCTTTTTCCAATTGCCTTTGCTTACCAAACTGATGTCTAGCTGCCACCAGGACCTGGGGAAGACAGCAAGGGCTCTAATAGTTCTATAAGTCTTGTTACAGATTCCCTACCCCCAGAGGAAGCTAACTGATCCTTGTCTCATCTTTCAGTGTAATATAGCTTATGTACATCACATTTTAGCACAGTCTTTTCCCTGGTATGCATGGTTTTGACAGATTGCTTATCCATCCACCAGTCAGTACACAGCAGGCTAAGCATGGGTTTGTACATCAGCTCTCTTCCATTTAAGAGCTTCCCTCACTGTGAAACAGACTGATGGAGAGGTCCAGCTCTTTAAAAGGGATGTTACAAATAACTTCAAGTGGTTTAAAGCTGTTTGGGCTTTCTGAGAAGTATTTTTTGTTGTTTTTGTTTTGTTGTGTTGTTTTGTACTACCACAACAGAAAAAAAAATTAAGCTGCAGGGACTTCTCATTGTATCAATGACAGAATGCCATCACAGATATTAGCTGGAATTACACCATCCTTCAATGTTTTTCCTACCTGTTCCACAGATCAGTTACCATGACTAGTGGTCAGTCAAGTTTTTCTATCATGTTTTCCTACGGAAAAAACCCAAAACTCCTGTTTTAATTGAGGAGTCATACTATTTGATTTAATGTGAAGGTATAAGAGAAAAATAAAACAAAAGACTAACTCCTCAAGCAGAACAGTTATAAAACAAAGCCATAAAAAGTGCCTCTTTCATTTACTTTGTTTGAAGATGATCTCATTTGTATTTTGGGCACAGATTTACCCTGTTCAAATCAAATTTCTATGAATAGAAAAAAACTGTAACTGTGATAAACACCCACAATTATAGCACTTGATTTTCTCTTCCATAATTTAGCACAGCTTTAGCTGGTAAACTCTCTCTTCTCAGGAAAGGAAATTGTAAGCCCTGAATTTTTGCACAGTAGTTTGCAGGGTGTATGGTGTGTTCCTCTGAGTCGGGTACATTGTCCAATGGTGCCTAAAGCAGACAGTACTAGTCATAGAATCATAGAATAGTTTGAGTTGGAAAGGACATTTGACAGCCATCAAGTGCACTCAAATCCACTGTCTATGTCATTGAGAAAGACACTAAACAGTCCTGGTCCCAGTGTGGATCCTTGAGGGACACCACCTTTCACTGACCATCAACTGGACATTGAGCCATTGACTGCTATCTTCTGGATGGAATTATCCAACCAATTATTCATCCAACCAATTATTCATCCCTGCATCAAATCCACTTCTCTCCAGTTTAGAGAAAAGGATGTTGTAGAGGAATGTGTCAAAGCCTTACAGGAGTCCACATAAATGACATCCATAGCCCTTCCTTTCTCCACTGATGCAGTCACTCCATCACAGAACGTCACGGGATACGTCAGGCAGGATTTGTCCTTGGTGAAGACGTGTTGGCTTCACCAAGTCACCTCCTTGTTCCTCTATGAGCCTTAGCACAGCTTCCAGAAGGATCTGTTCCATGATCTCCCCAGGTACAGAGGCGAGGCTGACAGGTTGGTACCTGCCAGAGTCCTCCTTTCTGCCCTTTAATAAAAATAGGTGCAATGTTTTCCTTTTCCCAGTCACCAGAGACTTCACCTGACTGCCATGATTTCTCAAATGTCAAGGAGAGTGTCTTGGCATGTACATCAGCCAATTCCCTCAGGTCTCGTCAGGTTCCATAGACAGGCATGTCGTTTCCTCAGGAGGCATGTTCCATCTTGAGTAGGAATGCATGTTTTAGGAGTTATGAAGATAAATCATTCCTGTCCCTTCCTCCACCCCCTTCCTTAATTAAACTAATTAAACAAAGAAAAGTTAAACAAGAACAAATTTGTTGTACATCTGCTTCCCTGTGCTATGTGAAGTTTTCGTCCCTCTCAAACACTCACTGGTGCCTCTTCCCTAGGAAAGGTCTTTTCTAGGAGAAAGGTTTTTAAAAAGGAGAAATGGATGCATGTGGCACAGTCTATTCAAGGATGGTCACAACTGCTAAAAGCTTTCCACATCCTGGATAAGTGATTCCATCTCTCCTGCTCAGGCCTCTATTCTCTGTCTCTATGAAAAAGCAAAAGCCACTCAAGCCCTACACCAGTTATCTTCTTGATTTTGAGATTTCTGGTATCCCAAGTCCCAGGCTGGGACATATCTCTCCCTCCCCCTGCTCTGCCCCCATCTTCTATCCCAGGAAGAGAGGTGGCCTGAGCAAAATATATTTGAGTACCTCAGTCTTCTCCTCATATCTTGTTACCTGTGTTGCTCATTTTGGGGGGAGGTGGGGAGTTGCTCTTTTTGACACTCTCTTTTTCTGAAAGACATCCCCTGTAGAGAAGCCTTCCCTGTCATTCCTTGCATGCCTTGCCAAGTTCAGCTCCATTCACGCCCTGGCCTTGCTGACCCCATCCCTACACAACTGGACAGCGTCTCTGGGCTCTTCCCAGGTCACCTGTCCCTGCTTCCACTGTCTGTGCATTTCCTTCTTGCCCTTTAGTCTCAACCCAGCAGGTCTCTTGCCTTCTTTTCCTGATTCCTTACACCTGGATATCAAGAGGTTTTACATCCTATGGAAAATATCTTAATTAATCTTATATAAAAAGTCTAAGGGTGTTTCCCATGGAGTCCTATACCATAAGTGAGCCAAATACACAAAACAGTTACTCTTTGCTTCTTTGCTCTTCTGTGTAGCTTAATGTTTCCAGGTGAGAGACAGTGGCAGAAGACAAAGCCTGCAGATACCTTTCTGAAAGCTTTTTCCTCCTTAGAGCAGCTCATCCAGCTGCTTGTTAGGGACATAAGTGCACAGTGCATCAGCCCTGTTGTGGTGTGCTCAGCACAGGCTCAGCTCCTGGTGGTGTCTGTGGTGTGTTACGCGTGCACAGCGAGCCATTCTGCTTCCCTGCCAGAAGAAAGAGAAAGCACAGGAGCAAAATGGAGAGAAACAAGCAGGAAGATCCAGATCAGTAGAGTCCAGAGTACAGGTTTGGAAGGTAGAAAGGCCAGGATGGTGACAGCAAAAAGTCCTTAAAAGGCAAAGAAAAAGAATAATCTTAGAGTTTGAAAGATGGGTTGGGTGGTAGAAGAGAGCTGGAAAGCATGAAAACTGAAAATGACTGAGCAATGGACACAGCAGCAAAAAGCAAAAGCCATTTGCAAGGAGCAAGCTCTGTGAATATCAGCAGTCCAAAAAGCGCTTTAACAATCCCACCAGCCCTATTTATGAACACCATTTTTTAGCCTTTCTCTAAATGCAGTGGGAACTAGGGAATGAAATCTAGGGTCATCCATATGACACAGTTCATAAAACTTCCTAAAGATGAGATGTAGATCTGTGAGAGTTGTAATATAATGGAATAAATGCACACCCTATAAAATGTGGAACACCATCACAATAATTCTCATTTTGAGGATAAGTCATACACAAGGATTCTGGCCCTTGTCACTTTGTTGTGTAGGAAAGTCTTCCCATTTTAATTACAATACTGAAGCCAAACTGAGAATCCTGGCTGGGGCTACACTCCCAGGAAAATTGTCTGTGATCACTCAGTACAGAGTAGGACTCTACTTTTTCTTTCCTATGCATAATCTGAATAAGGCATTGAAATAATTTACATTTTTCGTAATGATCAGGGAGTTGAAATAATGAAAGATGATCATGAATATTTTAATTGAAGAATAAAATGATATTAAAATAATCTTCAGATTTCTCTCATGCTTTGTCAAAAGACACCAATACCATAGTGGCATTGCAATTTTTAGAAATGCATTATAGATTCAGATATTCGCTATTCATAAAGTTCATTGATGCCCTCTTTCAAAGGTGCTTTAGAAAAGAAACCTGTTTAATCTTTGAAAACACTGTAGTTTGTAATTAAATATATCCACAACATAGCTGTAAAGATATGCTTCTTCATCATAAAATCAAAATCAGAATATAGGACAAGATCAGTGCAATTGACAATTTCTGTTGTTGCTAATGTTTTATGCAGTATCCTTCAGATGACCACAGCCCCTAATAAGTTTCTTACAGAATCACACTAAGGCTCCTTAAGAGAGGCAGGATTCACAGCAGACATAGGTGATGCTAGAGTCTATCTTGCACCAAAATTTTGTATTTTAAGGATATCTGTTTTCTTTTCATCAAAAACCTTGCAAGTCTACAAAAAGACCATACAAGTTAAAGTAAAATGCATTTGCCTTAGTGGGAGATCTGAATATCAGCTCAAAATTATACTGTTGGTTTTGTTTCTGTTTCACTATTCATGAAGTTTAAGTATTACAACAAAACATGACTGCATTTCTTGGTGTGTGTGCAAAGTCTAAAATAATGATTTTAAACTTTATATATTTATAAACATACACCTCTTTAGAGGATTTCCATTATGCTTGTACAGCCTAATATCTGCAAAGACAACAGGAAGCTCCAGGACTTCCTGCATTGTGTTCAAGCTGCTTGTTTTTAGCATTGCTTAATGCTATATAACCAGTTGTAATACTTCAAAAACAAAACTAATACTCAAAAAATAGAATTACAGATGGCTTGGCTTCTTGAAAAGTGTATTATTTTCCAATGCTATGCTATTTTAAAAATTGTCTATTTTTGATCATTGATTATTGTAGGTTAATTAGATCCTTATGTTTCTCTTCCCTAACATTTTGAGAATATCCAAAGACACACTCCCTTTTATCCGTGAGATGCAGAGAGCAGAACAGGAAGTCTTGTCAGCAGAGCAACACACTGATGAGAAACACAAACCATTTAGAAGCCCATGTGCATTAATGTATATTCTCTTCATATTTCTCTTACTCCAGAAGGTAAAGGCTTCAAGTGTGCAGATCCCTTCAAATCCTAATTAATTATATTTTCAGAGAACTGAGGCATTGATATAACTTTTAAGAATGCAGTAGGATATCCACAAATAATGCTTCTCTGAAATCTCATCACTGCAGAAGAAATACTGATCTCAGTAGGAGTTATGTCCACCATAACTGGGGAGGTAAATCCCACTGCTCCTTATGCCTGGTTCCTGATGCAGGATGCTGGTGAAAACTACAAAAGAGCAGCCTTGAAGGCAAAAGGCAGGGCAGTATAAGTGCATGAAGGACACTGAGGCATCAGCACTGCTTCATCTCAAAAATTACCTAAATGTCTGATGCTAAGTGGCCAGGAATTAATTTAATCTTTGGGTTGCTCACACAGAGCTGATCAAAGGGTCTGTCCTTAAAAACAGGCTACTTGGAAGAATCAGTATAATTGTATGTCAAGGGGGCACAGGGGCTTTCTTTGGAAATGAAAAAGAGCCTTTTATCTGAAAGGATAAACAGGCAACACAGAAGGGATTTTTGAGAATAGGATTTCACCTTCCCAAAATTACCAGAAAAGCTTCCCTCAGCAGAATAATCATATCTAAACTCCTGGCTATCCAAAAAGGTACTGCTTCTTATCATCTTCAGTGGAGTCCCAGTCTGCCCTGCACCTCACCTCAGGAAAACAGCTCAGCTTTTAATCAGTTTGCAAATATAAAGGTTCATTTAAGAAGCAAGTGCTTGTGCCCACCTCACTGTATTTGTACCTGCTGCCCCACTGCCTTGCCTCGATTTCCCTGCCCTGCCCAGCATCCTCCACAATGCAACCTTATCTTCCCAAACCAGACAAACAGCTCCCTCCAGATGCCAGGCCAGTGCCACTGCCATGGCAATAAACTGGCAACAGGGGATTAGAGGTATACTTATTGAAGGAAGAACTAAATGCCTCTTCCAGGGGCTGAACACATCACCTCCACCTCCCTAAGGTCAGTGAATAGCAAATTGTTTCTGAACTTCCCTCCATCTGGAAGTACAATTATGCTAGTTAATCTTAAAATGCCTTTGGCAGCTGTCATCTGGGTTTTTTTTAATATTATCCTTAAAACTTTTGTAATGGTAAGTACACATGCCGTGGGAAATAATGGCCCTTTGTGTAACAAGCAATACACATACTTTGTCCAATCATTTTTACAGTGTTTTTCTCCATTTCAGAAGTTATTATCACAGGACAGATTGAAAGCTGAGCCATCATACCACACCTTAAGTGCAGCAGTGGAATGTTCTCTCTTTTTCTCCCTTCCCCCTTCAGCTTTTTTTATTCTTCAAACCAAAGGTGTACAGGATGCTAATTGTGACCAAAATGCTATTATTCCTCAAGAAACCCAGCCTCATTCCAGCACAGCATTTGCTGCTCTGCTCTTAGATCCCAGCCTGTGTGTCCCTTTCAAGCTTCTGCCAGCCTCCAAAACAGCAATCATCCCCTGTCACGGACTTCTGGTGACGCCACATGTTAAATAACAGGCAAGGACTCAGGCCCTGCATAAACAAAAAATAAAATAGTGTCTGCCTATCATTTTTGATGACAGGTAAGTGCTGTGGATCTAAGAAGTGAGAAGCCTGCAGACTGAGGCAGCTGGAGGCACTGGTGAGAGAAGTTCACTTTGAGACAGTGCAGCTGATGTGCTGAGTGTTGGTCCTCAACAATTTCTCCTTGTTTCAACTTGGAGCAGGCAGGGGCACACTATTGTGTGTGAGAGAGAGATCCTTGAGATCTTTGTCTTGGCACTGTCCTCTGACTAGCTAGGAGATCCCAGCTGACCCCAGGGCTCTTACTGTGCTGCATTTTCCTGGAAGTGCCCAAGCTGGAGAGTTACTGTAAAAGCACTAAAATTTAAGAAAAGAAAAGTAAAAGAAATCCACTGAGAAGCTGCTTTTAGTGAGAACATTTTCCAGTGTGAACCACATTGCTTAGAATGGGAAATGCTTGAGGCTAACTCTGAACCCAGGTCCAAACTCCCTTACAAAGATTGTGAAGGAATCCAAAATGTGTCAAAGATATCAACTCTAAGTTCAGCACCTGGTTTATGCATAGTGCTTGTCTCCTTTTGTCATTTGTTTTTTCTTCTTATACTTCTTTTAGAATGCCTGACTGATGAAAAACACTCACAAAATTATGAGCCAGCAACTGTCCCAGGTATGATCCTGGATTAATTCTCAGGATCTGATGCTTTTTCTACAACAGGCCCTGGTAGCAAAGGTTGGCACTTACCTTCTGGTGCCTGAGTATCCTTCCTCCCCAGAAAAAAGCAATCCATTTCCCATCAGAAATGTTATTTCAAATTCAGCGAGTAGTGTTTAAAGCAAAGGTCACCATTAGTTCTGGATGTGCTAATGTACTGTGCTTATGATGGTTCTGAACGGACTCTATATTTCAGAACATGAGGGCTATAATACTTATTCCACCTAGGATTCTAAGTAGGCACTTAAAACATGTTTTCATTAGGTGTAGTTGCCACTATATATATATATATTAGGTGTAGTTGCCACTATAATCCACTCAGAGGATTTCATCTCGAAGTTTTCAAAATAGTTTTATGATTTTACCTCTAGCCTATATATATAATTTGAAATTCAAAATTTTATGTCCCTTTGGTATATATGTTTCAGTGCCTGAAATAAATTAAAAATCTAAGTCCCGGCCTACATTGTTGGAAGAAAAATTGAAAGTCAGATAATGTTAGGCAGCCAGAGCTACCAAATGATTAAAGAGTGGTAGGTAACTTAGCTCCAGTCTGTGGCAGGTGACTGTATCCTGCAGCTTGAACAACAGAAATCTCTCTGCCATGCACAAAGGAAAGTAGTTACTTATCATGTATTAAGGTTAGGGCCATGTTGGATATGTGTATATAGTCTTTTGCAGTTGACTGGCAGTCACTATACACTATTTATCTGCTGGGAATTTTTGTAGTAATCTTAAAACTGTGAAGCAATTTATAATGTCCTCCTTTCACTCAATATATTCTTACCAGAGAAGCAGATAACAGAATAACTTGGGACTGAAATCTAGTCTAATATTTCAGAGCCCTTGAGACCCTGATCAGACCATTGCTCTGTATGCAGATAATTTCCTACTAAACTAAATGGATAGTGCTTTATTTTGTCCACATAAAAATAGCCCTAAGACCTTGTATCTGAAAAAAACAAGAGTCTGAGCTCCCTGATGTGCATGCAACAAAAAATCTTATTTAACTAACAAAAGAATGAACTAGGGAGGAAAAATGCAGATGTTAAAGCAGATTAAAAATTGACTAGCACAAAATTTTTCCTCAAGTTGTAGATATTCTGGGTAGACTGCACTCACCTGGGAAGATAACTAACAACATACTTCTCACTCTGGAGTCTCTGGGCCAAATGCAGCTCTCAGTTAACCAACCTTAAATCTCAAGTAAATCTACTGATGTTACCATAGAGTTATGTCAGCTTCACTGAGAGCATAGTATGATGCCTTGTTTACAAAATCAAGCTCTGAAAGGTACATCTGTGTGTGCATTTTGATTTGCCAATAAAATAATTTTATGGAGGTAAATTTATGGAAATACTTAGAATATAAATCCAAAGGACACTTTTAGTCTTGTATTCATTAAAGATTATGCACCATTTTACAAGCAGGTACTCAAAAATACAATATGGAATACAATTAAAAGGAATAACTTCACAGAGGTTTCTTATTTTACCAAGCCTTTGCTATCTGAATATGTATAAGTGACTGCTCCTCTAGGAGAAAAGAATATACATGCCCCAGTCCTTGTATTTGTCTACCTAAAAATATCAATACATTTCTCCTCACAAAAACTGAAGGAAGAACACAGACAACATTGCCCCTCTATCTTTAATCAAGCACAGAGTCAGGAGAAATCATTAGATTTCCCAAAGGCCAGACTGGGAATGCAACATTTAAATAATAAGGAGAGAAATCCAGTTTTCCTGCACCAGCCCTCTGCTTGTACTCGATCACTTCGTAGGGATGGAACATCGTGCAAGGATAGGGGGATTGGGAAAAATGTCTATGCTAACTCCCAGATCAACACATACCATAATGAAGCCAGAAGAACTGTTATCTTAAGCATGTAGGCATTTATTTACATTTTTTAGCTAGATCATACCTGAGTGTATGCAGCTTATAGTTTGTTCACTGGAGGCAGAACAATTCATAAAGGACTGCTGCTTCTTTTCCTCTGCATGGAAAAATTCAACACTGCAGGTGAGGCATTCCAGAATATAAAAATCACATCAGTCTTTCAATATGAGGATCACCTGCAGGCTTTCACACAATTTTTTATGCTTACAACTCTGTTTAAAAGAAAACTTAAGGGATGGCTGGCAATGAATGAATTCATTTTTAAAGCAGGCATTTGGAAAAAGGGGTGAAGGAAGAAACACCATTCATTTTTCTCAAAGAAAGAAGACACCAATTCCACAATGAATACATCTATAAATTTTCATTTATTAACTTTAAAAAATAAGTTTTCCTAGCCTGCTTTGGCAATCCTCTAGTAATTCTCCTGCAGGTTGCAGAATCGTGTTCTTGATGGTAGGAGCTACCCAGTTCCCAAGAAAAAGCCTGCTTTGCTGACATGTTTTTGGGATAAGGAAGGTAACACAAGCTCCGTGTATTTGCTGGGGGTGCCAACACTCATACCACTTAGCTCTGAAGAATCTCTGCTTGGTTTAAATTAAAGAGTTTGCTGGAGTGTATGAGTCTACTGACTCACACCCAGCTCTTACAGCTTCAATGACACTGGCCAGAGGAAGGAGACAATTGCCAAAATCACTTCAAACCAGCTGGCAGACAGCCACTACTACATGAACTAGAGCAGCCCTCAAGTGAAGCACTGCTTGCCAAATTGATTTTGATAGGCCAGAGAATACAGGAGCAATTTAGGCCGACTGCAGGCACTGGGCAAGCCATAAATTCACCAGCAGTACCATGCAGAGAACAGGAATTGGCACAGCTGCACCCAGAGCGGGGCTTGTCGGGACAGACAACTTTTCCCTGCACCATCAAAGGCACAACCATGCTCCCCTGTCAGGTCAGAGCTAGTGCCATCACTCGAAAACCTATCAATTTCTCTGAGACATTTCATCAATCTTTCTTCAAAAACATTGAGGCAGCCTAAAAACACCCCACAGATTTGAATGTCACCGCCAGTGGTTTAGTCTATCACTATCTCCTCACTCTCAGCTTCCAACCAGCTTTAGAGATTGAAGTTTGTGCACCTGAGGATGTGTGAGCTGACACTATGTACTTTTTCATGTGGTTCCATCTCCTCCTGGGTTTAATAACAAAAATATTTTCAAGCTGCACTGTCTACAGAGCCCATCAAGGTAGAACACATAAGTGATTCTTTAATTTTATGTACCAAATATCCACATGACTGGGTGTCTGCTACACTGCTCAATATTTTTGTTCATTTAAAATGTGAATTTTCATAGGGAAATGCATAATGTGATCAGGATTTTTCTAACATATAAATGAACAGCAGTCAGACTGGAAGCTGCTCTTCATATACTGAATAACAAATACAATCCTTTCACACCTTGTTGCAGCATTCTCCCAATTCCCACTCAGCCTCTTTCCTCTCAACACCATTCTGCAGTGAATACTGCCAAGTGGAACACATGTAAGGAAAGCCAGGAATTTTTTTTTTTGCCTGAGAATAGAGGAACCCATGGGCTATGGATATAAAGAAAGGAATGAGAGATACTGAAAGACACAGAGAAAATACAATTTCAGAGTCACACTCAGTGCAGTCGATCCCTGATCCCCCCATTTCCACAATGCAAATCATCCCCCCTGTGTAAGCTGTGCAAAGATACAACAGGCAGTGCTTCTATAATGGTAGTCTTTAGTCATTCCAGGGAAATTCTTCAGCTAGACATTTTACAACAAGTTTGGAAAGGTAAAACCTGTAACAACAACACAAAACCCCAACCACAAAAGAACCCATGACCCAGAGAACTACTGTTTTCCTTCAAAAGGGAGTAAAAGCCCTTTCTAGTTTTGAACACGACAGAACTTTTAATTTCCAAATGACTATGCAAGAAACAATTAAGTCATCTTTACAGAATGCTTTTGAAGAAAAACTATATAGATAGTTTCTCAATTTTGTTTCTCAGTGAAGAATCGCACAGCCTGTTCAGGCAAAGGAAGGTTTTTGGGCTTCAGCTCAGTGCTTCTCCTTCAGCTGTCTTTACAGAGAATCGATCAGCTGAAAACAAATGCAATGCAATGCCCCTGATATTTATGGAGTTACAAAAGGTGAGAACCTCTGATCCTCAGACCCGCGAAACCTGCTTTGTGCCCACACCCCGGAGCAGAAAATACTTTTGCCACGTCGCTGCGCTGTGAAAGAGCCAGACGCGCTTGTGGCAAGCAGCTCACAGGGATGTCGGGCTCCCCGTGTTGTCGCAGCTGCAGCCCGGCGGGTGCGGAGGCTCTGTCCCTGCCCAGCCCGCCCTGCTGTTGTGCCCGCAGCCAGCTAGAGGGTGCCAGCCCTGCGCTAAGCCAGCCCTGGGCTCCCGCTCCGGGCCAGTTTGGCTGGATTCATTGCGTATTGCAGAAAGTGATGTAAAGACATGCTGGGCTAACTCCCACTAAATATGAGAAGTGCACGGGAATGGTTTTGGTGTGGACATATTGTTCAGATCCATTGAGTGGCAGAATACTTATAAATTGTTAAATCTGACGATTCCACTTGGTCCCTTGGGCTGAAAGTTTGTATGAAAATTTCATTTCAAAATGACAAGCCTATATATGCACAGGAATGGTTTTCTAAATAAAACCCTAGATCATTTTTTATTCATCTTAGGTCTAAAATGCCCAGAGGCATAGCTCCATAAAAATTTTAAACTTTAAACAAAAGCTCCTTTTGAGTTGCAGGAAAACAAAACATTCTGAAAGCAACGGTTTTATTATTTATTGTGATATTTACTTAGCAAGAGAAGCTGATGAGTTAATTCTCAGTGGAAGGGCTGAATTACTTTAGGAACAGAAACCAAATTAATTAAGGATAATTTCCTATTGATTTCACTGTACTACAGTCCAGATTCAGAGTACCTGTTATACTCCTATACAAGATAAACATAATAAATAATAATATACTTACACCAGTTACTGCTGTCCTGATGACTTGCAATTTTTCAGAGGAAACACTTCTAAGACTTTTATGTGAACATAATAAAAATCAGAATGTCTCTTGAAAGAGAGCAGGAAAACACAGAAGAGGCACTGTAGACACTCCAGATAAAAGACAACAGTCAAATGAGGAGACAGGTTTAAAAAGCAGACGAAAGTGAAAATATATATTTGCATCAGAATTATCAATAGGAAAATGACAAATTTAATGCTTAAAGCTGGGAATTGTTTAGAGTGCAAAACCTGAATGCTTTGGGACACACTGTGGCTAGACTTTAAGCCCAGATTCACCTCACAGCTTCATTATGAGCAGAAATCAAGGCCTGGAAATGTCATTATTTAACCACTATGATCAGCCTGCTTCATGGCCATGAAGAACCAGGGCAGAGGTTTTCTCTCTAGGTGTGTCCTGGTTCCAGGCAAGACAGTTAACTTTTGCATCAGCCAGGAGGGGCATGGCCGGGACCCTGGGGCTATTCCATACCACCTCATGCCAGGGCAGGGGGAGGGAGGGTGGTGTCGTTTCCCTGATTTTCAGTGGTGTAGTGCCAGAATCTACGTGGTGAACAATCACCTGTGGCAGATTTGCCTGTCTGGTACACTCTGCTATTTGTATTGTTGTTGTTACTGCTTGCTTTCTTGTCTCATTGCTGTTTCAAGTGAATTGTTCTTGTCTCAACACATGATCTTTACCTTTTTATAACCCCAAATTCTCCTCTCCATCCTGTCTCAGGGAAAGGTGGGATAGAAGTGAGTGGGCAGCACATGGTCTAGGGTGTTTCAATAGGAACACTAAATTGGGAAATACCTTCTTGAACCACAAGAGTGAGCTTATCCATGCTGGAGACAGGCTGGAGCCCCATGTGCCCCCACTGTCAACAGCTTTTCCACCCAAAGCAAAACCATGAGTTCCATTATCCCAGCTCTTATTAGAACATAACAAAATTTGGGGTAAAGTTTTGGCTCAGTTCGCAGGCAAGTTGCACTGCAAGATTACTGAAGAAAGACAGATATGTTGGACTCAGTTTGGAAAATTTAGAAAACATTACATGCATTACCAGAATCCTCTATGAAGAAGTTCAGAAATTTCAACATTCCTTTGGTACAACCATGTGCATTTTCAAACAGTTTACATTAAATGGTGTTCTTTGAGGGACAGCTACAGAAACATGTTGTCTGGCTACAATTTTCAGACCTGCTTTTGTTGAGTCTGACACCTGGAGCTGTGCTACCTCTGCTTCCTCTCAAAGCTAATCTTTATCTCAGTCTGCTACCTCTTTCCATTCCCTGACTGCTTCCTGCTCCTAAGACCACACAGCAGTATCAAGTGACCCAGCTTTTGTGTTTGTACCCAGTCACTAAAAAGACCACTGGGCCATAAAGATTCGATTTTTGCTAGAGGTTGTCAGGCTAACTACTAATTACTGTCTTGTACAGCAATTTCTCTTTCAGTTCCCACTGCCTACACAGCCTCACTTTTTTTTTCCACTTAGCCTTAAGAAATGACAAGAAGCACACCCATGAAGTTCAGCCCAATTCACACCTCATGATGTCTATCAATACTGCACAGAACAGCAACAAGACAGGAAATAAAATACCTTTACTTAGTAGGACTGAACAAGTCATTTGCGCTGAGGCCCTAAACAAGGCTGGCAGTCATGAAAAATAACGCAAAAAGGTATAAAATTTTAAAAGATCTCTAAGCATCTTTATTAGCTAAAGGAGAAGGTGAAATCCTATCTTGCAGTCATGGCAAGGAGAAAAGGAAGCTGGCAGCAGTGCTGTAGCCAGCATGCACCCAGAGCAGGAGGAGTGCAGAGTGCCTAAAACCAGTGCACTGGCTCACCAGGAGAGCATCCTCCAAGATCTGAGGTCAGGCTCCTCAAGAGGCGGCTGATGAATCAGCAAAGCTCCAAGATCTTCACAGACAGGCATCAGGACTCCTAGGCAGGGCTGCAGGGAGTGGGGCTGGCAGTAATAGCATTTTTTGAAAGCCTTTAGGAAGCTGAAAAAGAAGGAGAGAAAAAGGAAGGTCTCAGAGCCTTTGACTTCTGCCCATTAAGCTCAGCTTCTTTGAGCTTAGACTCAGCAGGAGGACATGAGTTAACCACAGAAAATGGCCTTTATGTTTCTTCTGCTGGTTGCATTTTAGGTTTGCTTAGAGAGAGGATGGACTCGAATGAGTGAGGCCATTTTTTGACCTCAGGAACAAAAGGACTCAAGGAAGTGATCAAATCCAGTTAAGAAAAGAAGAAAAAAAGAGCATTTTTAAATTCTAACCAATTATTTAAAATTAGACATTATGTGAAAATAATTATTCCAGATTTGAGAGCATGTGCACTGAATGTGAATGTGAGATAGAAGAAGCTAGGTTTTCCAGTCTAGGGAAGTGAAGACTGAAGGAAGACAAGTTTTGTCTTCAGCTGCCTTTAGGGGTTGTAGATAAGGGAGCCAGACTTCTCTGCATCTCACACTGAGAGAATGAGAGGCAATGGAACAAGGGCAGCTATAAGTGGATGCAAAGAAAAGACATTCTTCATCGTGAAGCTGGTCCATCACTGAAACAAGTGCCTTGAAAGGCTGGAGGAGCTCTGTCCTTGGAGATTTTCAAAAAGCTTAACCCTTAGTATGGTGTGTGGCTTGTAAGTCACCATAAAAACCCAAATTGAAGTTGATACAATTTATGGAGGAAGGCTGTAGATATGAGTCCTGTTTCTGCTGCCACTTACATATTCGTCCCCTATCCTCCCTGTTTTTTTTTTATTATACTTGAGGGTGCCATGGATGCATCAGTGCAACTGCAAATGCAGACACTCCTCAATCCAGTTACCCAAACTAAATGTTTTCTATGTTTCAGCCTATTTTGGGGATTCAGTGTATGCTGAAAGGGTGACACAAAGCCGGGAAAAGTATATTTCTAATGCCCTGGTTAGGAGGGTATAGGGTACCTGACCTCCAGGTCATACACACAGGTCTAGGAAAAACTAGATTCAGGGACACAGACTGCTGCAGTTTATTTTTGTTGTTGTTGTTCTTGTTGTTCTTTCCTGCTGGCAATAAATAAAAGCCCCAGAAGATATAATTTTGGATGGACACAGCAGGAGCTCACTTCACTGAAAGCAAGTCTGGAACCTTACCCACTGAAACGCAATTATTGAACTCCCTTCATTCCCTCCATGCATCAGCTCACTTTTTTTTTTTTTCCACTTATTTAATTTTGCATATGGACATATGTCCCAACAAAGGACAGGATCCAGGGATAAGTGTCAGTGCAGGAGGTGAAGTGTGCACAGTGACTGCTGACTGCTTGCTGGGGAGGCCCACCTGTAAAAAAATCCATGACTAAGGCAGCACCCGCCCTTCCATCCAGCTCATTCTGCAGTGTTTGCAGACAAACATCATGGGTGTAAAGTCCAGTCCAGGGAAGCAAGTAAAAAGGGGAGAAGGAAAAAAAAAAAAAGAAAAACTCAGCTTCTGCACAATGTAAACTCGTAGTAATGATTATTTTTATTACTATTAACTTGTTAGCTGTGTTAATAGACAAAGAAAACAAACACAACAATCACAACAATCACAACAGTCTATAAATTCACTGTCCAAACAGCAGTTACTCAAGGTTTCTTAATAATTCATTTTAGTCAGTTCCAGAGTAACTTCTAACAGAAATAAATAACAAAAGACCATGAAAAAAATCTAAAACTCAAAACACCACTGTGTGTGCTGTGAACTCTTGTTCCTGTGGAGTCTTTAATGTTTTGGAACATGATATGCAGCAGACACAGTAATTTATAAGGTTTTCCATACTTCTGTTTTGTTTTACATGTGTTCCTGTCCAACTGAATTTTTGTCAAAGCAAGCCTCAAGTTTTTGTAAGTGAAAAATCCTCTTGGTAGCAAGAAGAGGACAATGTGACTGCAGAGAAGTTGGCATGGGCAACCAGCCAGGACACATCCAATGTGCTGGGCATGCATGCCTGCTGAGACTGGACACTGGAATGGGCACTTCAGAGCCTGGGCATGAGAAACCTCTGCCAGCTCCAGCTGCACTTCACCAACCCCTGGGCAAAGCCAGGACGTTCACACAAGGGCTCGCTCACCTCAGACCTTGCCTGGGATGCTGCTGACTGTACAAGTGCCCTCAGTATTTTTATTTTCCTTTTCAAATTTATACAGTTGTCCATGTCCTGGAAAATAAGGTAAGGACACAAGTTAGGAAAGTCTGATGTATTTTTCTCTTGAGCACTCACCACTACCACACCTTTCATCCTCAAAGCAAATCACGTTATTGTGATTTTAGAACAAAACCTTAAAATTGTTTTAACCTTTCCAACAGTACCTTCTGAGTGCAAAGTAGCTGTACAGCATCACATAATCTATGTGGTATTGTATTCTATCCAGTGGTGCTTGTTCAGAACAAGCATAGATTATTACCCAAAGACAAGCAGAAATAAATAAGAAATGAAAGGAAAAATAATAACAGTGTGAGGTGTTGCTTTTCTTACCCCTCAGAGTTCAATTTAGGCATAGTGGTTGTTGATTTAATTTCACAGCACAGGCCCACATTGATAAAGGATAGCACAGTGTAATGTACACTTAAGGGAAATTATGGAAAAATAAGGAAGTGGTTTTCTTAAACTAATTTTATTTTGTTACTATATCATTCCTCACATTGATCTTTTTCATTTATTAACAAATAGCAAAACATATTTTTATAAGAGAGAGCAAAAGAAAAAATTTGAAATTTTAACACTTCTTTTGAAACTTCACAAGAAAACTATCCAGCTAGTCCTTTCTCTTAGAAGTTTTTGCTTTCCATGGGAGAGTGGATATTTTTCTAATCTCAAAAATATAAAGATGAGGAGATGAAAAAGAAAAAAAAGATTCTGCAAAAAATGAAAAGGATTTTTTGAAACATAAGTTCTTGCAGTACCTCTTAGAAGTTATATTTCAGATAGCTCCTATTTCTTTTCCATCTATGCCCCTGCAGTGAGGTTCCCAGTGGAATACTACGTCCCATCACACATGGGAGCTTGTGGTAGCTCACTGGCAAGAATTCCAGTCAAACGAACTCCTGTGGTTCAATGGAAAATAATGAACCACACACTAAAACTTCAATATACTATGAAAAGCTTTCAAGGCTCAAATTTTGCTAAGTGCTACTTTATTTTTTTTCTTAAATAAAAGAGACCACTGGCAAAAATAGGCGTTTTCTGACCACAGTAGGTGTATTGAGTCTGAGTCAGTCGTGGTCTTTTTTTTTTTTTTTTTCTGTTTTTTGGTAGT
>VXBI01014245.1:683715-749756 GCA_013397375.1 Toxostoma redivivum
GAGCCCTGCAGTGCAGGTGGGAAATAGGGTCTGTACCTGGAAAAGACACAGAAATTCCCAAGCCAAACAGCTGGCCCAGAGCAGCAGGGCAGGTGAAGCACTGTGGCAGCAGGATTGCCTTCCTGGCACCCACACTGACACCTGCATTTGGCCTGGATCCTAAAGGTTGACACCAACATCAATTTCCATTTTTTGAAAGATGTGCTTTCAAGCACAAGTGAAAAAAAAATCTGGTTTAGAAACCACTGCCATGCCTCAGTGTAGAAATTTTTACAGGCTAATAAATTTAATTTAAGGTATGGCCTAGGTTTTGCAGTTTTAATTTAAATTGTCCATAGACTGTCCCCCTAGAAGAAGAAGAACCAATGACCCCACAGCATTTTCTGCAAAATTCTTCAAGCCTTGTTTTGGAAACTGTCAAAACTCTGGCACTCCAAGTAAACACTGACATATTTTTGAAATTTTTTGTAGGCATTTTGTTTTGTTAATTTAAGATTTTTTTGTTAATGTATTAATTTATGTGGTGGGTTTTGTGTTGATTAAATTGCTAGTGTATTTATTAGAATTATTTATTTAATTTTTGTTGTGAGATAGGATTAGGAGGAGGAGTAAAGTAGGTTTAAATTTTAAAGGGTATAAAGACTTTATTAATAGAAACTAACAGAAAAAATAACAAGAATTAGAATAAAACTTTTAGAATGCTTTTTTCTTTCCATATTTTCTTTTCTTTTGCTTGACAATGTGTAGAAACAAATTAGTTAGCTTATTATTTTTAAAATAGTATTTTAAAAATTTATTTAGGGACAGGATGCTTTTTTGTTTAGCTCATGGAGACTTTTTTATAAAATGATAGTTTTTTGTGGTTTTTAATTTTTATGAATAGTAGTTTGGAAATTTGTTATTGTGAAGTTATTATTATATGTTTTTTTTATAGTGGAATTAATGGGTAATGTTAATTTATGGGGTTTTATTTTAAGGATGAGTAGTTTACAGTAAAGCTTTTTTAATTTAATTTTAAAATTATTTTTAGTTTTGGGAATAGATATTTTTTGGGGGGTGTAAAGGGTTTTTGCTACTTTTTTTTTGGTTAAAAATTTTTATGGGATTATAGCTGTTTTAATATTTGTTTATTTTGGTATGAATGTTTTTGTTTATAATGTGAATGCTTTATTTATTTTATAGGTATTTTATGAATTATAGAAAAAATAATTTATAATTATATTTTTAATAGTTTAGAAAAGAATTTTAGTTAAATACTTTTATATTTTTTATTTGGGACTTGATTTATCTTTTTTTTTTTTACTTTGATGTCTTTATGGTTTTNGATTTATCTTTTTTTTTTTACTTTGATGTCTTTATGGTTTTTTATGCATGGTTATTTTTGTTTTGATTTTTTTAATTCAAGAGAGAGGATGAAAGGTTTGTAAGTTCTATTTGTATAGTGAAAGAGTTAATATTTTGTTTGGGTAGTGGTTGATTATGTGATTTTTGCTGGGTCGTGGCCAGGAGTTGTTTATGGTGGAAAGCTTTTTCATGGTTGTATCAAGGGCTTGGGTTAGGATAGTAGGGGCCTAGATAGAAATGGTGGTGGCTGTTTTGGTTGTATGTTATGTTATTTTATTTTAATGTATTTTATTTTATTGTATTTTATTTTATTTTATGGGGGCCTGGCTTGGCCTTTTGTTGGGTTGCATGGGCTGTGGCAGGGCGGGCTGGTTTGGTTTGGAGTTCTCAGGGCAGGTTGTTAATTTTAAAAACCAATCACTGATTGTTTTTTGTCAGGCATAGAGGAAGCTTTTAGAATTCTTTAAAAAAAATATATTTTTGTGAGTGTCTTCTCCTTCCTTCACTAAATGTTAAATGTTTTCCATCGAAATTCAGTAGTACAGCATGAACTTCCTCAAATAACAGCACAGCTCCCCCAGGGTGTAGATAATACACGTAATCACTGCAGTTTCTGCCTATTCTAGTTAACAACAGATGTAATCTTCATTGAGACCCAGCTTTTACAGGTTGCTGCTAATATGAATCACACTTAACTTGTCCAAGTATCTCCTCGAAAAAGCTTATGTTTTCCCTAGAGGTATTTAAATTAGGAATCCTTAACTGCTAATTGAATATGAACTTGGATAACTGAGCAGGTCATCCTTGTTTCTGAAACAGAAGATGAAGGGCTGCTCTGACCAGACTGAGGTGAACATGTCTGATTTGCTGTGAATAAAACCTTCATGATACAGTAAAGGTTTGAGGGGCACAGCTGCAACAGGTTTTAGGGTGAAGAGCATCAGGTGATGCTTTCAGATCTGTCCCAAGAGCTCAAGGCCACAGAATGAGCTCTGTCACTGCATTCATTTTCATTGTTTAGGTGTCTGGCAAATTAGGAAGGACTTCAGCTCAAGAGTGTTTTTTAAATTCACTAAGTGTATGCTACGTTCAAACATCATTAAGACAGTAAAATGATCTGACAAAAGATAGGGATTTATATATTTTCTGTTGCAAAAGCTTTCAGAGCAAAGAAAAGCAGGCTCATTGCTTTTAGTGCACCCAGTCACTGTCACATGTCAGCGCAGGTATTGAATTTAGTCTAAAATTTTAGAACTCTTGCAAAGCAACAGACCTTTACATCTTCTAAGGATTTTGCAGACAGTTCAAAATTGTACTTCGATATTTTTATACAATGATAGTGGTTCAAAAAGTAATTTATCACTGTTTATTGCTTTCTATTTTTATGTAGGAATTTTAGAAATATATATTTAACCAGACATAATGCTGTCAGAGAACTACTTAATGAGCATATGAAGATGCATTGAAACAAAAGTTGTGAGTACATTTATCCAGTTAGGTATGAATATTGCCAAAATGGCTCAAATAGAGAGGGGAAATGGGACAACATGGAAGAGAAATCAAATCATCACTGATCCCAAAAATGCAGAAAAAGGAGAGATAACAAGCATGATATTAACTTAAAACTCATAAGGTTCTATTTTTTTTTGTGTGTTAAATGATAGCTTTACTGCAAAAAGCAAGTTTCTCTTCTTTAAACACAGAGATAACTGTGAGTGCACACTGGGGAATACTGAGGTTGTACTTACAGCACATTTCCACCCAGTTCAATCTAAACCCCACCCTGTTGCCCATCACCACCAGATTTCCTTGAAACAGAAGCTTGATTTTTTTTTTTCAGATATATTGATACATTTCAGTTTTACCTTTCTAAAAGGCAGTATGTGACATGCACATCTGTGGTAATTGTGTAGTTTCTGGATATCTTTTTGGGTTTCCAGCTGGATGGCAAGACACTACAATCAAGAGTGGTAATTATGGTATTTCCTCATGTATTTGAGACAAGAGGTAGAAGACTTCACACAAGCTACAGATGTGGCTGCTTCACAAACCCTTACCAAAATGTGGTGCTGTGGTGGAAAAGGGTAGGTTTGGTAGAGGGAGAATTACTGGGGTTCAAAGATACAGAAAGAACAGAATAAGGCAAGCAGGGCTCAGTATTTCAACTCCAGCAGCTCAACAGCAGCCAGAGCAAAGATAAAATCTTGCAGGTAGAAAAGGGGCATCTGTTACTATGGGCTTGAATGCCCTGTAATGCCACAGTGGCTTCCTGAGTTGCATTCTGTTCAACCAATTTTTATTACAAGACAGGCAAAAAGGATTCACCTTGCAAAAGGTGAAGTAAAAAGAAAAACATGAGGCAACATAAAACAAGATCTGTCCTCAAAAAGACTATCTTTGCTTTTAAAGCTACTTTGTTCTCTTTTGGGGTTTTGTAAAACAAGACCTGGAAAATGCAAATATTTCCAGTAATGCCTGCTCGAAGGGACGGTGCCCTGGCTGTTCAGGACTGTCCCTGGCTCAGGATCTCACTCTGATGGTACATTAAGCTTCCTGGCTCAGTCAGCAGTAGGAGCTGGGAAGCCCAGGGTGAAAATGGCTTTGGGAAATTTTTGCTTTGGGAAAAACAGCCTAGAGGAGGGGACTAGTGAAAGCTGTGAGCTCACAATGCTGCATGTCTTGGGTCTAGTGAGGCACTCCCTCAAGGCCTGTACCTAACCTGGCCATAAGGGTCTGGACAGCAGCTACAGGGAGCAAGTCAGATTTCTGTTTAGCAGACAAGAGGCAAAATGAAAATACATGTAATAAAACCATAGAATATCAGGTTGGAAGAAACCTCAAAGGATCATCTGGGCAAACCTTTCCTGGCACAGTCTAGATAAGATGGCCCAGCACCCTGTCCAGGCACTCAAATGTTCAATCCTGGGGAATCCACCACTTCCCTGGGAAGATTATTCCAGTGGCTGATTGCTCTCATTGTGAAATCCTTATTTCCAAGCAGAATCCTCTGGAGTAACTTGTACCCTGTGCCCCTCATTTCTCTCTGTAAAAAGGGAGCTTCCACTTTCTCTGTAGCCATCCTGTAGATACTGGAATATAGTGATACTTTTGCTTTTTTGAATTTCTCTATCAAAAACTCACTCTTTTGTAGAAAGACTGACCTCTTCTCTGGCTGAATTCTTGTCAATATACAAACTCAAGAATAGATTCATGCATGATATCTGTGCCCATGCTCAGAGGAGAACAGTCATGAAGTGACAGCTTTGAACAGGTGGAAGAAAAAGAGAACAAAAAAAACATATTTCCTCAATTTCCTCACAAGAGTCACTAGCCACATCTCTCTAGTGGCTAGTTAAAAGCCATTTACATTTTTTCCCCTGATACAGACAATACAGATTCCCACGATGCAGCTCGTCCTCACCCTTACAGAAATTTTTTTTTCATAGACTTATTATTTAACCAGGAGATGATGAGACAATGTGGCAACTTTTTTTTTTTTTAATCCAAATATATCTGTAACAAAAAAAGAAATATTTTCTGTTACTGATTTCCAACTCATCAGCAGTTAAAAATCATGAAATGTCCATAAACAGGATGAGGGAGGGAAATCTGCAGCCTCATGTCACCTGTAACAGCAGAGCATAATCCGCCCACGTGTGGTAACTTTGCATACACAGAGAACTGTAGAAGGTAGCAATTTTCACTGATCAAAAAGTTTTCTGACTCTGCATAACCCACAGTCATACATATCTTTGAATGCTCTTTCCAGCCACTCTGTCTATTAATAGGTTCTTTAGTGCAGACATAATACTAAGGTTGCCCAATACTCTCCATTTTGGTTGTGTTTTCAGATGCCAATGGCTTTGCCAAACTTGTGTTCTATGCCACTGTCTACCTCATGTTAATTAGCTCTGTAGAATATAGAAAAAAATACTAAATACCCTGAACCCACAGAGCTTTGTCCAGATTAGAAGGGATTGTAAATGATGAACTGAAAAGAAAATCTCAGTTATCCATGCCATGCTTCTGATGAGGGGATCTGAAATATGGCAGGAGGTAAGGTTTTTCTGTGTTAAAAACTCTGTCATTGCTGTAGTAGTGAAAATCTGTACCACATCAACCACCTTAAAAGATTCTGTGTTTTCCTTACCCTCCCTATCAAGATGCTGATTCTTAAGCTGCTTACAGTTTATCACCTCAAGTCTCAAGGCTACTGTGACATTCTGTGGGCACAAGATTGGCAGGGGAGATTTCATCTTCTGCTTAGATTCCTGCTTGTCTGGGGCAGTGGAAAGCAAGGACAACAGAGAGATCCCAGTGTAGGCAGTAACAAGACAGATGGGCAGGGACTGTTATTGGGGACACAGGCTTGCTGCTGCCATCCAGCTCTCCCAACATCTCCCCTCTCTGCCCAGATGCCTCTGTTAGATGGATTCCTGTGGAAAGCACTTGCATTTGGGAAGCTTTTTGTTGCTTAAATGCTGGAGGTGGATTATAAAGAGTGAAGGACTGGTTAGAGTGTTTTGAGGTGTGGGAAGAAGGAAGTTGCTAAGAGAAAAGACTAATTTGGGCTCCTAAGTGTCTCATTACTTGCTCATGCATTTTCCTAGTCCAAGGTTGAGAAAGAAATCACTGCATATCCACCACTGCATATGACAGCAACTTAAAACCTGGATTCTACATTCTTTCTCTCTCAGTGAGGAGGCAGGAGACCTCAGGCTATGACTTCAGCTACACACCCACTTTTTGGGAAAGATGCTTCTGCATGTGCTTACATTTCAGGTTATGGATGCACAGGAATAAGCAGATAATTCTTATCTCCTTTACATTCTCAGGACAAATGAGCACAGCTAAAAACTGCCAGAGCCTTGAGTGCTACATTTCATACTTAGGCAGCACATCTGAAAGAGTATGGTAAATAGGGAAAGAGAAAAGACATAACTTGCTCAAAGAAAAGACATTCTTCATTTCCCTCCCACCTCCCCCTTCGTCATCTGCTTCATGGAGCAAGTGAGTTAAAAATCATGCTCCAGAGGGTACTGGCTGGCTGAAAGAGGCTCCCAGGTCCACTGCAAGCCTGCTATGCTTCAAAACATAGCTCTTGCTCAACACTGACAGCTGAATCCTCATCTTTGTAATCTATGGCCTGGCTGGGGAGTTCTCTGCTCTAATTATTCTGCATTTGTCTTTCCTCCCAGCCTGGAACAGGTTTTCAAAGGCCTGAGTCCACTGGAACAGGGAAGATTTATGGAGTCAGTCAAAGCTGGTTGCATTCTGCAGAACTTTGAATAAGAATCAAAAGACTATTTGAATCTTGGAGGGAAGTTTCCCTCTGATTCGAGTATTACTCACTTCCTGATGCACTGAAGTTGAAGGATTAAGCAACTTTTCCCAAATATAGAATGTATCACACCCAATCACACACATACACGCACACACACACTGCTGCCTTCTTTAAGTGAAACATCTGAGGAGGAAAATGAGATTACAAATTTAGGAGTATAATGAGATGAAGTTAAATTCACACCATTTACCCGCCTAGACACAATCTATGTCATTAGAAAAGATTAATTTTTTTATTGCAATTTCTAATCTCATTATACCTTTTGTCACAAGGATGATTTATCAGAATTTCAATACTTAATGCCATACATTTTGTATATTCACTTAGCTTCTCCAGTATTTTATATTTTCATTAGCTGGTATCCACTCACTCATGCCATACCACTCAGCACAGCTATAAATAGAGGCCAACCAACCAAATCAAACAATATTGAAAAGGTCAAAGTAGTATATTACATTACTATAACTTAGAGAATACAATTCACAAGGTATTAAAACTTTGACTCCTTATTTATGTGACAACAAAAGTAAAGAAAATAGGAGGCTCTGTGAAATGATCACATTATTACCAGACATCCTTGAGAAACTGAGGGATTGTAAACCCCTCATTATTATCTTTACAGCCCAATATAAATTCATGTTATTCTTTAGGTACTGTAAATCTTATTCTAAGACAATGATCTGTTCACTACCACTTTTTATATTTTTAAATACAAATACTTAAGAAGCCCTTAAGGAATACTTATAAGAATTTTTTTTTTTTTCTTTAAGGCAGAAACCTCTTTTAGCTAACTTGCAAAGAAATTAAGCCAGAAAATAAAAATTAGTGAAATTTAAGCTAAGGATTGTTATTACTGACTGCTTCCCTTCACGAAGACAATAAGAGAATTATGGCCTTTCTATCAAAGTCTATGGAATGAACCCATTTGGAATGGATCTTGTATGGAATGGATACCTCAGTGGCTGTGTACATAAAGTGCTTTTGGGGTGACTGTGAGGACAGGCTGTTCTGCAGTACATCCACCATGCTCTTCCCTCTGAAGATGCCTTTGTCTGCGTGGTGAAATGTGTATCCCACCTCCTTCCCCTCAGCTCAGGATTCCTAAGAGACCAAGTACACACTGCAGAAACACCTGAAAATCCAGTTATCTTCCCAGGCCTGGGTTCAGTCAGGTGGCTGATGAGTGCCTTGCATCACTGCCCCTGCATCCAGTGCTGTTTGATCCTGCAGAAGTCTTTGGCTCACATGAAAGTCTCTTTGCTAAGTCATCTACAGACATGAGGTTTTACCCAAAGAACAAAAGTACAGCTAGGATGTTCAAGACCAGAAGAGCTGTCCCAGACAAAGCAGTCATGGACCACATGAGACAATACTCACTGCTTTAAAGATTCACAGAGCAAAAGTGGATGTTTTTAAAACTGGGGGAGGGGGAAGTGGTGGAATGAACAATATTAAAGGGACAAAGAGAGATGGTTTCAGCTGAGCTTTTTGAGATAACTACAGGAGAACTGAGCTTAGTACTCAACTCACAGGGAACTTTAAGCATGTTACAGGCCACCCTGAACCCCTGGGCAAGTTTAGGTGTCCAAAATCCAACATGCTGTACAAGAGGTACTGGAGTCTGCTCGCTCCCAGTATAGACAGGGGACAATCTGTATTTAGCCAGCAGATGATGGATTAGGTCCTGGCATTATACAGTACTGCAGGTTTGGGGAATCAATAATGATGCCATTACAGGTAACTTAATTCATGGAATTGCAATTATCTTAACAGATAACTGAGAAGTAAGCTCAGCTAATATTAAAACAACAGCCATCAGTGACCTAATTTCTCTTTTCTGAGCCTCGCTGTCTTCCATGAGAGAATACACAATTCCCAGTGAGTGAGAGGGGATGCCAGAATAACTCTTTAGGACTATTCACAATTTCCAGTTTGAAACACCACATTTGCAAGAATGCATGGCCAGATTTCCTGATGCAGATCTGGAGCTGATCTGGCATCTCTCCCTCTCTCCAACTGAGTCCCTGTTAAGAGATCAGAGAGGCTGAACTACAGCAAAGCTGCAGTGTCTGCAGGCAGTACAGCTGAATAGCCACATTTACCTGCTGATGCTACTTAGGTGCTTATATAGCAAAATGAGCCTGCAGCTTCTATTTTTCATACATGAGACTCGAAGGGTGGGAATAGCTTGGGGTGTTTTTGGAGAGGTGGAGTGCTTTGGGGGCCTTTTGGTGAGCTTTTTTTGGTGGGGTGGGTTGTTTTTGGCTTGATGCCATTTATGGGTTGGTTTCTTTTTTCTAGAAAAGTACCTGATAAGACTTTGCTGAAGGCCTTGTCTGCATAAAAATTATGTCCTACTAGAAGTGATGAAGCCTCCTCCCCTGACAGTGACACCTCCAATACAGATGCTATTATTTTAATAGGAAGGTTGTGCACACACTGCTAGATAGTTTACTGAGGAAGGGATTATACTCTACCTGTGTCACACAATTTTCAGATTAGAAAGCTAAGGCTGTACTCTTACAACTGACAAAGTCCATAGGTAAAATGAGCAAGTAAATGCCATGAAGGAGACTTAAAAAAAATAAAAAAACCCTGCCAAAAACAAAAAGCAACACCAGGCTTTATCTTTTCCAGCAAAGGTTACCGAGGAGAGAGTGAGAGAGAAATGTGAAGTAGTGATCTCCTGACTGTGCCTCCTGAAGATCCTCACCCCGAGCTGGTGCCTTGGCACTGTTCTGGCAAGGCTCTGGGCTCTCTGGCAGACCAGGTGGCAGTGGGTGGCTGCTCCACCATCCTCCCACTCCCAGCAGACTTGCTGCTGCTGGGGGCGTGGGGAGCGAGCTCCACCTGAGCAAACGGAGCCCCTCCACTTTTGGGAGGATGGCTGGAGGGATGCAGAGCATGCCTTATGGAATCTTGCTTTGAATCCTGCAGCATATGGAAATTGGTCTGCAAGAAAAATGAGAAATATTTAGAAACAGTTGGAAATGCTGTCATTGAAATTTATCCTGGCTATGTCTAAACATGGAAAAGGACAACAGAAACCAATGTTAACTTCAGAAAAATGTAAAGAGAACTCACTATGCAACAAGCAGAAGGCTTATTTCTTTTTAAGTATAAACAATCTGGTGAGGAGGAAGAAAGGCAGAACTACAAAAATAAGCCAAGGCAAGTGAAAAATAATGAGGATAAAAATTAATAATACTCTGCATCAGTTTGCAGAGGTTTTTTTCTTGTACAGCAATCTCCAAATATAACTTTAAGGGAGAAACCAGACAAAATATTTCTGTTCTGAACTATCACAGTGGAAAATGGCTTAAAAGGAAATTGTGCTGGGGGAAGGGGATAGCCTTCAGCTGTGGACAAGCTTTTTATACCCCTTCCATGGGAGACTAATCTTTCTATGCTCCTTAAACAGTCAATGGCAAGAGACACCAGCCTCCACAGGCCAGTTCCATCCCCTTAAATGCAGGTGACTTGGGTACCTTATGTACAGTAAGGACAAAGGCCATAATAAATCACAAAACTTGGACTATTTTCTTCAAGCTTTGTCCCTTTGCATGTCTGAGCAGAATTACAGGTGGAACAAGCATTGATGCCTTCAAGGGGGAGTTAAAGAAATGGGTGTGAAGACACAGAACCCTCGTTTGACCCTTCTCATGTTTCTGTCCTCTAGGTGCATCATTGTGCATTAAACCCCTGACTTCCCACTTGTCTTCTATTTTGTTTCTTTTTTCCTCCCGTTAGCTCTGTAATGTTTATTTTCACTTCTGTGCCATGGGCAGTCACAGGCAATTGGAGCTTCAAGGCCACAAGCTTGCAAAAGTGCAGAGCACCCCCTTCTGAATCCAGATTTCCTCTCCCACCCAGGTTTTGGACTGGTGGAGAGTTTCTAGCCATAGGAAGCAACTCTTTCTCCAGAGCAATAATGCTTGCAACAGCAGCGTCCCTTGTGCAGTATCCCTAGTTCCAAGGCAGAAACTTTGTTCCCAGGGAACTTGTAAAAAAATGTTATAAAGACAGTAGGAAAGAATTAGTGTGGAAGCAGTTTGAAATACCAAGACTAACAATGACTGTAGATAAGGCTAAGGACAGAAGTAGAGAGTGTAATTGCTTCTAATGTGAACATCATAGCATTTACCACTTTCCATAGATGCCAAACAGACAAGATTATCTAGATTTTCAAGTGAGTTTATCTATGACAAATTGGCTGAATGGATTGACAAAAAATGACAGATGCTGAATGTGAAACATATTTAGTACAGAAACACCATGATGGATAATGCTGTAATTACTGTATGCAGTTGCTGAATCTAACAATATAAATTCAATGCAAAGCATGAGTTTCTTTCCCACAGCTTTAGAGAATCAGAGCAACCTAAATTTCTCTCTATTTATTTTAAAAAGAAAGTTCATTTTAAAAGTATGTATGCATACAAATTCCAGAAAAATTATATGATTCTTCTGCTTTCCTTTTTCCCCACACTGTATCTGAGAACACCAATTTTTTCATTTGTTTTGCTTTCCCATGTAGGACTCTGACAGAGATGCAATTTGGCTTAGAGACCAACTCATTGCATTTACTTGTTCTAAGCCTATTACCCAATAACTTTGTATTGTGCAACGACCAGGGAAGAGATGAACAGAAAAATCATCATGCTCATTTTTGCAGAAATATACAAGTGATCCTTTACTTAACATACATCCATGATTTTCGGCTGATAATTTATGTTTAGATCCTAGATTTCAAATTCACTGGTTACTCATAATCCTTTCCAACAGATGACAGGAACCACATCACATCCTGTGTTTTTCCACCTTCTGCAATACAAAATTTCTGGATGTGACAGCAAGCAGTGGATAAACCGTAGTTTCATTTTGTTAAAAATTTTTCAATAAAACTTAATGCTGACACATTTCTGCAAAAATTAATTGAAGAATTTGGATTAATAACATATTGACTTGCTGATAATATATGGCATGGTTTAGGAATTCCTGGAGAAAAACAAAAATGAAAATCAGAAATAATCACTGAATAATGCATAACTTATTTAGTGTATTACATCAATGTCTCAAATCTTCCTGACTCATAATAGAGCAAGCACAACCAATGCTATAGAAATGTGTCATTTCCTGGCCTTCATTGCACACATGCTGAAGCACCATCCTGAGTTAGGCTATTCCATGACAAATGGGAAAAAAATTTACCTGACCTAGCAGGAAAACACCAAATTTGGACTGATAATGCAGAATATCTGTATAGCAGGACATGAGACAAACTATGTCATGCTAGCACTGACAGAGGGGAAAAAGGAAAAGAGGTGGAACTCAGTTAAAGTACAAGTGAAACTCTTCATGGCCAAGGCAAGTGCAACCAGTGATAACTCCTAAAATTTTCCATTGTTTTTTCAGGGAACATTTAAATAATTTCATGGTGTTTCCCTCCCATCATTCTCATCCCATCCTTCCTCTACTTGCGAGTTGTCTCACATCACACCTTTTGTTTGTTTGTAAAGGTCAGTTGTGACACATCTTCCTTTACACATGAATAAGGCCACACTGAATACTATGCACTAAAATATGAAGCACTAATATGTTTCCTAATATGTTTCCTATAAATATCTCAACCAGCTAGTACCAGGAAAGCAAGGGAGATCTCCTTTACTTTACAATTAGGGGTAGGTGGCAAGGTGACACACTTTTCTCTTTCTTTAGGTTAAATTTACTTGCTATTTATATGAAATCCACCTGCTACAACATCCTAGATGCCCAATAGGACCATACACGTAGAACTTAGAAAACTCACATTACTGTGCCTTTCCATACTGTAACATGAGAAAAAATGATTTTAGGACCGGGCTGTCAGACATGCACAATGGATTAATTGCTGGGTCAGCATGAACACACAGTGCACCACAATCCATGAAAGGACACCATTAACGTAGAGCAATACAAGTAGACATAAAAAAAGGTCAACATTTAACTCTGGATTTCAGCCCTCCCATATTTTTTGGCCTTTCAGCAATTAAATTCTTTGGTGCTAGCAACAGCAAGCTAGGCTAAAAACAAAAATTCCGTCTGTGAATTAGTGGCCCATTTTTTTCAAGTGACTAAAAGGGATTCAGAACCATCTATGGAAGCAGACATACTTAATGCACAAGCAAAACATCACTTTGTCTGGAAAAACTGGATAATTGCCAAAGTTAGCTGCTCATCTACTTGACCACATGTAGAAGGTTATAGTGCATGACCGGTATGGACATAGGGAGAAATAAATAATTATTTCTATGTTTTTAATATTCAAAAGCAAAAATAATAAAAACGTTAAAAAAATTCTGTGTTTACCTCCTGCACTCAAATCTTCCATATATTGAGATTTTGTGCTGTATGGCTTTTGCTCCAGTAAGAATAATGTTTAGGGGAGGAAGATGACACTGTCCAAGTAGTAGGAGGAAAATAAAAAGCACTGTTAGGGGCTTGGCAGCAATATGTACAGATATATTACCTTTTAATGGTAAATACATATCGGTTCTAGCAGTCATACACACATATCTCAGTAGGTATGGCTACATTTTCCTCTTGATTTTGCTATCAAAGTGTTTCTTTACCACATTTATATGCCCCTCAAAAATATAGACAGAGAAGCGAAAGGTCTTTTTGATCAGATGAGAGGTTCCTTTGCAAGTTATTTTTGCCCATTTATCTAAAAGCCATATGAAAACTGTCTCAAGGTGTTCCCAAATTGCTTTCTTACTTGTTTTGCTGAATTCCTGTTAGTTCCTGTTTAACTGCACATCTTGCTGGTGTCATTTACACACCTTCCACATTGCAGGATGCTGCAGGACATATTGTGCTTGCTGACACACTTTTTATGAAGGAAATCCTTGCCATCAGCTGCTCAACATATGAAGCTTCATTTGACCACAGGGCACAGAATGAGGGAACTGTTTTTATGACCAAGGAAATCAAAACTGTTCCTCCATAAAACTTTTGGGAGGAAAGAGGGTAGAGGGGGGAAAGAAGCACAAACCCCCACATCTCTAAGAGCATAATGAAAAGAAAAATAAATCCTTTCTAAAGGATTGAGGTTGCAAAACACTGAGTTCCAAAATCCCAGAGGCCAATGGAAGCTGAAAGCATTTGACATCCCTTTGGCCTGGCCTTATTACTTCAGTACACCCTTCAAATCTTACTATTTGCAGCATATATTTCTCCAGCACACAGAAGAAAATGGTGCTAATTGCAATAGCAGTATTTTGGGGATGGTGGTAGTAACCACTAGCTGCTGAGCACAAATTAGAGACAAACTTCAGAGCCTGTTTAGCACACCATTTCTGCATGCATCTTGATTAAGACAGAAAACAACTCAGTCTGCTGCAACACACTCCACAAGAGCTACAGAAGCGAATTGAAGGTAAATAGATGATTCAGGAAAGAGCTGAATTTAGACATATGATAATGACTTAAAAGTTCAGATTTTCTCCCTGTTTAGTTTTCTGAGCTCACACCCTGGCTCTGATGAACAACCCGGCTTTGTCTTTTGTTGTGAAAGGGGAACATCACCGAAGCCAACTGATGCATCACCTGCAAAGAAAAGGTCACTGTTACAAACCCAAATCAAGACCAGTCCAAAGTATTTTGTCTGTTTCAAAGCAGGCTAGGACTCATTTATAGTGAATTTTAATAGGAATAAAACACCTGCTTCCTTGACAAGAAAGACTAACAATACATACTACATAAATCGTAGTGGTTCACAAGTAACTTAGTATATATTTAATTAAAGTATCTACATAAAAGCAAATAAAATCTCTGTGCCATGTAAAGTATTAGGCAGTTAAAGAAATTCTTCTTTCAGAGGACGTCTGATTTATTAACACAGGCTTATTTTATGGTTTCATCCAGGAGTCACAATTCAGAGCATATCCAACCATATCTTTGCAAAATACTCTACTAGGAATCTTTCCTCTAAGTTTTGTGATGTAGAACCTTCCATTCACAATTTAAGAGGATTTTCTTAGGCATTATCACACTCCTCAATGTGTAGGATTTATCTATCCAGCCATAACAATATCCTATTGCATGTCCACTCTGAAAACCCCTTCTGGAAGTCCCCCACTTGCTAAATCATCATCAAGCTTTATGTGAGATTCCCAAGGAAAGCAATAATCATTCTATGAACAAGAGTGTACATGTAATATTTCTCATTGTATGGCAATGTTTTACCAGTTAATCTTCAAAAAAACGCACACACACACACACAAAAAAAAAAAGTCTGAAGACTAAAGTCAGGAAGGTGCTACAATATTTGGGGCGACAGGAGCACTGGTTTGGTGTCTTTAGAGGGGCAGGGAAAGAGCCTTGCATCCTACACATGGTTTCATTGTATGCAATCACAGTGGGAGAAAAGGAAGTGGCAATTATTTTTTAACTGATCTTTCCATCTAGGCTAGACGAAAATGCAGATTTAATGTAGCTACCACACACATGAAGACAGAGAGGAGGTATTTCTACAAACTCCCAGCCTGTGCTGTTGTGGGCACAGCAAGAGTCTCTGAAAGAGTGAAGGGAATTAATTATAGTTGTACACAGTTGTAATCATGCAAAGGTATTAAATCTCTGTGTAAACCGTTGCCATCCGTTTCTTGGAACATGTTTGTATGCATAGAACCTCTCTAATGTTTAATTGTTACTGTAAAGGTGCTTCTTCATCAAAATAACAAAACAAGATATTCACTTTTCTGTGTGCGGGACAGTTAATAAAAGGAAGGAGCTGGACCTCTGCTTTGGTGTCTACCAGGGCAGAGAGTTAACCAATGAATAGAAGGTACTGTACAGCTCTAGGGCAACAGAGAAGCATCTCTGCCCATCTCCCAGAGCAACTGCACGTGGCAGGAAAGCAGCCTGTGCTGAAGAAGCATCACCCATTCCAGGTTTGGGCAGACAACTGAACTGTGGTGAGAAGGTATAAAAAAAAATCAAGATGTTCTTATTCCTAGACTTTCTACCTCTATTAATTCTATGTTTTAAAGCTTTCCCTATTTATAAACTTCTTGTACTTTTGTCTGGCTCCTTCAGCTGAGCTACAAAACTGTAAAATCTTCCTCACATCCCAGCCCCAACCTGTGCCTGCCACGGCAGCTCTAACTCAGGTCCCCTTTACTGCTGACTACAGAATTATTCTCCCAGCACTACCGCTGCTCACAGATGTCTTTGTTTAACTTGAATATTCCTTAGCATCTGCCAGCATTTTCCCCTAGCTAAATTCCTACTAAATGCGCTTTACTTCTCTAAGCCTCATCAGCTACTGCTCTAAATGCATCCCTTAAAGAGAAAAAAAATCTCCACCTGTGTTTAATATGTGTATCAATAAAAGGAGGATTAGAAATCTGCACTTCTGGGCTGTTAAACAAACTCTTTTCTGCCTCCATTTATTCAACCATAAAATGGTTATAATATTTACTACAATATCTCAAAGAACAGTTAAAAAGCTTAATGCTATTAATTCAATACTACTGATTCTGTCTTGGTACAGGAAATATATAAACATTTCCATGCCAGGTCGATATTTATTTACAAGATTTATAGTTTATGGTTTGTAGTCATTAATAAAACATTATTTGCAAGGTTAATACCCCAGTCTTATGGAGCAGAAGTTAGTGTCTGCATTATAGGCAAGATTATATTATTACTTGCTAGCTATTCCTTTTAAATAAGTCTGTAATACTTATTTTCTCCTACAGGGCAGTATTATTAATAAATATGTACTGCTGGTAAGCTTTAATTTATGTAAAAGCCCATTGTTTTAAAGAACTTCTATGGAACAAAATGAATCCTTTTTTTTTTTTTTTAATACATAGTACAGAATTTTTTTCTTACAGCTGCTTTAGCAAGGTTTCCCCCTTAGGTCTGCATATTATAAAAAGAAAGTGTAAAAAAAAAAACAACAAAAAAAATAAAGTGAAGAATCAGTAACCCATAGAAGTACACATATTTACTGTAACATAAAAACACGAGACTGTCCACTGTTCTGTCTCTCAAAAGGAAAGAGGGCTGCATTTAGCTTTGCTAATCTTCTCTAGGAATTATTCTGCTCCGTACAGGGGATGACTGTCAGCCATTTCCAGCATTAATTGGACTCAAGTATGGTACGACCTAATTTCTCAGCATATACTGCAGAGTTTTGAGATTCCTGAATGCTTCAGCCTTTTGAGAGTTTTGTTGTTTTCCACTAGCTACAACTTCGCTGTCTCCAACTGCCAGCAGAGGGAGAAAATGGAATATGAAGTAGAGAACATAATACAACACACCATCTCTCATCCACACTGCTGAAATAAATATGATGCGGTTTCAACCATTTCTTTTCTAGGGCAGGGTACTCATTCTAAGTTTCCCAGTCTACAAGTAATCTGATTAATTTCATTTGTTGGGGTTTTTTTTCCCCCCTCTCTCCCTTCTGACTTTTTTCCCCCCTCTCTCCCCTTTTGCCTTTCATTCATGCAGGCAGAATCTTTATGGGATGTATAAATAGTGTCAGAATTATGCAGAGGGGGTTTATCATGAAACTAGAAATCATTTCATTGACATTAATGGGAAAGTCTGTCTTTTAGAGAGCTCCACATTTCTAGAAGCCATTTTCTGTTCTCAAGGTCCCTTGATGCAATGAACCAGGGCAAGATGGGAATTGCTTTGCCTCTCTTGCACCTCTAAGACATGTGTACATGAGATGGGCTGCTGAAGGGCTACATTTTTTTTTAAGTACCAGCAGTTAGTGTTCTGTATAGACTGGATTCTGTTTTAGTTAACAATTTGTTAAGCTTATTGGCACACAAGCAGTTACTTTCACCAGAGGTGAAAAAAACTTCCCCCTAAAGCTGCCCTCCCCACATCTGGGAAAACACGTACACACCAGGCAATATAACACATTATTTAAATCAAGTGCTTTCTCATTCCTTCCTCAGGCATAAAAGCTCTTAGCTGTAAGAGAGACAAAGGGCAGACAGCTCTGGCTGCTGCCTCATTGCCTCCCAGCTCTTGGCACTGAGGCTTGGCTGGCTGGGTCAGGATCCTGGTCCTCATTACATGGATCCTCACACTCCAGATGAGGATGTGACTGTGACTGACAATCCAGGATCTCCACCTAATGCCTGGAGCTTGCACCATATGCTTTAAATAAGGGACTGGGGATGCATTGGTGCAGCCAAATGGTAGAGGTTCCCAGAAATAAATTACTTTCTTATTGCTCTCATATTCCTAGAGCCTGTCGTTAGGTTGCTGTGCTCTTTACATTTGTAGCATTTTACACACACAGATGATTGTGGACCTAACAGCAAATGATGGCAATACTAAGTTAGACTTCCAGCTGTCTTACAGGTGTCCATGAATCATCTGGTGTCTGGGGAATTTCTGTTCCAAGGTTGAACAAAAGCAAGCCATGGAAAGATAATTGATGACCAAAAAACATTAGACGCTCACTGAATCAACACCCTCATTGACAACAAAATCATTAACAAGGGGATAAACCTGAAGTGAGATCCTTGCTCTAGCAGCAATCAGAGGTGTTTGATCTGGGACTTCTGTAAACAGAGCTCATTTTTTTTTCCTGCAAGACTGGATTCTTTGAAACAGAATTTGGAACAAACCCCTTTCTTCCCACTTACGTCTTGCTAGGTTAGAAGGGACATCAGAAGGTTTAAGGACAGCAGTGTCAGAGGGCAAAGGTGGTTGTGAATAGGACTTCAAAAAAGGAATAAGAGGTAGCAGCCTGAATAATAATAATATAGTACAGGAAAAAAAAAGCTCTACAGTGGTATGCAGAAAAGCAGGGGGTACAAGACTTAAAATTTGTGTTACATGGGTTTAGTATGATAAATAAAGTCTGCTGCCATCAAAGGCCATTGGAATGAAGCAGATGCCCCCTTCACTGGGATACTGACAGAGGAAAAGGTTATCCAGAATATCAGAAGAGGGCTGTTGCTGAGGCTCAGCAATGGGAGCAGCAAGCTGAACATGCAGTCAAGGGAAAATGGGCCATAATAGATTCAGGATGGAAGAAGAGGCTTGCTGACAAGGCCACAGAGGAGAGATGCCAGCTGGCTCACATCCTATTAAATGACAAGTGGATAGAAAAAATGTCCTGAGGTTTCTGTCCTGTCTAGTCAGGCAGAGCTGAACACGAGGCATGGGGCTGTTCTGCACCTCCATCCACAGTGCTGCAGCTCTGCTGACTGGAGAACAGACAACTAAAACTCAGTCTGCTTCTGAGCAAGGCCTCTTCTGGGCTCTGGGTTGCTTGTTGTAGGATGCTTGCACAGCCAGTTGCCTTCCCTGCCCAGCTAGAGATACAGGTTGTGTGATGTCACCAGGATTTCAGAGTAAAAACATCTTCATCCCTGGGAGCATAGATCCCATGGGGTGTATGGCAATCCCCCTGGCATGGACCCCAGCACTGTACTCAGGCCCACCTAGGTAGACTGGGGAAAGTCTGTGCTTATGCAACCCTATACAGCCTCAGAAGTGTTTTATGAGCAGTATAGAGGACCAATAAAAGTTCACTCAGCATGTATGTGTATCGCCTCTTCCAAAAAAGCAGTGAAAGGAGAACTGCCACCTGCCTCTGAAGCAGGGATGCAGGAGCCTCACTGCAGTAAAACTACATTAATCTGACAATTGGAACTCAGCACACAGCAGTAGGCAATAAACTTCAAGGACCAGGCTGGTGTTGCTGGAGGAATGGTGCAGCTGGCTAAGCAATTTTTATCTGTGTGTAAATTCTGCTGATTTAACCACAGCTTCCTCCAGGGATTTCTCTAGGATCTAGATTTCTCTTATGTCAGAGGGACTTACCTATGTGTGATACAAAGGTTCCTTCAGAAACTCTTTGCTTCCTGGTTGTTCCTGCAATGTGTTCACAGCTTCTGCACTTCAAACACTTGTCATGCAGGCAAGTCTGTTGAATATAATTTATTTCCTAAAAGGGCTCCTTTCCAGAAGGAAAGAACCTCCTCAGCCAGCACCTACCCAGCAGATTTGTTCTATACCACTGTGTATGGCTGCTCAAATCAACTTTGTTATCCATAACAGTTCTGGTATCCATAAAGACATGGATATGAAGGAGTGGCTTGGATTTATCAGTGTCTACCCCCACAGTTACACTTGGTCATGGCACCAGTGAAGCTCAGACACCATATGCCAGCGACAGAACATAAGTTCTGACACAGTGATGGAGTTTTTAGGCATTAGTGTTCACTGACAGCTACTGGGCATGCTCTGATGTCTAAGCAGTTCCCAAATCAAAGCTGGCAGGCAGCTCACAGGCACACTTAGAGATTTATGTTCTGCAAAAACAGGCCCATGGACTTCAGTGAAGTCATTGCGGAATGGCAAAGGAAAAATCAGGCCCATAATGTACCAGAAATGGCTTCTGCAGGATTGTAGGTGTAGTTAATTCTGCATGGCAAGGAATATTTACCCAGATTATTTATTGCTCCTTTTCTTGTAAGGCTGTGGCTTGTTTTCTCTCAAAAAGCCATGTTTCTTACTCTCATTTGTAACTTGCCAGAGGCAAGTAAAGCACAGCAAATACACAGAAAGCGAAGGCCTACCAGAATAGTTCATTTTAGTCTTAGACTGCTAGTGGCATTTGCTGCTTGTGTCAACTTCTACAAATAGGACAGGCATAGGGAAATGGTTTCCCAAGAGGTAAGTCATATGGCATATTTAGAAAGTACTGATACACCTAGAGAAGCACGAAGGCTGTGAATAAAAGCCCCACACAGAGAAGGCAATAGTCAGTGCTATTTGGCTTACTGTTACCCATTCTCATCATTGGGATGAAAGCACAGGGAAATGAAAAGATTGATCTCCTGGAAACAATACTTTAAAAAAGGGAAAAAGAAAAAAAAAACAGCTGAAAGGAATTCCACAATTTCTAGTATCATTCTCTACTTAATTTTGCCTGGTGGTTTTCTTGTAAGCAGCTACAAAATGTAAAAATCAAGCTCACGTCTGTGGACTTGATTCTGTTTTGACTCACTCCAGTACAAATCTAGGGTAAATTAACTGGAGTTAATGTAGAAACAAATCAATAAAAGATGATTTAGACCTGATCTACTGGAAGGTTTAAGAAAAAAAAGTAGTCCAGCTTAACTTGCTAGTTCAATCAAGCCACAGCAAGAACAGTATTGGCAGAAACAGATATAGAAGTCACAATATATGTTTGTATTCTGTGTCAAAATTTAAGTTTTTTTAAGGAGCCATGGCACAGTACTTCAATTTGTTGTTTTAGAGGCAACACAGCTAAGACCCAATAGCACTTGCTGTTTGGGCATTTTAGTTTTTTCAATACTGTGTTAGGTATCATATGCTACAGACCAAATTTCCAACTAATTTAGGTGGGTGTAACACCTTTAATTTCAATGCAACTCCATTAGCTCATAATACTGCTCAACACTGGCATTTTCATGAAATGTATTAGTACAAGCCAATGCAATTTAACAACACAAGCACAACAGTATTTGGTAGAGACTGAACTAGACTCTATTTTTAATGCTAAGACCAGAAAAGACCATTACATTATAGAGTTTGATTTGCTGAAAAGCACAGCCCATTCATTGAGACAAAACCTCTCATTAAAATAGATTAGAATTTGATCTTGAGCATATGAGAGAAATATAATCATTCTCAGGTAGCTAGGAATTATGAAACAGAGAATGGACTGAGCAGCACCCATCCATAACCATCCACATGCTGAGTTCTGGTCTCTTTCTAGCTCTCATTGCCTCTCCCTGTTTCTGCATTTAAGGAGAAGAAAAAAAATTAAAAATTAAAAAAATATAAACCACGCTTCTAAGGCCTGTAGACAACTGGCTGAAGTACAAGCTATGGTAACTAGCTGAACAAGGAAACAAAATACACTGATACTGAAGCTGAAAATTTATCTGCCTCACTAATCTACAGAGTCAGACCAGACTAAAATACTCCTTGGCATATATTTGAAAGACTCCTTGTGTCCACTCATAGGGTAAACAATCTCAGAACTTCATCATCCTCTTCCTATGGAGAACCTCCTTCGTTCCTTCTTCTTCCTTGTGCATGGAAAACCCCCTCCTATCCAGAAACTGAATTAGTTTAACTTCACCTTCCAGCCACTGAACTGTGATGTGCCTTGTAACAGTTGCTGTCATAGCACTTCCCATGTCACAGGGCTGATTTTCAGTCATGAAGCGTCCCTCTAATGTTATTGAAGAGACTTGGGCATGCAAATGGTTCAAAAGTCTGTGGTAAACTGCTGCAGCCACTGGTTCAGCTCCAATTTCACTGCATCATATTGCACAAGCCTCTTAAAAGGCCAACAAATAGTTAAATCCCTGAACATGCTGAACGAGCGTGCACGGAACATTTCCTTTTATCATTGCTGAATCTGTCCATTGATTTCACTCCCAAAATTTCACATCCTCCTTCAATCTCCCTTGGACATTATTCGCTCTATTACCAGTCCTCTTTTCTGAGAAACTCTGCAAGTCACAGGATTGTGTCATAGCCTAGCATGTCAATAGAAACTGAGGAGCAGCAGGCTCCAGTTTTTGGAGGAAGCCACTAGAGAGAGTGTCTCTTATACTCCTGTGCCATTCTATGTCTTATCTGCAGACAAGGTAGATATTAACTTGATATTTTATACATCTCACATAAGGCAAATTGGCTTAGTTTTAAATCATAATACAGTTTTATGGATAAATCAGCATAAATAGAAGGATGGTCAAACAAACTTCTAAAATCTACAAAAAACCTGCCAACCCCCACATCTCACTCTCCCCAACACTCCCCCCCAAAAAAAAGAACAGCCTCCCCCCACCATTATTGTTTTCATTAAATTTTAATTTCATTAAAATATCATTCCTATGACCATTGTCCCCACTGCCTGCAGGCATCTGCTCATCTTTCCCCACTGAACTGAGCTGCCTTTCCATCTGTTGTATGGGGTGAGCTCATCCTGTGGCTCCAGTTCCAAGGCACTCCTGGCTACTGCTGCCCCAGCTACACCTCTTTATATGTTTTTAGCCCTCACATCTATCAGTCACCCAACTGCCCTTCAATATTTCCATAATTTCACTGGCTTCCCACGGGGAGCCAGCACACGGCTCGCAAGCCTGTGAGCACAGGGAGCTGCTTACAGAGACTTCACACCAAATGCAAACAGACATTTTCACATCATCCAAGCCAGGTTCTTCAAAATGGTAAATAATAACCATTTGCTCCACTCTTCACCAGAAGCATATGATTTATAGCTAGAAAAATAGAATTATATGGTCTAAAAGTTTCTCCCTTCTGCTTGAAGATTGACAGTTTTTTTCTGGTGGTAGCTTTGGATGTAGAAAACTCTCAGGATTGCAAAAGCATTAAAAATAAATGCAAGATGCTTCATGCACGTTATAACATACTGAACCTTCAGAATAAATTATTTATAACAAAGGTTGGATGTGCCATAATAGCATCCACCCAACAGCTAAAAAATGTATAGAAAATAGGAGAGCAAACCACAGAGATCAACAGAAAGAAGCCTGCCAGTTTTGGCTGAAAACCTGGTAGGAAAAATAACAGAATGCTTAACTGAAATTATTCAGAGAGTAAAGGGATGATCAATTCACTTGGGTTTTGGTTCTTTTCTCCCCTGATAGTCTACAAAAGAACACAAGGACCAGAGAACTTTGCAGAATTACAAACCTAGTGTATTTGTTTATTCTGTACATCTGTATTTCTGTGCAAATAAAAAAGGAACATTGTTGTCAAGCCTTCATTTTTAAAAAGAGGTACAACTTGAGATTTCCCATGCAGTAATAATATAAAATATACAACTCTAAAAATATAATATTAATATTATTAGTTCCTATGTTGCTTTTAGCATGATATTAACAAGCACCTTCCAGTAGTATGGTGTTAACAAGATTAGCCTTGTCCAGGATACTTTCTGGAGTTAATTGCAACTATGCTGCAATCAAATCACCTCTCCCATGACATGGTTACACGGTAAGACAAAAATCCACTGCATAAGGCAGCATATAGAGCACTAAACACACACTTCTCAGCTCAACACAGCACCATATTTTATCTCCATCTCCTTTCCATTAACATAAGAGACTCAAGTGTTGGAACAAAAATCCACGTGCTGATCGGGGGACACAGATCTTTTCACACCATGACATAGAAGCCAGAGATGGGAGCTAGTGAGGTGGAATACTAGGAGGAACTTATCCAGATCCCTTTAGTAAATCCCAGCTTCCACATTGTTGAATCCTTCTTTTACACAAACTGGCAATCAGCTCTCTTCATACCAAGTGTTTTGTATCAAGAGTTTAAAAAATCATGCAAAATAATCACTGTATCATATGATTTTTTTAATCTCTTTATATTCTGAGACCTCCCTCCACCGCCAGACAGCTGTAGGTCAGAACAGAAACATACCCTCCCTGACAAGGAAATCCTTTCTGTCAGAAGCCTTTACTGTAAGAAGTCAGAATATCACACTTGCAGTATGTTGCATCTCTGTGAAACCTTTTCACCTGATGCCATGCTGACACTGTCAGAGTTTGGGGGTTCATTTTAATATAGTTTATTCTTCCTTCAGGGAGGCTTCCTAAGCAGGAGAAACCCACTACCCATGCACAGTAAAGTATTACAAATTTGAGAGTGCAGTATTCCAGACTGCAAGGTCCATCCATAAAGCAAGGCAATGTGCTATGTATCATAACCAGAGTTTTACACACACAGAGGCTCACCAGATCCCAGAATTCCATAACCTCTTTGCTGTAGAGCTCACCACTGTGGGGCTGCAGACACTGCAGCCCCCTGAGAGTGGTCCATGTTTTCCAAGGCACTGCTCCGTGGCTGTGTGTGACACGGGCACGAGGAGCACAGCCAGGTACACCCTTACAGTTGTGCCTCAGGCATAAACCATCCTCCAGAAGGGAATTGTCCCTTCCCCATCTTCAGGGCCTTCTGCAGGCCATACATCATGCTTGGTGAAAGCCCCTGAACTCAGTAACACACGGTTTATTGTCCAAGACTGTCACCTAAATATAATAGAGCACAAACTAATCATTTTTACTGCTGTCACAAGGCTGAGCTTAGCAGGGTAGGATGAAGCTGAGGGACATGCTAACTTTCAATAAAGAGCCTGACACAATTGATGCCTTGGGCACAATTTTTCAGTGTTTTTCAGGATGGGCAACAAAGAGGCTGCTCTTATACTGTGTTTTGCTTTGTAGGCTTCAAAGGCACAAGTGTCTACTTTGGATTTTTCATAGACCACTTAGGAAATGCAAATACCCACCAGACAATTGGGCAGTACTCCCCATTTCAGTATTTTGTGGAAACACTAAATTAAATAAACACCATCCTTTCTCACTGTAAATGGGTAGAGAGCTCACAGAGAGGCTCTGTATACAGCAACTGCTAATAGTTTCAGCTGAAATCAGAAGCACATTTAACAAGGCATGAAGCATGGAAACAAACTTATAGAGATAATTCCACAGCTGAACCAACTATTCAGACCTACACTACATTTCTCACCAAATATATTTGTATACAAAAGTTGGGGGGAGGGAATTTAAAATTTGCCATTGGAAAGAAGGTCCCTTCATGGTATCCTTAGATGTAATTCTCTTACCAGCCCCACATCGAGTTCTGAGTAATTCCACTGACATCAAAACTACAGTGGTGTAAAAGCACGAAAAATGTGAGAACAATTGTATCCAGTATCAAATCCAGAATAACAGAATGAATAATGAACAAACTGAGGCAGAGCTTTAGCTGGTGTAAAGCAAGTTGCAGATTTCAGTGTGGCAAGGTTAATTTACACCCACTGTGAATGTTGGTCCATTGTCAACAAATCCTGTTTTCTCACGCTTACATTAACAAACCTGTTAGTAACATGGGAACAAATGCAAAAGTAGGTGTAATGATTAATTTGATGAAACTCTGAATTCATTTACTCCATTAAAGTAATACGGTATGCCCTATAAAGGGACAACATTTAAGTTTTGTAAAAAGCCATTAAAATCGCAGTAGCTATTGAGCAAATTAGAGGCCCTGGCAATTATTCATCATTTCATTACAATTAAAAACTAATTGAAAGCCTAAGTAAATAACGTTAGTTTTGTTCGTGATAGCAGGGAAAATAGGTTTGAACAGCTTATATTAGAGACAGACTCTCGTCCTTTCACTAATGGGCAGGATTATACTACAAAATAATTTTTGCCATCACCAGCATTTATGCTGCAGCACTGAACACGAAGATCAAAATGATCAGTTGCAGCACAGAAATCAGGGCAATGGCATTAATGCATCCACAGAACCCAGTCATCCTGCACACCACAGGGAAATCCAGCTCTGCACAGTTGGTGTTTGGAGGCACATATGTGACACAATTAGTATAACAAAATAAGTTTCTTCTTGCTGAAGCATTTACTGCAAATTGAGTCATTAATCTCATTTATAAAGCAGGCACACTGCGATTGGCCAAGGCGATTTCTTCTCATTACTGTGTGAAAAGCTCCATCCTGTTCACTTTAAATGTGGGTCATTTTAACTAAATAGAAACACTTCAGCCCTGAGACCCTGCAAGAGCTGGTGGTGTATTTATATAAACAACCAGAAGTTCCTATGTGCTGGTGATGCTGTGCTCTAGCACCTGCCTGGACTGCTGCTTGGATGGAGCTACTCAGCATGTGACTTCTACTTTGTCCTAGTCCTGTTTCAGAGAATTTATTTTTTTCAGGGTAAGTTCTCTGTGGCATTGCATCCAGTCTCTGATGTTACCTATGAAATCTTGTATGAGTTTTCCAGTGTCAGGGCGAGTCCACCAAAGGTAAAGGAGTTCTGCCAGTCCTGGAGAAATAACCTGTGCTTTCTGACAGCAAAAACAACTCAGTTTCTACATGTGTGGGCAGGGTCAGCCTCTGCCTTTGATTGGTCATCTAACCCAATCCTAAAGTCACTGCTTTCCCCCCTTTCATTAGGAACTTCCTTATTTTCATAGCCCAGATATTGCATGAATGGAGAATGACCAAACTTGGGGAGGGCAAATCCCTTGAATGATTTCTAGCAAAATTCCCTATTTCCCACTTAGGACTTCTCCATATTAAAAAAAAAAAAAAGGAAAAAGAGGCAATGCTAGAAATCTTCTGCATTCCTTGTAGGTCTTTCCTTCACAGACTTAATTTTAAAGTCGTCCTCCTCTGCATACATAACCACTTGGATGACTCATGCCACATTTACTTCAATTATATCACCTAATGTAATAAAGTGCCACTCATTCCACCAAATGTAGAGAACAGCCCATCAGATCAGCGCTACAAAAAAAAGTCTGCAGCTCATCCAGGGAGGAGGGGAAGCATTACATTACTCCTCCTCACAGCACAGACTGTTTTACTGCTTTTAACCTAAAACACAGCCTCAGGCCACCTGCTAGGACCTTCAGTCACCATCCAAGGGCTGCCCCATCAGCAGAGTCGCTGCAGGGTAAGGTGTGGATTTGGTACCATGCAGGATCCCTTCACCTTGAGAATAAATAAGCTCCAGAATGTCATGGCTTCTTCGAGACTCAATTGCCCTTTCCTTCCAAAGGGAACCTGCATCATTTGAGTGGAGCAACCAAGTGCAAAGCAGCAGAGAGAGACAAAAGTCCAGCCTTCTTCGAGGTACCAAAGATAACTCTTTTTTGTCTGTTTGGGCTTTTTTTATTTCAAAAAACTCTAGAAGCAACCACAAAATCAGGATGATATGCTGATGAGGTCCCCAAAGCTCACATTTTAACAAAAGCAACAGATTTGTAGAGAGACTTAAAAACCTCCTGCGAAGAAAAGTGTGAGGAGGTCCTTCAAAATGCCTGAAGGATCTTGATCTTCTCTTAAGTGCAACAACTCAGCAAAATTAAGTTACCTACTTACCTAGCTAAAAAGGCAGAGGTTAACCAAGACCCCATAACCCTCTTGTCTTCTTCCTATGAATATGACAAAAGATGTATAAAAACTGATGTACAGAGTTTATGGTGTTTCATCCTAGACTGATTTGTTAGCATTTATAAATGAAAATAAATTTTGGGGCATTTTTTTCACATGAAAGACTTTTGCTCTGTTCAAATAGGGCTATTTTCTTAAGCATGGGCTCACAGCAGCAGCTGTAAGTGAAGGAATCTGCTTCCTGTGTGAAATCCTTTTGGATAAGTTGCAAGACTTTTTGGAAGAGATGGTCAAATGCAAAGTGCTGTGTTCCAGCTTAATGGGATCATAAGCCCCTAGATAGTTCTTTGTTTTACTAATTACAGCACACAATCAAATATTGAATGCTTGTTCTGAAAGTTTAAAAATATTAACATTTTTAACTATTATTACACATTTTCACCAGTGACTGAACTTGATTGATTGCACTGAAATAAAAAATGCCGCTACTTTTCTTGCCACTTCCACCCTAAGTCAAAAAGGTGATGAATTTCAGAGAGAAAGATCAGATCTCACTTACATTTGCAGACCAGTCAGATCCAGGAGATTTGTCTGAATCTGGTACTTCTGAAAACAGTCCTATGATATTATAAGGAGTTGTGGCGTCTGAGAATAGGATTTCCTTTCCTTACTATGGCCTTATTTTTTGTGGCTGAAAGCAGGGCTTTCTCATCTGCTCTTTCACCTGGAGCTACTTAACCCTCTTCCAGCAATCTTCCTGCAATTCTGAGGAAGGAGAGGAATAACAGCATTAATCTACTGCTGAAGGTATTGGCAGGAGTTAAGGTACAGCTCTCATTATAGGCCTTGAGTATTTACAATTGTAATCCGCTGTGGCAAGTGTTTTCAGCTTGTGCTTTCATTACATTTCTAAGCAACATATATTTTTTGTTGTTGTTGCTCAGAGTAAATACAGTGGCTCTGAACTATTAACAATCAGAACACTTGCTGTTGTTTGTGAAATATTAGCTGACCTACTTCATTGCAGTTTTAATTAGGTATTACTCCCATGCTGTTCTCGTCCCTGTGGGGATTCTACATTTGGCACTGATAGAAGTGCTCCTACAGCATGGTGATTCACCAGGAAGGAGGCTGTGCAGAAATACATCATTCAAGGTGCAGGAGCACAACTGTGTACTGGAGCCTTACCTGAGCCATGCCAGCCTCCCTGCTCCCATACCAGGATTTAACAGGACAGGACTGCAGGTGTCCAAAATGCAGACCATATGGAATTAGTCCTGATTCCCCCCTGACTACAGCCTACACCCAGGAAAACACTGCTGTACCAAAAGTACTGAAAGCCTGGGACTCTGCCCAGGGATTCACCACCTGCAAGCTTTGGTGTACCGTGTTGACAACCTACAAGTCATTTTAACTGTTTAATTTCCCAAAATAGGTCTCTTTGCATCACACCTCAACAACTGAAGTAATTTCAAATGAACTATTTTTAGTTTAAAAGAAGTCTGTTGAGGAACAACAAGGCAGAGGTCTTAGATTATTTTATTCTTTTACCCATGATAGCAGAGTTATTTGGTTGTTTCACTGTGGCAGTTCAGTTGTATGCTGCTAACTGAAAAAAAGTACTCCCTAGGAATTTTTAAAGATTTCTTTTTATTTTTTTACCTTTTGGCAAGGTAACTCTGCGTTCCAAATTTCACTGCTCTATGTCCAAAAATAAGAAGCAATACATTGAGCAAGAATATGATTCCCTGACACATGAAACAGATAGTTTTACACACATCAAAGTAATTTCAGAAGCAATTAAGGATGAAACACAAATCAGGGGAGTCTGTACTCCTATTGAAGTGTCTCAGGGGATAACAAACCCCTTAACTGCCACTCTCCTCTAATTATACCTAATGCAACTGTATAGGATGCAAAGGAATTGATAGCTATGGCTGCCTGCTGGCATTTGGCAACAAAAGAGAAAGTTAAAAGCTTCCTGCAGCAGTGAGGTTTTGAACTTCAAAAACATCAAGCATAATTCTGTTAGCTTGCTTCCTTTTTCCTCTCAAAGGGAGAGCTTTTCGGGTAGTCTTCCTTAAGCTGTGCCTTGGATCAAGGACCTCACTAATTTTCACTGACCTGTAGCAGAAACCTTTTTCCTATCTGTTTATGAATTTTAAGAATTATTAAAATTAGCCTAAATCTGCCTTTCCTGTTACTACTGAAGGTTAAAGTTAAGGGTTGAAGATTAGAGGCCACAGCCAAATCCACTTATAAACTGATGGCATAATCTGGCTTCTGCCATTAAAATGAAGTCATTCTTTTCATAGAATGGTTTGGGTTGGAAAGAACCTTAAAGATCATCTACTCCCAATTTCCCTGCCCTGGACAAAGACACCTTCCACTAGATCAGGTTTCTCAGAGCCCCATCCAGCCTGGCCCTGAACACTTCCAGGGATGAGGCATCCACAGCTTCTCTTCCAGGGCCTCACCACTCTCACAGTAAAGAATTTCTTCCTAATATCTAATTTAAACCTATGCTTTTTCAGTTTGAATCCATTCTCCCTTGTCTTGTCACTACAAGCTCTTGTCAAAAATCTCTTTCCATCTTTCTGTCTTCAGGTACTGGAAGGCCACAATTAGGTCATTTTCATTAAAAAATTCAGTACCTGGAAACAGGACAGAGCACTACTGTATAAGCTGGACAGCTCTTATTACGATTTACCCTTGTTTGGAACATACCTATAATATTTTTGTTCACTCATTAGGTTTGATTGTCACAGCAGGGTTGTGGCTGCTCTACTTGTGCTGTAACACTTCATAAGGCTTGGGTGACTTAATGAAGCAGCCTTTCTCTCATTACCTATAAACACCCAGTTAAACCACAGCAGACTTCAAGAAGGTGCATAAACTTACTTAGTTTTGAAGCCTTTTCAGAAGGATTTGATCACATAATTTTTTAATGATGTTTATAGAATTCATGTGGCAGGAATCTTTGTGAGTTACATGAAACATAGCACTGTAAGAATCTGCTTCTTCAACAGCTTCCCTGTTCCTCTCCAGAAGTGGGGTTTGGGCAGTATCATTTTGTCATGACCCAGGAGACCTACAGGTCTTCTGTCTTTCATCTCCTTGGAAGATGGGCTCCTTTAAAATCAGTAGAAACTCAATATTCCTCTCCCAGATTCCATTCACGGTGTATTGGCTGAGCCCATATACTCAGATGTGGGACAGAAGTGTTTCTAAACGTTTTGACAGAGCAGGATGCCCCACCTGTGCTATGGATCCACTTTAGAGGCTTCAGAGATGTTGCCTGCTCTGTTATTACTTCTCATTTCTTTCATCAATTGCAGGGTGTGGAACTGCATGAGTGAGACTGGACATGAAAAAAAAAAAAAAAAACAAAAAACAACCAACCCAGGAATCAAGGAACAACTTTTTGGTAAAATAAAAAAGCAAATAAGGTGATTATGTTGTATTTTACTGTCTGTAAGTTGTACAAATAGCTCCAAATTCTGTTCTATATATTATACACAGAATGCTTTACAATGAACCTCAGTTCTATCTGAAACGTGGAATTTTTTATCATAAGTATACTTATTTCAGTATATTTATGTATATATTCATATTTATATATATATGTATAAATACTCATTTACTAAAACTCCCTTTTTTACTTAAAAAAACCCAACAAAACCACAAACCAAAAAACAATTAATTGGAAACACCAAGTAAAACACTGACTTGAGAAAAGTGATTTCAATTAACTTACTGCATTCTCAAATCATGAGAGCTTGTTTAAGCCTAATTAGTGCAGGGTTTGAATGGGTGAGGCAGATCTCTCAGAATTAAAGTTGTCACAGCTTAATTCTGTTGCAAAAAGTTTGGTACGTATCTACTGCTTATGCAAATAATCTAAGCAGCAAGTTGTGTAGGAGTCAAGCCACTGCAGAAAGGGTGAAATTTAATCTCTGTGACTCCTGATAATCCTAACATCTTAAACACAATGACAGCGATGTGTCTCTTATCTACCTGTAACACACCATGGCATAGCTGTCAGTCTTTTGCTGATGGAAGTGATTGAGAATTACAAATCTGAGTCATGAAACAGGAGCAGGGGAAAAAGTAAATACTGTATTTTCTCTACTTTTGGGTTTGATTTTTTTTTAATAGCTGAGATTTAAAAATCACTATATACAAATTTAATCATAATCTGCTATTTCTGAGCTATAAAATATGAGCCATGTCTTGGAGGAAATGGAGGAGAAACAAAGCAGAGATCCTTAAAGAAATGCCACCCACTAAAGAGACAAGAGGATTTACTGTAAATGTTCTGCTAGATCCCTATCTGCATGAAGGGCAATAAAAGACCCCTCTGTGGTTACTCCTATTTTCATGGTTCATGAAACTCACATAATATTCTCTGTGTATGGTGAGTTATCATTTTTGAAGGAATATGTGAAAGAACCTAATGGTAGGACTGACTCCTACAAGAATATTTATTTGTACATTTCAATTTTATTGGCATTTCTGATGTCGGTGTTGCACCTGCTGGAATTCTGACCCTGCTGAACATGTAACAAAAGACAGTCATGCAACATTTTAGTCAGGCTTTGAAAAATAAATCTATGAAAACATGCCTTTGGGGAGTCAGCAGCAAGCTACTCAGCATAATATGCTTGTAAAGGTGAGTTCAGCACTGAGCAAGGCCTAAGCAGGGACAGTTATACCTTCAGAAAAAATATGTCGTAATGAGTGAAAGATGAATGTGTTTTGCTTTTGTGGAAATATGTTCAGTGACTCACACAAGTGGGCAGTTAATTTCAGTTCTCTGGCTGCAGTGCCTTAAGTTATAAATTTCTAGGTAGCATTCAAAGAAAGGAGTAATTTATGAATTGCCTCATTTCTGCCTGCATTCTATATTAATACTTGCATTACTTTCCAAACTACAAACAAATAGCCAAAGATGAGATCCAAGAAACAGGATCTGGGCTGCTGCTGTAAAGGGTGGGTAGAGTATTCAGCAGAATGTCTTCATATAGGGGAGCTGTCTCTGTGAGGGGAGTGACTCACAGGCATTAGTGCTTCAGGAGAAAGCTCTTGGGGCATATTATACATTTTGCTTTGTGGATATACACAACATGATTTTATCTTTCATCCTATCCAGAGCACACTGAAATCAATGTATGCCTTGCTTTGATTTCACTGAGGTTTGAATCAAACTCACGACTGTAATTATGAAGGGCAAAGAGCCATCATAATGATTTGTGATCATTTTGGTATCTTATAAGCTGAAATGTTGATTTACCATGTTCATAGCCCATTTCCTTTTGCTTTATGGGGTTTGGAATGGATTCACACGCATCAGTAGGAAATGAATTTGATGCTCCTTTTCTTTTCCAGTAAATTTGTCCAGAGCAAACAGCTAATTCCTTACTGGAGGGGCCACCAGCATGTGCCATTAGCATTTGTGCCAGGTCAGGACACTAAACTGATGGTGATGCCTTTTTTACAACTGTCACTAACAGTTGCCTAGAACTTGAGGGCACATCTTGCTGGGGAATCCCATGATGTTCCAGCATATGCTATCTGGCACCACACAGAGCTCTGGGGGAGACGAGGGGGGGTCACACTCACAGTCCTGCCAGCTGGTCAATCTTGCACATAGCAGTAACTTGAAGTGATGCTAAACATCACAGGTTGGACTCTTCTGTGTGCCCTGCCAAGTTTGCTGCAGTCCTGGTTAATACTTCTTATTGCTCTTTCAAACACAGGAGGTCCCTAAAGTTCCTTTTTCATCTGGTTCCCTGCCACCATCTTTTTAGTGCTGCTACTAGCAAGTGCCCCAAACTAATAGGAGCCATTACAAATATGCCAAGAGTTAATTAGCATAGCACAAGGACAGATTTTTCTGGCAAGTTTCCAGGTCCTTGACTGATATCTTGGCACGGGCTCATCACAAGAGCTTCTCTGGTTGGTGAATATGAAAGCAAACTGCAGTGCAGACCAAGGAGGGAGAAGACAGAGATGTTCCCCCAAGTGCTATGAGGAACAGTGACAGATAACCAGAAACTAGGTTTCATACCACTACCATATAGATGAAATTTAATTATGAACACAAGGCACAAAGCTACCAGTGTGGGTGTGGAGAACATGGTGAACCCTCTAGAGATGCAAGTTTCCTTGCAATTTTTCTTAAATTGTAAGTGATAGCCATTTCTATAGAAATACAATTTTGTTCACAGCCACTGAGGACTGGAAATACAGGAATGTTATCTTTCTGTATAAAAGTGTTCTAAACATGTTTCCATGTTGATGTGGCTCTATCTTATTATGTTCATGCCCATTTTTTAATATGATCTACCCCCAACCTTTTAAACCCAGAGAATCAACATGGAGCCTGTTTCTGGATTTTTTTGCATATGTGTCCTTTAATTTCTCTTTATTTCGAAATTATGTGTTCAGAGAGTTCCTCGATGGTATATGGTATTCCAATGGATTAAATACCAGATTCTGATCTTATTGTAGGCAAGAGAGTGACTTGTACCAATTTTAATGTCTTTGCAAAGCTCTTCAGACTTGTTTCATAGCATCATAACAAATGTAGACACAACTAAACTGAAAAATATGTACTGTTTGAGAACAGAAAGGGATGGCCCCAGTTTCCCTAAGTATTTTCCCTAGAACAAGCTGACAAAGCAGGAAAAATATTAGTCAAGGTGCTTGGTGTCAGGGTACTTAGTGACCACATCACTGCTTAAAAAGCAAACAAACTAGCAGAACTTACAAGCCTCCCCATCATTTCCAGAGAATCCATGCTCAGTTATTTTATTCTAGGATTGTTATGACTCTTCTCTGTAAATACAGTAAAAAAATTACTTTGGAAATGTAGTGGCTTTGGGCAGTTGCTCCTTTATGGAGAATGGACAGCAAATGCCCCTCCCAGTCTTATGAGGAAGTTTTACAGTATGTGCTTATGAGGAAATATGTAAATAATAAGGCTCAAGATTGAACTGAGTCCCACTCTGTCATCACCCATACTGGGATCTACATTATGAGCAAGTATTGAAATAAATACTAATCCTTGTTTTGCTCACTTATGATGCCCCGCCTACCTCCAAATCCAGAAGCGTCTGCATTGTTGCTCCAATGAGGCTAATTATAAAAATAAAAGTAAGCCTACTCTCTGGGAGGTACCTTTCATTATAGCAATACATATCCCTGTTGTCCAGTGTGAAGACTTAAAGGAAATAAGTAAGCATTTTGAAGCTGTTTCTCCATAATTTTTCACACATTTTCAAACACCTTCTGATTCTGCATTTGCATTTTCCCCAGTGCCAGCCTGCAGAGTATGTTATTTTCTGAGGCCACCACGTCATTCTGTTTAGCTGAGCAAGAAGCATTTCCAGGTTCCGTTTGCTCAAAATTCTGTTGTATTTTTTATCTCCCAAAGATGTATGATTTTGGTTTTTGAAGATGGAATGCCTAAGGGAGAATTAAAAAACAGTGCATGACAACAATGGATGAGGAAATCACTGAACTCCATGGACATGACTTGTCCTTCAATGGTTTATCTGTTTGTTTATGATTGGTTCTATTGGTACCAGTATTCAACACTGCCACCAGTCCTTTCCTAGCCTCAGTGTCCCACATCTTAATTTTCCAAGCAAATTATGCCCACAAGAGAAGAGGTCTTATGCTGTTCTCTAAATCAGAGTTGGAGAATCCCAGACACAAAAATATATGGGAATCAATGGCAAAATAATTACTTTCCCATCTCAGTTCCAAACATCCCTTAATTATACCTTGTAACATAATCTAAAAACTCTTTAAACATTTAGAAAGTAAGCCATGGTACTGCATTGTCCAAGGATTTATGTGGGATTTAGGGAGTCAATGAAGCATGATTCAAGTTCTTTGCACTTAGTTTGAACAAATTCCCTGGTATGGTCTAGCTGTATTAGTGGCCATCATCCCAGTGCAGCTGAGGAGAGATGGGAGGAAGTGTTTTGCTGATGCAGGTCATTGCACTGTGAAGGAACTACCCTTTTATCCACCAATTGCATATCTTAAATACTGGTCCTAAGCTGACTGGAATTTGCAACAAGCATTCCCACTTCCTTTTCTGCATGGCAGTATGCGTCATGGCAGCACCCTAATTTCTGTTGTATTAAAAGATTTATTTGTAAAGGTTGACAACCCCAATTACTAGCCAAAATATCAAGAAAAGCTGAATTTTCTTCAAGCTCTTTTCAGAGCTCAAGATTGAGGAATTGCTGATCCATAGGTTAAATCCCATAGGTACTGAATTCTCCAGTTCTAGTCAAGAAAATCACAAAAGGCTCTGAGGTTAGGACAAGAGATTTTTTTTTCTAGTCTCCAGTAAAATTACCTGCATACTTGAAGCTGAACATCTGCCTGAGTGCTCTGTTGGATTGAAACCAAAATGCTTAGCACTTCACCAGGCACGGCTCTGACAGTCTCAAGGCCAATGATTTTTACAGCAGACAGCCAAGCCATCAAAGGATTAAACAATACAGAAAGAATTCTGAAAACACAAACTTATTGCCTTGCTTCCTCAAGGAGATGACAATGTGTACCCTTATCACAAATTAAATATGGAAAAAAAGGTTGTAACCATAGCAGCTGTGAAAGTCAGGCACTCTGGGCATAGGATTTATTATGCCTCTACTTCATCACAGGCTACATTCATTTACAAAGAAGTCCTTAACGTCAAGAACAAAAGAAACAAAATTTCTGTGAATGCTCTAAGTGTGCTGACTGCCTAATGCTTTTGAGTGCCACTACATAAGCTGAGCTGACAGGAAATAATAATATAATTAGGCAACAATGACCTTGGGGTCAGACACTTCCTGGCAGTTAACCCAGTCTTTAACCTGGTGGCTTGGCTGCTCTTGGACAGTGCCCAGTCCTGAGGCTTTCACAGCTGTGACAACTGCAGGAGTTCTTAAAACAAATAAATTACCATTTTTATGTGCTGAAAAGTTAAAAACTGAACTGCACATTGCCATGGAGACAGTGTGCTATTTACAGCACAGAGATTTTCCAAGGAATGAGAGTCCAGTTTAATATCCAACAGGAAAGAATGCTTCAGTCTTTGTGTTTAGCTGAGTTTATAATCACTGTACTTTGCATGTAGGATGCACAGAGATAATGGATCCTCTGAAGTAATTTTCTGGAGACAGATCTCAACTATCATATTGGAACTGTATATTCTGCTTTGGTCTGCCCCAGTTCTTACAGCATCTGCTTTCTATGATATCTTATGACTAGAGACATCAGTAAGGACAATTTAAGGAATTGTTTAAGCATCAGCCAACAGAAATACTGTAATAAACATCCTTGCGTTTGCAGGGTCTATATTATTCACTGAGTACTCCAAATTCAAGGTGTCCCAGCCCAGTTCAAATTCTCTTTCATAAATATCTTTTTGGGGAATAGAAATGTTCCACAAGTTTGCTGACAAACACAACTGGAGTTGCACTTTTGGGATGTGAGACAAATGCTTGATATTTGTAAAACCAGTATGTCCTAAAGCATCAATGCATTTTACCAAGGAATCTTATTGATTTAAAGAGTCACTGACACTTTGCATTCCTTAATGCTTTATTTTAAATCTTTTTGTCATCTTGTCAAGGACTAGAAAACAACACATGAATGAGCTTTTGTTGTAAATATTGATTCTAAAGAAACCTGTTAGACAGAGACTCTGCAAGCAACAAATGTGTGAGAAGAAGGATAGTGTGTGGATTTCGCTCCCAATTATTACACACAGTTTGATCAGGCCTTCAGTTTTGTATTCTTGGATATACCCTCTGCTTGGAAGACCTGATTTGGGTCAGTTTGGAGGTTTCTCGGTTTTTTTAATAACTTTTTAAAATGAACAATGACTTGTGGTTTACAAATGATTCAGTGCCATGTGAGGCAGAACATGATTCAGCTGCTGTCAGGGTGCCTCAGACAGGCACGTGCTTTATTGAAGGACACTTGCAGAAAAGTCAAAATACAAAGTTACCGAGCATTCCTGCTGGGTATCTAAAGATGGATCTGAAAGGAGAAAGGGATAGAGGGGATGAACATTCTGATTTATATACAAGTTGTAGAGGAAATCATATGTAAGACTATGTGCAGAAACATATTGCAAACAGTGCAATATAGGCTATAGCAATAAAAAATGAATCAGTATTCATTTTATCAAAACTATATGAGACTAGACACGGGATGCTTGGATTTCTTTTCCTTCTCTGCAAAAATTCTTTCAAGACCTTCTAGATTCTTTTCTGTCTTTCTCAAAGTATGTGGTTTATTAGATCCAGACTCATGACCTAGGCACAGGCCTCTTATTTTTTTTTTTTCCTTTAAATGTAGAAAATAAGGTGCTATACAATGGTATATTACACCAATCAGATCTCAGGTGAATTTAATTTTTTTAATGGGTGAGAAGGCACTACCTATTAGCTACTTATTAATATTATCTTTAAAATTTCTATATCAAATAAGCTATAAAATCAGCACTGCAATGCCCTTTATATAAACAAAGATTAATATTTTCTCAGCTGTACTATGAACCAGCAAAAATATCTCACCAAAATTTATATGACAAATCTTTATCATCAATGAGTCAATTTGAGAAGGCCAGAAACTGTTTTTAAACTGCAGCTAGTAACTTCTGCATTTGAGAGTGTTGGGCTGAGCTCAAGGGCACCTCAGGCTAAGGCTGTCCTCTGACTGAGGTGAAAGATCCCTTTTCAGAAAGGACATGGGGACACAAGTGTCATTTGGGGACTGGTAGCACACAAGTATCTCAGGTAGGAAATGGGACAAGACAAATGTGGAGATAATCCATAGTCACTCCCTCCATACAGGGATAACTGCCATACTGAAGGATCTGATCCTGAGCACTTAAGGCTAAGCTTGAGCAGCAGGTGACTTTATCTGCTCTTCACACCAAGCTGAGACCTTGTAGCCACAGCTGATATGGCACTAGCCTGAGATGATAAACTCTTTCCCTACATTAGCAGACTAATATGTGGGCTTGGAGCACAGGCAGAATGAGCTCATGTCTGCCCACAAAAGACCTTTTAAATATATTTAATATTGGTATCCTAACACAGGCACAACCACAATTAGCAATCCCAATTCCTTCTTAGTAAAGGTGTCCAGTCCAGACTATGAAAAATCATCACATAACTGCAAGATAAGTGAGAAACTCAGGCTGATGCAGCCCCAGAACAAGAAACCTTGGTTTGGGACTGTTCCAAGCTTTTTTTTTTATCAGCTCTCAGAGCTGTTGTTGTCTTTGTGGAAAGGAAATGAACACCACTGGAACAGAAGGGAGATAAAATGGGACCATGGATAAGGACTTCCTCAATTACTCATATTCTGAACTTTCACTCTAGTGGTGCATTTCAGACTCTCCTTAGGGCAAGTAACAGGCCAGACTTGCCAGCACCTCAAAAGAAGCAGGAGACACTCTGCATATCTTTCAAAAAGATGCTGCCATTTACCTGCCCTTTACATTGCTTCGTTTGCTCCCATTACATCAAAAAGCAATTGCTCTCTCTCTCACACACAAGTGATCTTTGTCCCTGCAGAACAGGAGACCGTACAAGACCACAAAGGAAAGAACACAGTCATCTTCTTGTATTTTAACAGAGAAAAAGGAAATTGCAAACACATTATCCCTCCAGAAACAAATGGTATGTGCTATTTAACAGTCATTTTTGGACACAAGGGAACAGCAAGCACATGCTCAAGGGAATGGCACCAGACTAGCTTAAGTGGAATCCAGCAACAAGTTCTTTAGTGGTGAGGAGGAGGAAAAAAGAAGCAAACATCTTTCTTCTCTCCTCCTCTGAAAGGGAAGATGATGACAAAGCAAGTCAAGGGGGAATCACCAGTAAAACAACTGTTTTATCAACAAGATATGGACACAATCCTTCCCCAGACATCACAGTGGAAATAGTGGCAGCAATATATTCACTGAGGAATGGGCAGAGCTGGTACCAGCAAAGACAATATGGGGCTTTGTGCCAGCTGTAAACCATTCTCTGGGCCCAACTGGCCCCATGTTTGACTCATGCAATGCTTTGGCTTGAAGCTTTGTCTCTGAGCAGAAGAGAGCTCTGAAAGAGTAACTTAAGGAAAAATAAATATTCTAGTTGTAATGAATGTCATGTGTTGTTTCCACCTCACATTTTTTACAGGCTCATATGTACCTTCCTATACAAGTCACAGATTCCATTAAAAGACAGTGCAGCTTACCTGGACCTTGCTCTTGAAATTTGCCCAAAGATAAAAAGCTTCACTATTCCACTATCAAACATTCACAGTACAGAAAGTATCAGAGACTGCAACCTGGGCCTTGAGTACAATTATACAGTAACCACTAATACTTATTAAGTATTAATTAAGATCTTTGCCACTATAATACATGCAGGGTGGTATCCTGCTGTCTAATTGCCTAAGGACACTTGAAATTACACCAGCTCTATCACCCTGGGTACTGGGGACACACAATAATCCAGAAACAGAGTGAGATTTAGCCCCACCACATATCAATGGGGTTTTTTTGAGTCATCCAACCTCCATGTCTTAGCAACAACAAACCAAATCTTATTTCCAGTGTACACAAAGTTGATCAACACAAACAACTGATTTTACATGTATTCAGAAAAAGGAAGTCTGGTTTGAAAACTGTTTTTCAAGCTTCAGCTCTTAAGGAGTGAAAACAAGGAGGGAAAAAGGATAGGAAGAGTGAGAGGAGCTCTTATGAAAAGGCACCTGGGTCTGTATTCATTTGTGTCTGGTCCTGTCTGTCATATATGGTGCCATGAAGCACAAACCAATTTCCAAGAGAGGATCGGGCTGCTGGTAGTATAGGAACCATTTGGGAGTTTTCACAGAAAAGAAAAATAAAAAAAGAAGAAACTTCAGAATCTAGGGGACCAAGGGTAATTTTTTTCTATTGTTTTAATACGACTCACTAAGTTGCATGAAAAAGTTCTGTATTTGCATTCTGGCATTTTCAGCATTTTAAAGGTAGGTATTATCAGTAAAAAACTCATTGCCCAAAGGCTGAAAATTTCACAGTTTTCAGTAAAATCAGGGAATGGTACATGTTACCACTACTCTTTTAGGACCTGTGCCTCAGATCAGCTCTTTCACATGTTGGTGCAGTAGTGCATAAACAGTTGAGGCAAAGAGCACATGACAGAGAAACATCAGGTTCATATTTTATAAAATGCAGTTTCTCTCACTAAGGTCTTAAAGCTCTTTAGTTCTAGTAATCTCCTTTCTAATGTTTTATGCACTAATAGCTTGGTAGACCACAGAAGGAAAATTCTCACTTCAGAGAACACATGAGATAAATGTTGAAGCTAATGGAGTGATCTTTGCCCATTGAAAAGGAAAAGAAGCATCTTAGTACATGTCCTTAGGCCAAGTAAATGATATTTAGTGTTACTTCTTAATCTTCAGCAGTGAAAATCTATTGCAGGTAGCCCAGGGCTAAAATGAATCCATCAGACATGCAAAATATTGTTGACAGTGATGAACCCAACCTGCAAAGAATCAAGAAACACCAGTCCTTTCCTTCCGAGACTGTCACGTTATGTCCTACAAAGTGCAACTAAATTCCAAGTCTGGAGAGTGTGCTGAGTCTGTAAACCCAGCCCAGATAATCCTGATTCCTGCTCACTGGCTTGGCTGGTTTAAAAAGGAACCTGTTTCCTGAGGCTCATCACATGTGCCCAGAGAGCTCCAGTGGCTGCACGCTGCAGCTTTCCCCTGATTGCACATCCTGCTCTCAGGCCTAATTCTCTTGCCTTTTCTTCCTCGGGAATAAAAAGCTTGGCAGCCCCAAAGGTTAACACAGCATTTTAGAAAATCTTTACTTATTAAGCAATGACTCCCACTAGTTAATGGGAAATATTAGATAATATTACTGTTAATGTTCAGGCACTACATGTCAATACTTCCAGAAGCCTGATAGAAAAATCCCACCACCTTGCCTGACCTCTTCCATTTGTCATCTTGTAATATCCTGGTATGATATCACAGCCAGTAAATTTTTTCTGTTCGTGCTTGGCAAGGCTCCAGATGGTTTTTAAGTCACTTGTTCAGGCAGAAGAAGAATGGTACATTTGGGATGAAATTATGCTGGAGGGCATTGCTGCAATTAGAGAGATGAATGGCCCTTGGCTTTAATGAGAACACCAGGTACACGTTTCATGTGCTTATTCAGAGGAATCCAGCTCACTCAGCCAGGCAGTGTAGTGCTGCTAAGTCAATACCTGTGGAACTGCAAACACTGCTTCTGGAGAAGGGGCCCTTTCAACTCCGTGTTTACGTACAAACAAAACATATCTTAGCAGGAGAAAGCATCCCAATTGTCATGAATATTCTGCCTCATTCCTTCCAGCATGTTAGAGCTGCTTTTAAATTCACAGTAGAATAGTGAGCTAGAAAAAGCTGGATGGGCATAAAAAGCAAGATTAGGACATTTATATCACAGTTATAAGTACACCATGCCAGATAGCATGCAATTACATATCTCCAATCTCATTCTAACAGTGAAATTATTTTGGTGCTACTTGAACAGAAATCTGTTCTTTAAGCCCTGTTGCTTTCCTATGCTTTTTCAAGCTTCATGAGATAATATTTTGTGCTACATATCTACAGCTTCACAAACACAAAAATACTAAAATGACTGCATTAAGATCATAAAGACAAACTATCTTAGTTGAGGAAAGGAAAGAATTAAGGCTGCTAGATCTGTCCCAGCTCAGTTTCCCTTTTCTGGTTTGATTATGATAGAACCTTTGATGTTTCAAGCATGTTTTTCCACAGCATTTTTCCTGCCTCTTTTTGTTCCTAGAATGGACTGTATTCACTAAATGAGCAGCAATTCAATATTTCATTTTCTGTCTGTTGTTCAATGTATTGCTCCAGGCCTTATTTACTGCACATTTACAAATGTGGTTCTGAAAACAGAATTATTTATATCCTCCTGGGTGTTTCTGTGCTGCTTATCATTAGCCTATGTGAGTGCTTCACAAAGATCATTCAATTTATCATCCCACCATTTTTCAGAGGTGAGGAGATGGAACCATCCCTGTTTTACAACTTTCAGCACACAGCTTTCAGACTTTTTTTCCCCTTCTTTTTCTTCAACCTCCTCTACTCTTCTAGGTTTTGTCCTTTCCCCTTATTTCACATTGTCACCAGATATGCTTACCTCCTCAGCAAATTACAACTCTCACTCCTCTGACCAGCAGGAAAAAGCCCCAGTAGGGTATTTTCTTCTTGCAAAAGGGAAATAACAGTCTTCCTTTTTGTTGCTAGCACTGACATTATATATAATTACCAGACAGGTTTTTTTCAGTCCTGTGCTAAACCATGCCCCATCCAAGCAGAAGCTTTGGAAAACTTAGCGGTCAAAATTATGAACTTTATTTAACTCCAGCAAACCAGATATTTTCAAAGGCTTGTAGCTTTTAAAATAGACATTATAAGAGCATTCCTAACACCAACTCTATGCTCCATTCAAATTTCAAAGCCTCACTCAAAGTGTGAATAGTAGAGTCTTTTGGTGACTCACTCAACTTTTTTTTTTTTTAACAAAAAGACACCTGCTTTATCATATTTTATGCAAAAACACCTTTCTTGTTAGAAGTTATATATATGCAAATAAAATCTAGATGATCCTGTTATAGAAAAATCTGCCCTCAAATGAATGTTTTGAAGAGCTATAACACCTTTTTTGTTTCCAGTTTCTCTTAATAACAAGTACTTGAACACTTTAATTATAGAAACTGTTCTCTACCTTTAATACATGAATGGACACACATAAACTTCTTATGTCTAAGAAAAATCTAATAAGTAGACTCATGCACTTAGAGAAACATGAACATATACAAATGTCTCTAAGCTTTCATTTGCTTAAATAAAAATACCCAGGGGAATTCTTTGAGGGAAAATACACAAAGTAGGGGAAAAAATCCCTAAGTTTTCTGGGCAATTTATTGCATCCCTCCTCAAATACATATTCCAAACATTGAGTGCTCTCAGAGCTTTTGAAAAAATGAGGTGGCTCTTGTTAGTGGTGGGCAAACTATCAGCACCACAGTAGAGCTGAATTTCTAAATGCATTACTGAGAGTGTTAGCTGCTGTACTCTGATGGTAATTACAACACACATCTTATAATCTGTCTGCACCCTCTATGCCACTGTAACTGCATGCCTGACTCCCACACCCCCCTCATTAATAGTAAGACAGTATTTTACAAGAATGAGACTTTGGATCAGTATTGTAAAAGACCCAGGTGGCACACATCCCAAACTGCAGGGCACTGTCACCAACATCCAGGGCAGCACAGCACAGAGCCTGTAGCCAAGTGTTTGTTTATGTATTTAGGGAGATTTTGGGTTGGTTGGTTTTTTTTTNGGTTTTGTTTTTTTTTTCTTATTGTTTTTGGTCTTTTTTACACAGGTGAGATCAAACTCAATATCTATCAGTGTGAGACTCCCTCAGGACCCTCAGGCTTCTTGCACTGTTATATTTCAGTACAGCAGGACACTGACTTGGATAACAGCTGTACCCTTTGGACATTTCTTCCATCCACACCCTGCATCCCAAGTCACCCTATATACTGGACCTGTTATTGTTTGGTTACCTTGGAGAAATTTAGGAGAATTACTGTAGGAAAGAAACAAAACAAAAAAACAAACAGTAACCTAATGACAGTAAAGATATGCCTCTAACAGAAATAGGATACCTTGATGCTAAAACTCTTGAAACCCCTCAGAATGCAAGTCAAAATTACTTCAAACATAAGTATTAATTTACAAAAATACAAAGCCTATAAAGACCATTATGAAGCATGTGCGTATTTTTTCTAGGAAAAAGGTCTCTTATGATGTCAGCTTTTCAGGTTACTAGACATCCTCTGACTTCCAGCAGAGGCTGTAGTTTGCTATTAATGCTTTACCTCTGAGCTACAGTCACAGAAGAGACTCTAGGTCTGGAAAATCAGGCTGGGTTTTGCACTTCTAGGAGGGAGCTTCCTTGAGGATCCATTGAGTTTCTGAGTATCAGTCTCATTTCCCTATCCTTTTTCATAGAAGTATTTGACATTTCTTATCAGACTATTAACTACTCTCACCTTTTTGGGAACATCCATATGTCTGACAGGTTGGATGCAGCCCCCTTTTGTGCTTGACTGAGCTATCTGTTAACTCCCTGAGCAGCAAAACATTCTTTCTGTCCAAGGAGGCACTACCTACCTCTAAACATAGAGTATTTCAAGGCATGCATAAAGCATGTCAACTGCTTATTATGCGTTATAAAAAATGTATTAAAATATAGATAGACAAAATTACACATGGCATTGTCACACCAGCTAGGCAACTGAATTTGGATTACAAAATAATAGTGGAGTAGATGGGATCCTAATGAGTTTGGAGCCTCGAGTGCCCACAGCTGTCTGAGGCCATGCAGGAGACTGAGCAGAAGGCTGGAATGTTGTGTGCAGCAGCTGCAAGCCAGGATCTGGAGAAGTCAGTCAGGATGAGCATTTCTGTCCCCTGGGTGCTGAAGAGAGGGGCTAGGGCCTTCACTGGCAAAGAGCGTGTCACATACAATGGTCTTTGAACAGAAACCTTACTGAAAACACTGTTATCTGCTCTCTAGGCCTTAGTAAATATATTTCAGATTCTGTCACTAAATGATGCAATTACATCTCTACATCTCTTTTATCCTGCATTCCACCATGACAACATGCCAAGCCCCATAAGCCTTTCATACCAGAGCATGACTCCTTTCTACATAACCTTTCTGTTTTTCAGGAGCCAAGGATACATTGCCTAACCACTGATTAACTTAGACTCAACTACTTTTCTGCAACCCTAGACCTGAGCAACAACAAGGTACAGCAGAGTGCCCACTAACAGGCTTTAAGTGCATTCCTCTGAAGGCTGAAAGCACAGGCATAGGAACACACTAGGCTTACATGGATTGCTGGAGGAGCTGCTTTTGACCCTCCAAGAGTTTAGCACGGGGTCTAAGCACTGTCAAATGGGGTTTGGCAAAAGGGAGAGAGTGTTGCCAGTGCTGCTAGTGCAAGTGCTCAGGCATCTGGAGAACATTACCCAAATGTGCTCCCAAGGACACTGCAGCTGTGCCTTTCATTTTGCCTTGACCTTTTTCTGGGGACACAGGATAAGCCACATGAGTTTCTCCCATGGAATAGGCGTTAGATGCTAATCTCCTCTCTGTATGAAAACGTGTTGGAAGTGGTTCCTTCCATTGTTCCCATCAGAACTACTGACAATGAATGAGGAAAAAAAGATAAATGTGTACCTTTCTCACCTAAATGTGCAGCAGAGAGAATTTCACTACATGAAATGAATTTCACTACTTTTCTCTAGCAGGGATCAGGCAGGCCCTCCATCAAAAGGCCAGCCAGGCCTTTGAGGGCAATACAGCCCTCTTGCTGCTGTATCCACAAACTGGCCAGAAGCAAAAAACTGAATTTTTTTTTTTTTTTCTGCAGACTTCTTTGATACAAGCAACTAGCTATAGTATCTTATTGATTTTATTGCTGGTTTCTGGAGAAATAGATATGAAGTTAATTAAGATCAAGGGTTAGAGCTGATAAAAAATTGATATATTCAATGCAGTTCATCTATCATGTATATTCAAATTAGTTTCCTCAATAAAACATCTATCGTGGAAAAATGGTGATGTCTGAATCATTTAAGAGAATGTTAAGAAGAGCTTAAAGCTGCTAAATATGTTTTCTGTTTATCCTGCTGAAAATGTTTTTTTTTCCTTTGATAACTAAATAAAAACAATTTTTAAAATTTGCAGATTTTGGATTTAATCACCAGAAGATCTTTTTGATCAAAAGTAATCCTTATTATAACCTCTTGCCAATGTTTGTTTCTATCAATTAATTTTCCCAAGGAATGTGTTTTGCACAGCTGCTAGAACATTTGTATAGGTAAAAGGAGCCCGTTCTCTGCCTTAGATCTTGTTATTCCTGTCAATTCACTCTATTACATGTAACAAATGCCCTTGGAAATTCCTCATGGGGTGTGAGCATGTGCCAAACCTTATACAGAATCCAACTAGGTTGGAAGAGACCTCCAAGATCATCAAGTCCAACCCATGCCCTAACACCTCAACTAAACCATGGCACCAAGCGCCACATCCAGTCTTTTTTTAAACACATCCAGGGATGGTGACTCCACCCCCTCTCCAGGCAAAGCATTCCAATACTTTACTATTCTTTCCATTAAAATCTTCTTCCTAATATCCAACCTATATCTCCCTTGGCGAAGCTTGAGGCTGTGTCCTCTGGTTCTGTCAGTGGCTGCCTGGAGAAAGAGACCAACCCCCACCTGACTGCAGCCACCTTTCAGGGAATTGTAGAGAGGGATAAGGGGAGTCATTTCAGCTCTTAGCAGAAGCCAAATGTGTCCTCACTTTGTACAAGTAGTACCATGAAGACACAGCTGACAAATCCAGGTTATGTTAACAAGCTGCCTGCATTTTGACAAAGCTGTCCCAAAGCCACTATTAAAATAGCTGGTGGTTCTGAATTTTCCTGGTGGCTCCATATCCAAATACCGGTGCATTTAAACACTTGCATTCTTAGTGCCCCGTGTTTGGAAAGAGGAGCCTTCTTTACAGCTCCAACAAAAAGCAGAGGGGGAAAAGGACTCCCTGACCTGCCCACTGTACACTGGCTACAGCTTAATCATCTTGTCAGCTCACAGTGTGCTGTGTTTTCTGAAGTGGAACAGGAAAAGAAAACAGAAAACCATGGATAATGCAGTATGTTACCCTCAAACCGTGCTTTCACATTTCAGATTCACAGGGAAGGTCCTCTCCAAACGAGAATGCAATCAATACAATGAATTAAACCACTGTGATCCTCCAAAATGGCATCCAAACCACAGGCAGACACTGATTTGTATCAGACTGAGAAGGAGATGGTAAGCTAGAGCTGAGCTCAGTGTTTCACTGCATTTCTCCAGAAGGGCTTTAGAAATGGGGCAGCCTCAGCTGAACCTCCCAAGGGGCTGCAGGAGCACATGTGCCACTGAGAAGGGATGCTGGTTTACCCAGGCCCTTTCCTGTCTCCAGTGCCACCTCTCAGTCCCCCCGTGCCATCTGATACCCTGTGAACCAGGAGGATGAGCTGGCATCAGAAGTACGGGCAGCCATTTCCACCTGGCTTTGGCACAGAGCTTCAGCTTCAGAAGAATGCCCAGGAAAGTCTAACACAGGAAGGCTGTGGAGAGGAGAAAGTGCTAATCCAGCCTGTCTGTGCCTAACCACTGCTTGTTTATATTATGGGCAGCACCAACTGCCAGTTACAGTGCTGCATCTACAAATCCAGCTAACAAGTTAACTAGGACAGAGCAGTGGCTCCTGACTTCCCCTGAAATGTTTTTTTTTACTGGATAGGATTTCCCAGCTGCTGACACACCACACAAGTGTTTCGAACAAGGGCGGCACACGCACGCACGGTGTAAGCTGTAACTTACCCAGCAGAAACTCCAGAGGGAATGCAGGTAGCCAGAACGTAATTACTTCAGCTGGAATTTGGCCAGGACAATGGGGTTAAATTCTCTATTTGTTTGGATTAATTTAATTTCTAAATATATTGTTCCGCCAGTTGCTGTAGAAAGAAGGTTTTTGTATTAGCCAGCAGGTTAAACAGGACTTTTATTGCAGCATTTACTGGCTTCTGTGCAGTCACTTCTGCTTTTTATTGGAATTCCAGGCCTTTTGCATGATCCCTGTCAGCCTTGGAGCTGCATCTCATAAGGATAGATACTAAAAGGACAGGACAGACTCTGTCAAATTCTGAGTATTAAGGGAACCCCCCCACCCCACCGTGTCCATGCATGGTTTGGTGCAAAATGCCACAAAGACTGTGTAGACTCCACTCAGAGTAGCCTCACATATTTCCAACAAGGTTTTCCATCCTGCACTGATCTTAAATTGTCCCCTAAACTATATGGAAACCAGAGCAGAACAGAGAGAAGGGCCTACAGATTGAAGGCAAACAACCAACCCAAACCATAAAAACCCAGGGGAAAACTGGAAAAAAAGATAGACGGAAAAGAAGAGAAGGGAGAACCGGAAAAGAAANGAAGAGCAACAGTTACTTCTTTCCTCTTCCTTTTGACTCCTGTCCCCCATTTGGACAAGTTAAGCCACCAAGAACAGAGCACAATGAGACTAATTGGGAGATATTAAGAAGAGGCCCAGAGCTGAAGAAACACCACTCAGAGGTGTCTGTGCTGTCAGGGCAGCACAGCAAATGCACAAAAGCCTCCCCCAGCTCTAACATTAAATATGAGTACAGCTGGGTAAGTAAAACCTTGTTCAAAGCCATTCTCTTATTTCCCCCTCACTGATCTGCTGTTTGGAAGGGCTTTGCTCACTTCCCTGGAGATAAGCACCCTAATACCCCTTATTAGTGCTGGTGACTCATTGAATGAAGCAAGACAATCCTGTGGAAAAGTTTTCATAGAGAAAAACCTGTCACATCTAGAGATGCATTTTCAGGGAATTTTTGGCATAAAGAAAATGCCAAAAGTGTTTTTTCTTCAGTGCCTCCACCATCACATATTTTAATCAGGAGACATACTGTCAAAAAAAAAAAATCTACACAAACTGTTGATGGAAATTCAAGAGAGTTTAAAAAATACTTTGAAGCTTTTTCATATTTCTATTACCTGCAAGAGCAGGTGTGCAATTGCCAGTTATGGACAGCTCAGAGGGAACCATAGAAAACCATTAAACCTGACCAAAAATAACTCTTTTATACATAAAGATGTCAGAAATGTGAAGTTTTAAGTCCTTCAATGGCTTGAAGGAAATGCTGTCTCACTGAGAAGCTCAACTGCAGCCTGGAAAACACACGCTTTAGATTTTGAGGAATCCCATTGCTTCCCAGCTGTGAGTTTATCTTGAGCTGCACAGGCAGTAAAAGCCCCTGGGTACAGGGCTGATCCCTGCAGCTCTGGCACAGGTGGGAGACAGGCACTGCAAGCAGCTCCCCTTATGCTGGAGGAAAGTCTCAATGGGACAGAAAATCTGTCACAAGAGGAGGGTGATGGAATAAGGGGCTTCAGTTCAATGGAAGAAGGCTCAAAAATCAGAAGTGGACAGGGAAAGATAAGCACCATCCAAAGGAGTGTTTCTCTACAATCTCTAACACAAAGATCTTGAGACTTACAGAAACAGAATCAGAGGACGCTTCTTGAGAATCATCCCCTTGCACATCGTCATACTGTATAATCCTTTTCATAAATTTCAATTGTCCCTTAAAACTAGGTAATTTTGGGGAAATAGACTGGTAGAAAATCTGACTTCTCTAAAAATCACAAGCTTCTAACATGCATTATAAACTTAGCCGTGGTGGCAACATCCAGATACATTTCTCTACACATATGAGCAATGGTGAACTCCTTTCCTTTGAATGACTCTTCCCAAGTATCTCATACAGATACTGTGCACACAGAATAACCATTCTATCCCCTTTCCCTAATCGGTGGTATTATTCCTGACTGTTTTCCCTAAGTAACACTTCTCTTTCTGCACTTTCCTCTTCATACTGTTGGTAAAGCTTGATAAAATAGATTAGACCGTCACCTTCTTGTAGCTTCAGCATTGGAACTAAATTTGAATTGAAAACAAAAGGTCCCATAGTAGCAGCATTAAAAAAAAAAAAATAAACAACCAACAAAAAACACCCAAACCTTTAGTAGCTTTATTTTCCCTCCCAGACTGACCCAGATACAGCTGTGGTGTCACAGTTTAGGAGGTGGCCACAGTGACCTGCTATCAGAGATGCTTCCCTTTTATGATAATACCTGAAGGAAAGAAGATGAGAATGGCTTGGGCAACAGGTGTCTATATTCTTTTGATGACAGCATCTTTTGTTCCTTGTTCCAGCACTGTTTCTTTTTTAGTCTTTTTTTTCAGTGACAGGTCTAAGGGCATTCTCAAATAGAATTTTGACCCAAAAAGCATTTAAACACTTTTTGCTAACCTTTCAGTTGTCAGTCATAGTATGTGGGGCATCATCACTTCAAACTTTATCGTTTGTTTGCTATAGAAAATCTCAGGTTGACTGTAGAAGGATTATTTTATATCAAGTATTTTCACTATTTTACGGATTTTTTCTTCCAGAACAAAAAAGTCTTTATTACATTAAGTGAATTTAAAATGTTCAGTAACAATAAATTTCAGGTCAATATAGATTTGAAAAATTGAAGTACAATATGATCTGAAGAGAATACTTTCCGAGGGGGGATTGTGTGACATTTTAGAAAGCATAGCTATTTTCTAAAGCTTGAACTGAGAACAAACAAACAAAAAACACACTCGAAGCCACAGGAAAAAAAAAAGCTAAGATAAAATGACACATTTTACAAGACAAAGCTTTCTTTCAGCAAAGCCTGTCTAACGAAACATCATTGAGCAGGCAGGAGTGTTGATAGCAGTCTTACTACATCAGGGATAAATCCCTACAACCATGAAAACCTCTTCCCTTGCTTACAGTTCCAGAGCACCATTTCCAGAGAAAGGGAAATGGCCTCTCATGTGGGAAACTTTCCTCAAGCCCCTGAATCTCCCAAGGCTCTAATTTGATCGATATCAGCATTATCATTGTATTTTGTCTCTATCAAGTTCTTCTAATGACAGCTTGGCACCGTCTGGTAAAGATTTTTTTTTTAATATGTCTTCCATGACCCCAAGATGATTAACCTAAGCTGCTGTTACAAATATTTCTCATGTCAAAAATTACAAAAAAGGTGGTGTATCCAATGTTAGTTAAGTAACTACATGGTAGTGTTGAGCAAATGGGTGCCACCAATACATGCAAGAATGATCCAGAAGCGTGTTCTGCCCATTTCACCATTAATATATTCCCCAGTCTGTGCTTGGTGCATGATTATCTGGAGCTCAGCTAGGAGAAGCCTAACAAGAGGAAGGAAGCACAAACCCAAAGTTTTATCATCCTGAGTTTCTGTGTAATTGCAGGCCAGCTCTGTAGCTAAGCTCCACGTGGTTTGTATTTAATTTCCCTAGGGATTCAAGCAGTAATTAAAATAAATTATAATTAATGACTGACCAAACTCAGAAATCATCATGCACCTTAACAAAAACTGAAAATAGCTGGTAATGTTGAAATAAACAAGGCAATATGCTTATTCATCAAGAACAGGAGCCAGAAACACAAAATAATAAAATAAAATTTAGAAACCCCACTCTTAAAAGCTATTAATATGAGGTACCTTGATGTCTGCTAGGGATGAAATCATGCAAGGTTTCTAATAAATCACTGTCTCTGAGTTGCAGGTCCTTGGAGTCCTCTGCCCACAGTCTCTATTAAAGGGGTGGGATATTTCTCCTTCAGCAGCACAGCAGCATTTGGCGTGTCTCTGCAGGGGAGTATTTAAGAGTGCACAGCATTAGCAGCTCTGGAGTGGGGCAAGGTTATCCCTGTGGATTTAACATGGAATTCACAAAGCTAGGAAAGCTTTGTCAAAGCTTAGGTGCCAAAGACACCTAAACTAAGCCTAGTGCAGTTTCTTTTGCCAGCTCCCCATCTGCCCTGGGGAGCCTGTTTTCCCCACAGCTCCCAAAGCCACCAGGCTTTCCAACCAGGGCTGCCTCTCCACAGCAAGCTTCCCACCTTCCAATTCCCCAGGTGTGCCAGGAGCATGGAGCCACACGTGGCCAGACCACTCCCTGGGAAAGAAAATTGCATGGTGGGAGGTCTGGGTGTTTAAATACTTTAAATACTACTCCTTTTGTGGAACTGTATTTCCTTACAGGACTTTTCTCAATTTGTTCATAGTAAGGCCCTTAAGCCTTAGATTAAGCACTTAAGCCTATAATAAAAGGGACACAAAGAAAACAGTAAACTGTTAATTTAGATAATAGTGAGAAAGAAAACCCTGCAGATTGCATGCAATTCTAATTCCTCCCCCTCATGTCCAAAGCTAAGCCTCTGTAGGTTTATACATTCAAGAGTCCTCAATGAAATGCAAACACTACGTGCCATGGACCCCCCACTGTAGCATATAAATCCTGAAAAGTGATGGAAAACAGAATGTGAGGACAAGCTTATTTTTAATTCTTCACCATGCAAAAACCTAACAGGATATCCCAGAGCTCTCAACACTAATGACTTTTGTTACGTAATTGCAGAACACAGAGCAGCAACATAAAACAAAGCCAGAAGTAAGTCCATTTGCCACCAGATTTCCAAAAAGAATTTCAAGTCACCCATACAGAACCCTGGAGGCAACATGGCAAGACAGCTAACTCTAGGATCAAAAGATTTTCAGCAACAGGAGCATGGCTCAAGGAAATTTGCCTCTGCCCTGACAGAAGACATGCATCAAAGAAATTCCAGCAGAGCCAGGCTGTTGCAGCACTATGAGTGGGATACCAAAGTGGCATCTGTGGTTTCTTCATGCCTCTTTCCAGCATTTTCTGAAGAACTATCAAAACAATGTGTACCTGCTCTTACATCCACCCAAACTAAAGTCCCTGCCTCTGGAAAGAACCAGTCAGCAGCACTTCAAAGCCTGCCCACCCTTTAGGTCACAAACCCAAACCTACTCTGGGGACACAGCTGGTGTCTTGCTGGAGTTCCTGGGAAAAAAAATCTCCTCACTTTGGTGCAGATCATAGGGTATGCACTGCCAGGGCTGTGACACCAAGCATGGTTATGAACTGGGGATGGATCTGTTTCATTTTGGGAACAGCACCCCGGACCATTCAGTATGGAAGCTTTCCCTGTGCCAGGAAGCTCCTCAAAGCTGATGAAGATATGGGTGTGCATGACTTGTTTGTGTAGGTGTGCAGGTATACACATGCCTGCAGGTGCACTCCAACAGGACATCCATCCAAGTGGATGCTGCAGGCCACCTTCAGGAAGACAAAGTCCCTCCCACAGCTCACCCAGCAGCGCCCCTGCTGCCTCACTAACTCCATTCCCATTGGGCTTGCAGCACGTGGCAATGTCACATTTAATAAACCAGGCACTCCACATTGTGTAAAGGACGGCAGAGCAGAGTCACTGCTGCCTCACAGTGTTACGTTTCCCTGATTCATTCTCATTCCTTGTGAAGGTATGGCCTTGCTTTTCTCCATGTATCCCATTGCAATTTGACAGTTGCATTAAATCCTTTTGCTCTCACTTAGAGAGAAGCAAAATGCACACAATTTGCCTTCACTTGTAGCACTGATTATTTAACGTAGGTAAAGCATGGCCTCGTGTCTCTACATTAAGAAGTATTAATCTCCTCTCACTGTCATCTTATGGAAGTCTTTCCCATGTCTCTGTTAATTTTTAGCTCTCCAGACACCTCTGTTTCTGCTGTATGCGTCAGATAAGGAGAGAAAAAGACACGGTGATAATCTCTGTTTATATACTCTACAGAGAAGCTGAATCCAGCACGAGGAAAAAAGCTCAGAGGGAGGAACTACTGAAACATCACCTACTTAAAGCAATGCCACACACAGCCAGTGAGGCTTATAAAATAATGAGATTTGTAGCAACGACTCCAACTGGGTATTATACACTAAAGAGAGAGATGTTGCAGCATCCTGTCCAAGAAAGAGATTTAGTGGGTATTTCAGAAAGGCTTCTGAAGCATTCAGCCTGATATGCAGCTACATTAACAAAGGAGGCAAATAGGATGCTAGAACACCTTGCTAGAGGCACACAATGTACATCAAAAGGCTGATGGCTAAATTACTAAACAAAGCACTCCACATGGGCCAAAAGTAGGGTTTTTTCCTGTACTTGCACTAAGCTGTAGATAGCAAGTAATTATCTGCAAGTCACTACCTTTTTTTCTTCCTACTGTGCTATTTTCTTCCCCATAACAACACCTGTCCAGTGAACACACTATTCATAGCAAAGCCTGCCTACATTCACAGTGCCTTCCAGCCAACAATGCTGGACAAGGTTGGGTTAATTCCTAAGATGTTCATTGGATGAAACTATAGCATGAATGAAGCAGGGGCCTTTTTCTTGTACCTTTTGAATTTCTCAGTTAAGCAGGTCACTGATGCACTTTAGGTTAATAAGCACAAACATTTCCAGATAAGGATGTAGCTGAGTTTCTTCTTCTGTACTCCTGCAAGCACCCGTGGCTTGCCTCTCTCCAAAAATACCTTGGAAACCAGCACAGTTTGTTCCTCTGCTGAGAAAGAAATATGTATTCCTTTGCTCAAGAGAGCAGTAAATAAAATAAAGGGGTGAATGAAAACAAGCACCTCAAATTGAACTGACTATAAAGCAAAGTGAGATGGTGAAGATCACTTTTAAATGCTGCCAGCATTTGGAAAAATGAAGTTCACTTGATGGGAGAATTTTCCTTTCAGTTATATTGCTCTAGATCTGTGTGACAGATTGCTGTGTATGGGACAGATGTAATTGGAAACAACATGCAGCCTAAGTATTTCCAACCCTGAACGTTAATAGGGCAAAAAAATGGCCTAAAACTATAATCAGGAACTATTTCTAAGAGAAATAATCCTGTTTAAAACAGAAACATTTTAATTCCTTTTTATCTTCTCACTTCTGAGACTTTAGGAACGACATCATATTTTCATAGCTTTCCCCACCAGCATGGAAAAGCAAACATACACACACATGAGAAAAATAACTTTGAAATCTCCTAATTCCAGGAGCTGAAAACATGAGGGAAACACCAATGTTGAAGGACTTTCAATAAAAGCACAGGTTTCCATTACAGCAGTTAACTTTTTTCTAATAGACTTTGCTGAATATTCTTACCTGAAGTATATGAATACTGAAATACTTTGTCAATGCTCATGCTTCTGGTTTTTAGTATAGGACAAAGCAAAAACAGTCAGTGGTGCCTTAAGCAGATATGATTTTAGTTTATTACACTTACTCCCTACCTCAGTAACCACACTTGTGTGTATTACACAATGGGAACAGAAACAAATCCTGGCATGCAGAAAAGAAGAAAAAATATAAAAAAGTATGAGTAAAATTCCATCGTGGAATGTGCACATTAGGCTCATATGACATTAGAGGACATTTGTTTTCCTATTGTTCATGGGAAGATTTTACTAAACTATCTGGAATATTGAAAACTGTATGATAAACATTTTTCTATGCAAGAAAAAAAAGGAGCTAGAACAAACAGATGCCTTTTGAGAACTTAAAATCCCTTTTTACACCTTTTCCCGACATCCCCCAAGGAAGCATTTTGCCCACTCTGTTTCTTACACACTTCTACACCTGCCTAAGTAGCTTATCTTTCTCTTCTGTTTCTCTAAAAGCTGATGAGTCATCAGCTGGCAGAACATCAGCCATTTGGTAGATTTATGAAGCATGCTCAAAAATTTTGTGACAGCTAAAAAAAAAAAAAATAAGGGAAAATATTAAATAGATATTTTCACCGTAGCTTAACAGGGTCATGAAGGATCCCTTGAGAGCCAGTCCAGATAGTGGCCTGCAACTAAGATTGAAGGAAGAAAAAAGTTATTGGAAGCAGGGAGAATGCTCAAAGCTTTGCAAAGCAGCAAAATATTTGGGTGAATTTTAATTCCAGAAGAAGAATATCTGTATTGTTATGGAGAAAAGACTAGATTATTTATAAATGCAGCAATATCCTTCCTAAGTGCAAATTGAAAATATATATTTAGCTTTCTGCAGAGATTCATGAAATTAGGTTCAAGTAGAAGAAAACCAGCATGCGAGTGCTGTTATTTCTTATGATAAATGAACAGTGAAACAAGCACATTTTATAAGAAAAACATACACCTCATCCAGCCCACTGATGAACAAAGCACTCAGTTATCCTGGGGGGGTGGGGGGAAAAACCAAACCACCAACAAAACCTTCCTTCCTTTGTTTTATAATTTAGCTTCATGGCTCTAAGAGCCAGCAGCAGCATCTGTCCTGTAAGTGAGGAGTCAAGAAAAGCATTTCTGTTCCCTCTGGGCTCTGCAGTCTCTACTGTGATTGCCTTTGCAAAGGCTATGGAGCCTGCTCACGCTGCCTGGGGCACTGGAGCACAGCTCAGGCACGAAGGTGTGCCAGCTGGAGCGGGTTTGGAATGCTGCCTTCACCCCCAGTCCCCAGCCCTGCTCTGTCTGAATGGCAGAGCAAGCTCCAAGCCCAGCCCATGGGGAGCAGAGGTGCCAGCAGAGCAGCTGACAGGTGAATTTACCCCACCCACAAAACCCTAAAAAATTGAGTGGTTCGGTCTTTTTCCCATCTCTGTGCTAAACTGTGCTGACAAGAGACTGGTTGACAAGGCCTAAAGGAAATTCCCATACAAAACCACTTTCATTAGAGTTAAGCTTCTAAGCAGCTGGTTATTGCTGAAGGCAAAAACCTTAAGATAATACTGGAGTTCTATCTAAAAGCATTAAAAAAATAATACTGGGAATTGGAATTTCAGATTATAGCAAAAAGAAAAAAAAAAGAAAGAAAACCCAGAATGCAACAACAACACAGCTATTTGCATAGAAATGTAACTTTTAAGTCACTCAAGAGCATTTACTTTGTCCTCTTGTGTGTGCTATTCACCTCTTTGAAGCATCTATGTCTTGTGCAAATAAGACAAATTTTGATGGTAGTTTTCACTAAAGCATAAAGCAGTCCACAGGCTGTAACCAGAGGAAACTTTAGGCCCCTTCCTTGGATCAGTTTTCCCAAGGAGATAAAGTCTGGTGCACATAACACTGCAAGTGCACAGAGACATATTCATAGATGTTAAGACCAAAATAAGCACAAAGTCTGACCTGCCTAACACAGCAGGGAGACTTTACCTGTGTCTTTGCCTCAAGTTCTGCTTAAGCTGGAATGTTTCCTTTAAAGAGATGCTCACTTTTGGTAAAAATATTTCAAATGACAGAATATCTGGGAATACCCAGCTCTGAAATTGCTCTGTCCCATTACAAATGGGAATCTAATTTGTGGACAAACACATTTTTTCCTTCATTGCTGCACTCTCTTTGCAAACTACAGTACTTTATGCTGCCTTCTGTCCTTATTAAGTATTTGCTGAAGCTCCTCAGCTAAAGTATATTTCTTGTCTTCATCTAAATGCTTAAAATGAATGTTTTTCTTCACAGATTTTGTGTTCAGGCCATCTCAAAATCATTTCAATTTCCCCACTTCCCTCAGATTTCCTGCATGAGGTTCATGCTGGAAAAAGAGCATGCCACAAAACCAACCCAACCCTGTTGAAATTGAACAAGTGACCTCTGTAGCCTTCATACACTATGAAAAATTCTACTTCTCCCTCAAGACCAAGGTTGCAACCTCATGCTTTTAGTGCATGTCTCTAACAGCTTGATGCCTTTAATTAAAGTCCCAAGTCCTAGAATCAAAGGAAAACAAAAAGATTTCAGCCTCTAGAAGTACTCTATCCTTTATGATCAGCAATAAAACTTGGACATATGACCCAAGTGCCACAATAATACAGCCTCAGATGTAAAATTGTATCATGAGTTTAGACAGCTGAATCACATACTTGAATGCATGGGACTGGAAGCACACCATTGCTGACTGGAAGAGGAGGAATCTCCTCCTGCTGGAAATTGCCATCATCTCCAAGAACACAGGAGGAGCTTCTAAGCAAAGCCTGCAAACTTAGCCTTTGGCAGCCAAGGCAGAAATTCCTCCTGACCTCACTTTCTAAAGTAGAAATGCTAAAAGGAGAAGCTAGACCCTCTCCGTTTTTATGCGAAACACATTTCAAGAGACCAGCTGAAAACCTCTCCAGTTTCAACAATCTTACTTCCAAAGAGCAAGACTCAAACAAAGAGAACTCTATAGACACCCTGAACTCAAAATGGAACACCTAGCTTTACCTTTCTGAGAGCACCCCACCATCTCTAGAAGGCAGACACTATTCCCAAAGGACAAAGCCAGCAACATGTCCCCCAGTAAAGGACTCCTAGCACAGGCATGAACAGGCACACTTGAAACCAACCAGGTGTTCTGAGCACAGTTTCCAGCTCAGGACTCTGCAGATTACAAACATCCGTCAGCTGAGCTTGTTGAAGCAGTGGAGGCACTGTGCTCAGTGTGAAAAGGATGTTGGCTGAAAACCTCATCAGGTAAACAGAGAGCTCTTTACACGGGGTCCATGCAGAGCTCAGAACACGCTGCAGCTTCCTAAGCTCCCATCTAATGCCCTGTTATCCCCAGCAAAGGGAGATATAGACCAACCCACCGGAAATTTTGCACTCAGAGCCGCCTGAAACCATTTGCACAGCAACAAACGATTGAGAGCAGCCAAGCAAACCTTTCCTCTGTGCCTCTACTTCGCTCACACAAAGCAGATCCTTGTTGCTGGTAGAAGCACAAAGCTCTGCAGGGCGTGGGGGACTGAGAGACAACTGCTGAACAGCTGGGCGAGCAAGAGATTTCACTGCTTTCCAATTTCGGGTAAGCTAGGCATAACAGCACTATTAGGTTTATATTATGTATCACTAAAAATACTAATTGCAGGGGCCCAGGCTGAAACAGTTTCTCAGAAGAAGGCGCCTACAGCTAGCATGTGGAACCAGCGTGCTTTACAGGGATGCACGCTCCCTCCTAAACAGAAACAAACACGCACAGTTGTTATCATTTAGAAAAGACAAAAGCTGCCAAAGCCAAGGAACTGCCATCAGTGCTCTAAAAAGAGGCCTTTATTGTTTGCTACTAATTGCAAGGAGAAAAGAATTCACAGACATTACAAAGCAGCTGCTGTCTTGTCTTAAAAACTCCTTCCACTTAAAAAGGGACATTTTAATTTCAACAGCTTTCAGAAGCTTTTATGGCTTGCTACCATCCAAGGCCATTCAGATGTGTTATTTCAGTATTGATTATATTGTGAGGTTCAGGGAAAAAAGGTCTGAGAAGCTAAGAGAAAAACCTGGTGAGACTCTAACTAGAGAAATTACTATTTAAGTCTCAGCAATTTCTGTTAATTTAAGGATTAGTTCTCCCCCACAACACACATTGGTCTTGTTAATTTTACTGGTAAAAATCTATGCAGACTCAATTGCTCAGGAGACTGCAACTTGATCCTTTGAAGCTACAGGTCCCAGCTGCTGCAAATCATCTGTGGAGTGAAGGTGATTTACATTAGCTGAGAATTTGGCCTGCTGTGGCTAAATTCTCCCCATCTGGTTTAATCAGTCCCCCTTCTGGAAAGCCCTAAGGATTGTCGTTTCAAGTAGCATTTGTCTCCATGACCTTTGTAATGTTGATATTGTGCACACGGCCAGGAATATTTTACCCAGTGGTGGGCTGGGCACAATCTCATTGATGGGGGAACTTGCTAAATGAGGCTCAGAGGGTGTCCACCTGTTTTGCAATGTCCTGCAGAATTCTTTATTTCGGAGGTTTCCCCAGCTAAATGTCTTTCCTTTGAGTTGTTGATCCTGCTTTTACCAGCCAGTAAAAGTGGCAGCTGTTACTGTGTGACTGCTTGGAGCTGCCATCGTTGTGTTTTTGGCATTAGATGAGAAAAACAATTAAAGCATCTTCTGTGGAAAGATTTCACTTAATGTACTTTTAGACTTGTCTTATGGGGAATAATTGGTCTGTTTTTCTGTCTCTATATCTCCAATTAATATTTTACCATGAGTTTAAAATCAAGAGAAGATCTGCTTGGGCAAGCAGTGAGTAAAGCTAAGGCTTCATTTAAATCAGATGGGAAAGACAGATCCACAGATACATCATGGCTTTGGAGGCTGGGTTCACCTCAGCTCTGCCACAGATTCTGCCTGGGTACCTAAATCAGCTACTCCAGGTCACATCCAAAATGGGATATAGGCAACTACAGAGAGGAGGAGGCAGAACTGGAATCTAGAAAAAGTTTACATGCAAACAATTCACATTCCTTGTTATCAAACTTGCAGAGGCACCAAAATAACAATCATTGAAGGACTCAACTTCCCAGCCCAGTTCTTGTGCCTGCTTAAAGGGATTAAGACAGTCTGCCACCTCACAGGAGCATCTGAACTCCCTCTGTCCAGAGGGACTGAAGAAGAAGATCTTCACAGCTATGTTACAGCTGCATCATTGTGCCAAAATTATTTTGGAAATTGTGTGTAAGGACAAGGCATCCATACACTGCAGTTGGGGAATTCATCAGGATGCACCAAAGCAGGTTCTGGTTCATACTCAGAATGCATGATATTCCCCAAACATTATCCCCAAATAGCACATTGCACAGCTAAACTCCCTCCTGCTGCTTGTCTTGCTCTCAAATTATTTCTGATGAGGGCAGCAAGTTGAGTGCAGGAAGGAAGTAAAAGGGAGATTAAAGTTGTCTTAGCAGGCCACTAAAATGTGCATTAAATGCACTGTGAAGAAGGAGAGGTCTCTATTTTTGAAAGAGCTGAGGGAAGTCTACCAAGCACTGGGAACTCATTGGTATGCTCATCAAGAGGAGGGCATGTGCAGTGACCCTAAGCTAAAACTCCCTGAAAACCCAGAGGAGGTAATCAAGATGTGCAGTCTAACACCTACTCTTGCTCATAACACTTCTGAGCTGGACAGCTCAGATGAGAGATACACAAGAGTAGTCATTTAAGGCACCTTCTTTCTTAGTAAGTTGACTATTTTGTCTCCCATTTAGAGAGGATGAACCTGTCCTATAAACAGAGGCTCCTCTAAATGGGGACTAGGTGTCTAACACTGTTCAGCATCCCATATGGGCACCAGATGACTGCAAGGTAGGTTCTGCAGCACTGTAATTCTTTATTAGATTTGGCCTTTAGTGTTTCAGCTCTCCATCTGTGAAATTAGGATAAAAGCACTTCCCTGTTTTGTAGCTCATTTTCATACCCAATTGTAATTACTACAGAAAGATATTCAACACTGCACCACTTTCCCAGAGCAGTTACCAACATAGTTAAGCAGGAACAAAGCACAATATGGATGCTTTTAATCTGATTTTATAAACTTGACACATAACTTTTGGCATAATTCTGTAAGGAATTGGTTGGAGCTTAAATGACACTTCCATTTCACTTCTGGAGAGATAACTGCATTCATGGCTAGGTAGATGTGCAGGCAGCCTTGTGCTGCCAGGCACACAGCTCCCAGCTTCACTGCTACTAGTGCCCAAGAGAGCCATCTTATTGGAGTTTAGGTGTGATTAACCCCACTGGATGCCAATTAGCTCTTCCAACCACATGATCTATCAGAGACTGTCAGTGACTTTGATTTTCTTGAAGCACTGCAAACTGCAGTGGCTCGGGAGCCGTTCCCCAGGTGCTCAGGCATGTCGTAGATAAAACTGCAGGTAGTAATCTTATCATCTGTCCCTGAAGGTGTCACCTCTGTTCATCCATCCAGCTGAGCCCAGATGTCATGTGACAGATGTGGATCAGACACTGGAATGTTTCCTGCTCTCAGCCCACTTTTCTAGCAGGGACAGCTCCATAGGATGCTGCTCCTCATGAGCCACCCACGTTTCATTTGGACCACCCAGCTACAGCCTCTGCAGGAGCTCCAGAGTCAGTAACAGGCTCTTAGCCAGATGATAGGCACCCAGTCAGCTTTAAACATCTTCTGAGCCACAGCAGCAAGGCTGGGTTTGAAAGTCTGGACGTGCTCACATACATTAGCCTGGGCAGCAGCTGAAATGCTTGCACTGGGCAGGCACAGTTAACATGCAGCTGTCTGTGATGGATCATGCACCACAGAGGATAAAGCCCTAATTGTTACTTTAACTCAGCAGTTTCAGTTAATGAAACATTGTTTGTGGTTCTGCTCTTCTTTTTGGATTTCCAGACTCTTCCAATTTTGATGACTGAAGTAGACTGTTCCAAGGTGAGGTGTTCTGGAGTGCCTGAGCCACTCAGGCTGATTTCGACAATGGAAGTGAAGTTCCTAGTCTTCAAGGAAATTATTAAAATATTGCCCTTGGAATTTATTGAGGATTTGTGGATCTGTGAGCCTTTCTGTTTTTTCAAAGTCTCCCTTGACCCATAGAAGAGCATGCTGTTAAAAGCAATAATACTTTCACAAACAGTAATTCAGTTTCTGGGTTTTACTGTGACTCAGCAGCAATTTTCATTTATGTCTCAGGGAAGAGAAACCTCTTTCTCTCTCCTTTGACTTGGAGCACTATGGCAGAGGCAGGGTGTGATCATGGAGTGACCTCCTCCCTGTGCATGTCACCTTCATTGACAGTATAATACAACACATTAGACCTGGAGCTGCTGCAAGCAAGGTTCATGCCCCTCTTTTGTGCAGCTACCACAGCTACAGGGATGAGAATCACGGGCAGAGGGAGCCCGTAGAAGGAGGTTGTAAAGGCTTAAACCAGATTCACCAGAGCCCCTTCTGCCAGGGAGCCCTGCCTGCAGCAAATGAAATTTTCATGAAGTGGTGAGCAAGCCTCATTAACATCTCCCCGAGAGAGAGAATGCCGAGGTTGGGTAGCAAGCAGTGCCTCCATTCAGGCAGCTTCTCCCACCAGCCCAAATGCTGCTTATCCCACTGCACAGAACGGCTTGTTCCCTGCGAGCACAGGGCAGATCCCACCTGGCAGGCTGATAAATCGTGAAGGATTTGTAGCTGTTAGAGAAACACCGGTTCTGACTGAAAATACAGAGGTATTTTTAGTGTCTGTGAGAAGTTATTTGGACACTAGGACCGCATGTGCAAACAGCAAGGCTCTCTTTGTCCTCTGGAACATGAATTGGGTGATGCTTGACTGAGGCAAAATACTCACTATTAGTTAAAAAAAGAGGTAGGAGCATCACACGTGTAAAATTCTGTCCTTCTGTCTTTTTTCCTTTCCTCGTTCTCACTTCAGAAATGAATTTCACAGCTGGAAGACAGAGGGCTTTGCACATTAAGAGTCACAGTGAAGGTCAGTAAGTCTGACTTGCTCAGGTAACAGCTGAGTACATTGGATCTCATTTCATTTTATTGCAACTGCAGAAGCAGTACTGATCAACAGTGTCGTATTTCCTTTTCTTCAGCATAAAAGATGAAGTGATTGTTCCATGAGGCAGCAGTGGGGCAAGGAAAACAGGAGAGGAGCAACACAGCCAGCAGTGCACTCACTACACCTGTGCCTGTGCTTTGTCCTTCCTCGGCTCTGCCCCTTTTAGTGCTAATAGTGGGGGCATAGATAACCCCTCTGGGGCTTTGTAGTGTTGCTACAAGGTATTTCAGAGTCCCTTATACACTCAGAAAAGACAGACACCTGCCTCATGACTGCCTTCTGAATAGGAATGCTGGGAGAAGTGGTACTTAATATTTCTGTACTGACTGCAGATATGTAAAGATTCTACTGTTCAGTTTTGGACATATCACTGCCTGAATCTCCAGGGGTAAAGCAGGTGGAATTCTCCCTCCCAGAGGCCAGAGAGACTTTCTGAATCTTCCATGTTAAAGTAAGATGGGGGAGGCCCTTTGTGAGTAAGTCCAAAGGAACAGGGATGCAGACTAGAGGAGTAAACTCCCCTAATATTCCTGAGTGGCATTCAGCTCCTTAAAACCTGAGTACCTTGCAATGGTTCTGTGTGGCAAAGGTCTATTGACCACATTTAACAGCATGGGAGCAGAAGTGAAATGAATGGATGAGGAGTCTTACAGGAAGCCTGCAATGTAGAAAGGGCCAAAAAGCATTTCTGAAATGTGATGTTAATTCATTTTCTATTGGGAATTTTTTTGTCATTGGATCTCTAATAATTCTCTTTAACACCTTCAGTTCTTCACTTCCACTGTAATACTGCTTCTAAGATAATACCCTAACAATCCCAGTTGCTGGGACATTTTGACCACAGCTAACTGAAAAAGAGGCAAAGAGTTCAAGCAGTATCAACTATTGTCTCACTCTTGGCCAGGACAAACAAAAAAACATGATCTCTGGAGAAGAACAAAGACTGTAGACAAAATCTGGATGGGCCTCCAAGCACACTGCACTAACTTTCCTCTGTACACTCCTTAACATTTCCTGGCATCGATTTCCTGCATGTTAACAAGACTATTAGAAATATAATAGGGATGCTGCTAATAACCCCACTCTGGTGTTTGTTCAAAACTCTTCAGAAAGAAGTAAGAGCAGTAGGCACTCCTCCTGCCCAAAAAGGTCTGTCCTGTCTTTTCTCTTGCTGCTGCAAGAGGCTACCTGTCAAGTGAAACAAGCAGCTGCAGACCAGCTGTATTTCTAAGAAGAAGCAGATTTAGTATGTGGCCTGACCTGGTCCATCCTCCTTTGCCTGGAAAAAACAGGCATCTGGAAGTCGGGGTGCTGAAGGCATTTAAATTGGTACTAGACACTTGTAGTCAGGCTGTCCTGCTGCCCAGAAATGGGGAATTTTCAGATGTGAGTGTCATTAAGGTAATTTCATCAATGGAAGTTCAGGCTTTAAATTCTGCCTTGGTCAACTTGCTTGACAGTCTTACAGAAAAAGTTCATAAATTGAAAAGGGGAAGAAAAGTATTCTTAAATATCCCTCACTTATCTATGAGGAGACTTTAGGGGAAGGGAGAGAGGAGGCTCATATTTAGCTTGTTTGTAAGGGAGCCTTGTCACAGCTCCAGGCCAGTGCAGGATGTTCTTGTGAGGGAGCATCCTCTAAGGGAGAGTTTTGCCTCTCAGTGAGCACTGCAGCAGCTGCTGCCTCAGCTGAAGAGGTCAGCTGGCAGCCTGGCTCGATGGGTTTGCTCATCAGGGACAGCAGCAGGACTCAGTGGCCTCTATATCACCCAAACCAGCACTTTTTAGTTATTAGCCACCTGGGAAGGAATTAAACTGTGGTCTGAAAATGAATATTTTTATGCAAAATAGCAAATCCTGCAGGCTTCCACTCAACTTCCCTGCTTCTGCAAAGAGGAGCGCTGGGAGCATGCACACCAGAGAAGTCATAACTGTGGAAAAGAGAGGTTTTACATCACCAGTGGGAATTATCCTGTTGTACCATCTCCTTCAGAGTCTGAATCTGCTCTCTTTTTTTATTTTCTTTTATTTTTTTTAGGAGTGGGAAACATTGATTATACATTTATGCTGAGTTTTGCCACTGTTAAAATGCAAACTGCAATTTTGTCACAAAATGCAGTATTTCTGAATTACTGCTCTTTGAAGTCCTAGAGGAGGCCCAGAGGAGCACTTCTGAGTACTTTTTTTATTTTAGATCGTTTGCATTTTTCCCCAAGACTAGCCAGATAGATCCAATACATTCCTGATAGAGCAATTTGTTGCTGTTGATTTTTTTTCTTTACAAATGACCTACACCCACACTCAAACACCTCTACATTTCTCAATTTTTGTAAAGCTATTCCTAAACCAAACCAAAGAATTAAATTTCTTTCTTTCTTTCTTTCTTTCTTTTT